>JAINUG010001340.1:0-24672 GCA_029706075.1 Aldrovandia affinis | reverse complement strand
ATCCTACCGCAGTTTGGGGACGACCGTCGACCATTGTCTGGATCAAGCCCTCCAGATTTTGAACAGACGAGACCATACTAGCCTGGTTGTTTTGCATGACTCGTTGTTGTTCTAATAAATTTTCTATGGTCGTTCTCTGTCTCTCCATTTCTCTGCTTTGCAACTCTGCTATTTGTTCGATACCGCGGGAATCCGCTGACGCCCGTGTTCATGGCGAAATCGTACTGTGATGGTGGGTTTTAGGATTGGTGCCAATCGCAGAACCCCGGGGTATCGATAAGTTAAACTGTAACTATACAGTTTAACCACAAACTCTGAAGTAACAGAGAATAGGAGAAACAATAACAAAAGGGGGACCGAAATATCACCCAACGGGTGACTAGGTGCCACAAAGACACAAACAAAGGAATGAAATAAACCACCAACACCGAGTGTTTGAATGAAAAGATAAACGGCTAGAAGAGCCAAATAACCAACGAAAGAATGAAACCCGAAACACAGTCCACAGACTGTGTACCCGGAAAACCAAACTAACTCAGGGGGAGCGAGTAAGTTTCCTAAATCGAGTCACATAAAAGAATTCCTACATTTGCTAAGGATTTGAATAGGAAATGTTTCTTGAACGATAGCAAGTTTCTTTGAGCGCGTCTTTAAAAAGACACACAGACCTTACCGGCTAGATCGTAACAAAGGCTTACGATTTCGCAAAGAACCGGAAATCAGCTGAGGTTTAAATAGGAGGAAATGGTAATTGAATTGCTCCGCCCCTCCTACCAGAAAGGCGCAACACCGCCCTCTAGTGGTAAGTCAGGGGAACAACCATGACATTTACTATATAACATCCCGGGGGGAGGCACGGTTTCATGGGGAGGCATGTTCAGATGGAACACCGACATAGTTGAGAGTGATCCAATATAGGAATAGACAACTAAACAAATACAAAATAAAAAAGGTGGTTCAACCTCCAAGCACACTACATGGACAATAGGAACTACTAACAATGGCTTTGGGCAATACATCTGCCCTAAATATTAATGCAAGACATGTTTCACATCAAAAGCATCCCTGTAAGTTCAAACATAATTTTAAGACACCATCACCATAAAAAGTGCTAATGGAAAATATATATTTGTTTTTTGGAATGGCTTCAATTGAATCTCACTGCACAAAAATGGTAGCTTCATACATGAACAGTTCCTGGTGGAACTGTGTTACTAAAAATGGCCATCTATCTTCTTGGAAACATGATTTTCTTTTGATCTAAAGCCAGTGGAATGAAAACACACTGCTCTGCGCTTTTACACTAGCATGCGGTTAAGGGTACAAAATGAACCTACCGTTCTAATGCCAGAAGGAATCAGTTTAATACACACTCATTGCCCCACTGCACTAACAGTATAACATCTGTCCATTCCAGTAGGGAGGAAGCTTTGGGGGATTATTGTGGAATGTGTTTATTAAATTTATTGGAGAGTAGAACTGGCTGATTCACTACTGAGTCAGTGATATGTATGCATAGGGTATAAGTTGGGTGTCAAAATTGTTTACTCTTTCCTGAATACATGCTCCTGAATCAAAATTCAGCAAAATTATTGGCACACATGCATAGCCATCAGTAGGCTTGGATATCTTTCTTTGCATGTTTTTTTAACCAGTATGAATAAAAATCAACCACAACATAGATAGTTATCAAGGACCTATGGAAATATCATCATTTTCACTGACAGAGCTGTTTTAGCTTGTCTTACATCTTAACAATGCATTGTGGAAATGAAAGCATTGCCGGTAACAGGATGGCACTGATTTACATCACATAATATGTGCTATATTATCTAATGTAAGACATTTTGATTGAATCCTCAGCAGGCTGCCCAGTGGTGAGTACATTGTTTGAAGTACACCAACATAGTTACAGTACTGTAGCAGGTATCAAAGCATTTTGGAAGTTTGTTTTGGAAGCCATGTCAGTGCATAGGTCAAGATCATGGTCAAGATTCTCGTGTGAATTTCTCATGTTTTTTTCGTCTTTTGCCAACCATCATGTCTCACTTAAAACAGTTTTCTGGGTTTAATTTCCCATCTTATTTGGCTTTTCCAGACTTTTTTCACCAGAAGGTAATCTATTCATGGAAATGATTGTTATAAACCAAATGTGGTACACATGTAGTGCCCTTGCAGTAGATATATACAGTATACATTATAAACATATAAAACATAATGTGACAACTCAAATGGTATAATTGCTGGTGAAATTGTTCAACTAAAGTAATGATTGCATTTGTTTTTTGTCAAATAAATCACCTATAGTTATCCTGGTGCTCCATTTATTTCTATATGGATTGGAATGTGTTACATCAATCACTGAGGCAAATGTATTGAAAAGGTGGACCTAGCAGTAGCTAGCAAACATTTTCTTTTATGTTCGATTTGGCAACACTCTTTTCCCTGGTCTTGTGTCCTGTTATGTGTTTAAGTGTGGTTGTATATATTGTTAATATGTAAATAGACACTGTAAATACATTTGATTGCACCGTATCCTCTGCCTCCATTCCATTTCTCCACCCTACGTCTCATCATTAAATTCAATTTTCCGGTATTATTATTATTAAAACATTGTATCCTACCTCTCCGGTCGCTCCTTCCAGGTTGCCTGGGCTGGTAAAGTATCACGGCCTCGTTCCCTCCCCACCGGGGTTCCACAGGGCTCAGTCCTCAGTCCCCTTCTGTTCTCCCTGTACACCAGCTCCCTTGGCTCTGTAATCTCTGCCCACAGCTTATTTTACCATTGTTATGCTGATGACACTCAACTCTTTCTCTCCTTCTCCCCATCAGACACTCAGGTCTCTACCCGCATCTCTGCTTGCCTGAGGGACATTCAGAGCTGGATGGACAGTCACCACCTAAAGCTCAACCCAGGTAAAACAGAACTCATCTTCATTCCTGCCCTAAACTCCCCCCACCTTGATTTCTCCATTTCTCTAGGTGACACCTTGGTGACATCATCACCCTGCGCGAAGAATCTCGGTGTGGTGATGGACAACAGGCTGTCCCTATCAATGAATATTGTAGCGGTAAGCTGGGCGTGCAGATTCTTCCTGTATAACATCAGGAGAATCCGTCCCTTCCTTACCACGTACTCTACCCAGCTCCTGGTCCAAGCAATGGTACTGTCCCACTTGGACTACTGCAACTCGCTCCTGGCTGGCCTTCCCGCATCTGCTATCAGACCCCTGCAACTCATCCAGAACGCTGCAGCCCGTCTGGTCTACAACCTTCCTAGACACTCCCATGTTCCCATGCTCACTACCCTCCACTGGCTGCCTGTTATAGCTCGCATCAAATTCAAGACATTGGTCCTAGCATACCAGGCAGTCATGTGATCAGCCCCAACATACCTCCTCAAGATCTTCAAACCCTACACACCTGCCAGACCACTCCGTTCTGCTACCTCAGGACGCCTAGCACCTCCCCCCCTCCGCACCTGCGCTTCCCAGTCACGTCTCCTGTCGGTTCTGGCTCCACGATGGTGGAATGACCTTCCTGTGGAAGTCAGAACAGCTGAGACCCTGGCTACCTTCAATCGACGACTGAAGACTCACCTCTTCAGGGTGCACCTCTCCCCGTAGTCCGGTTTTTGTTAACTTAGGGACATAGTTGCTTAGTATTACACGTCTACTTGTTTATGTATTGTATTAGGCTTAGGCATTATTTTCTGCATTGATTGCTTTATTGCTACCTTTGAATTGTGGCTACAGTTTTACCTACAAGGTCCTAGTTTAACTATGTGGTTGCTCCTAGCACCTAGGAACTGTACTTCCCACTAGGGTGGCTTTCAGCTAAACTGTTCTTGACTACGGTTAACACTTTGTTGTACGTCGCTCTGGATAAGAGCATCTTCCAAATGCCTGTAATGTTTAGTTTAGTTTATTAGCACAAAAAAAAAATATATAATACAACAAAGTATACGAAACAAATAAACATAACAAATTTGTGCAGGAGAGGTAAGAAACCCCAAAGGGCTTATAATAAAACCTCCCCTCTAGGATTTACTATTTATCCTGTTCTTTAACATAAAATGAAATTAAAAACAAGTAAAAAAGCAAATAAATTCATAATAACAGTAATAATAAAAAATAAATAAAAGAGTAAACACAGACACATAGCACATACATCCATGTACAGAGCACCTTAATTATGACACAGGTGTTTTTTCATGTTGGACTTGAATACAGACAATGATGGACAGGTTTTGATAGAGAGTGTGGTGGATTTTTTGAGAAGATAGGACAGTAGGGGGTAGGAAACAGGACTTGTGACTCAGACGCCAATTCCCAGGTGAAGCATTGCATTATTATATTCCTGTATAATGCAATGGGACCACATCGCCGTGGAATGTGTGTACTCTCTGTTGTGAGCCGTTCTGGATGGAAGCGCCTACTGAAGGGTATGAGGTCATTGTTAGTCTTAACGTTGGCCCCCCATTCTGCCTCTGTGATTCTAGGGGGGGTTGTTTGGGGCTGGAGTTGTATGGCCGGCTAACTGCAGATAACCGCCAGCATGATGTTTTAGTATCACACAAACATAAATAGTGTCTGTAGATAAGGTAAAGTGACACGTTGAGGCCGTAAAACACGAGCAGGCGGCACAGATCACAGGCCTTAAATACAATGAACACAGAGAGGAGACCAAATGTAAATCTGAGTTGGAGATCCACGGACCCATTAGTACAGTCGTAAGTTCTTCCTGTCTAACAAAATATGTGCGCGGGAGAGGAGTCGGACACCAGACTTGAAGTTGGACGGTGCCCCACTCATGATTTAATCAATCAGAGCTCCCACATCATCAGGCAGGACTGCCAGAGCCTTAGAGCCTGGGCCCCCTGTCATTTGAATTTATGGGCTCCGGCCAAGCGCTGCTCTTAAGCAGAGAGGGACAGAGCTAAATTCCACCACACTTTAAATGTTTAACTTTGTAATAGAGATCCTGTATATACATATATTGCCAGCATTTGGGCTGCATAACAAGCATATTAAAATTATAGATCACTGGCATTAGGCCATTGAATAAAGTATGGGGCAAAAATGTATTCCTGTATTAATAAAGCTGTTATTAAGTTAAACAATTTAAGCAAAGGCATAATACACAGTTGGGGCAGCTCAAGGTTGGTTATATTTGTTTAGGCCGTGTATGCCAGCCCAAGGCTGGTCATTTCTACCTAAGTCTGTGTATGTTTGCTCAAGATTTGGCTATGTCTGTTTATCCTTTTATTAATCTGTTAAATGGGGAAAGAATGAAAAAGGCGAAGTTGAAGGGGCCTCAGAAGGATGGGCCTCTACGAAGTCAGGGGGAGGGGTTGAGCCAGGGGGGCGTGGTGGCCAACCTCCAAGGAGGAATGGAGGAGATTAAAAATGTGTGCACGGAAGAGGGAGGCAACTGTTTTTGCGCAAATTCAGCCAGGTTGTTGTATCTAAACTTGTGTTATATACAATAAACCGTATTTACCTCAGACTCTGACGATTGTGCTGTTTTGGGGCAGCGTTCAAATTCTACAACATTAATGGCGAGCCAGCCAGGAGAGGCACGAGACACGGAGATCTGAGCGGGACCGCTGCTGTCGATGCAACCCTGGCCATAGGGAAAAAGGTAAGCAGAGCCTATTTAAAAAATCTGCAAGACGGTTGCATCTGGGAGCGGTGGGTCCGCTCGGGCTGCGTTGCGGAAGGTCTCTCCTCCAAAGAACCTAAATTAAAGGACGTACGGAGTCTGAGGTAATTTTATGTTTTGTGTGTTTGAATGCATTGAGGTGTATGCGAGTATGAGAGGGCATGTCACAAAGTCGCCTCTGCAGAGGAACTGGTGACACTGACTAGCGTCATTGGTAAAAGCATAAGGTCCACGTCTAGAGCGCTTGCCTGTGTGCGCAAGCGACCAGGCGCTTCCAACGTCGTTGTCGACAACACTTGGCCAAAGTCCAGGACGGACAACACTTGGCCAAAGTCCAGGACGGACTAGAACTCAGGACGGGTTCAAACATTGTTGTCGACAATACTTGGCCAAAGTCCAGGACGGACTAGAACTCAGGACGGGTTCAGGCATCTTGTCGACAATACTTGGCCAAAGTCCAGGACGGACTACAGACGGTCGCTCAGGACGGGTTCAGGCATCGTTGCCGACAACACTTGGCCTAAGTCCAGGACGGACAACACTTGGTCAAAGTCCAGGACGGACTAAAACCAAGCGCTTGCCTGTGTGTGCAAGCGGCTTGCCTGTGTGTGCAAGCGGTGTGGCCGGTAACAAATGATTGGGCTCGAAGTGAGTTACGACCAAGCGCTTGCCAGTGTGCAAATGACGGGGGGCTGTTAAATGTAATTACGGCTCGCGCTGCTAAAAGTTAATTGTAGTGCGCAGATTGCCCCGTGCCACTAACGGTGACTTGTGGCCGCTAGTCAGGTTTGAGGGAGTTGTGAAGTTGGAATGAGTGTACAAACTGCTATATATGTGATGAAACTGTTGTATGTGTTTTGTGCAATCATACGTGAGCTGTATGTGCTGTTTGTGCTTTGCGTACGCCGTTAGTGTCTGTGAGTCTTTTGTGGTTTGGGACGTCTCTCTATGTTGTATGTTGAATCGGCCGAATTATTACCAATATTGCCTGCTGATATGAGCTGGGGTTTGGACGTGTGGTGTGTGCGCTGCAGTGATATTTTGCAGAGTTACGCAGGTGTTAGATTACAGCCGGTATAAAGTTGTGGTAAACTTTGCAATAAGCTTGTCAAGATTCCGGTCTATTAGGATAAGGACTGTGAATAAATGAGCCCCAGGAAATAGTCAAATGAGCCCGTAAATAAGAGAGTAAAAGTTAATGTTTATTAACCGCATAGGAAATCCTGAGCGATAAAAATAAAGTATAAAACACATATTGTATTTGCCTTAGACATTAAATCGAGGGGACTTAGTTACGACAAGCATTTACAATCAACTTTATGCAGGCTGTGAAATTAATTGTGGATATTTGGGTATTCGTGTTGTGGTGCTTTCTAGAATACAAGGTATACAGCGAGTTAAGTGTGTTGTTTCGCAAAAGTGCGGAGAAGGTTGATGCATTATTGTTGGGAAACACTTAATAGTTGGATAGGTTGTATTAACGGGGAATATTCAATGTATGCAGCGTGGAGGCATTGTCTATTTGCGTTGTGATAAGCCATTGCTTTGGGAAGTCTTAGATAGAGGGGGGGATTTCCTAGGTCTAGCTAGCGAGTTTGATTTATCTTCTTGCGTTGACAAGCTAACGGGCAGTGAAGAAACTTGGGAAAATCGGAGCTCCGTTTGTTAACGGAGTCAAGAGGAATATTGGAGGTTACTAAAGCAGCACTTGCACGTTTTGAAACTTTGGCACTTCGCGCAGGGTATTAGACCCAGGGGAGATAATAAGAAGGGACAAACTTTAGTGGTTTTAGAGCTGTCGGCATGCGCAGCTCTTAGACTACTGTTAGCGCAGAAGGGAGTTTGGGGTTTCAGCGATTCGCAGGTGAATGCTTTACATCTGGCTTATTAGTAACCTGCGTGATTCTGTTGATGTTCCTGACCCGCCCTTTTGCGTTTATTAAGTTTCCCTTTGCGATTCGTAATCTCTTAATAGTTGGAGTAGGTTTATTGAATTTCACTTTATCTTTATTTTCCCCAATTTTAGTGTACTTTCGGTGTTTATTAATAATTGTGTGTGGTTTATCATTGATTTATTGGGTAAAGTGTTTTAGTTTTATGTTTCCACGTAGGGCATTTTCTTATTTTAATTTGATTGTTTCACGTGTTTAGTGTCAGTTTCCCTTTTAGTGTGTTTTCGTATATTTTGGATTATAGCCTTTCTCTGTTTTAGCAGCGATAGTATGGTTTAGCTTTGGGATTGTCTGTTGAGCGCATTTATCGATATTCGTATTTATACGCTTTTCGTTGTTCCTTGTTCCGGTTTTGTTTTTTCATTTAAACACGTTTCCTAGGTTTCGTTTGTGGATTTCCATTTACACCCGCCTTCCTAAATTTCGGGTTATATTTAGATTTTGATGGAGGCGCAAATCATTGTTCACGCCTTTGGGTGTCTTTATTTTGATTTATTTTAGATTTCTTGTTTTCATCCATATACAGCGCCCTGGTTTCTATTAAGAACTTCCCTTTCTGAATTGTTGGGTTTAGGTCATGTTTCCATCCCAACTCGCTTCTCCAAATTGTTTAAACTTCTTCCCAGGACAGGAGCTGGGTTTGGTATATATTATCTTGTAGCCGATAGGGGTTGGTTTGGTTGTTCAGGCAAACGAAGTGACCTTCCTACCTGACCGGCTCTTGTTTCAAGGATAGCCAAGTAAGTGCTAATAAAGTTTGAACATATTGTTAGAGTTGTGACGTAAGCCAAAATAAGCGCATTGGCTTCTCTGGGAAACCACAGATAATTCCCCTGACACAGCCTGTCCCTATGCGAATTGCAGGTAGAACTATAACTGCACCACTGTTATACTCAGCCCACACTCCAGTCAATCTCCTAGGTAGAGACGTTTTATGCCCGCTGGAAGCCAATATCGTCTGCACACAGGATGGCATTTATGTGGACTTCCCTAGTAAGCTACAAAGTACGGTAATGCCTTTACAAGCTCAACCTAGTGCTCTACAGCCTGTAGTGTATTGGTTGTGCTTGACTCCTCAAGAATCCATGTTACAAGAACAATGGAGACAGTGGGAACCGTGGGCGCGAACCCAGTTTAAGGCAGTTACTGAACTGCGACTACCATTACACTGTACCCTCATGTACGATGAATTACAATCGCATGAGGATTATAAAGCATGCTGGGAGGACTCCATTAACAAACGCTCTTATTCAGTTGTAAGCCAAGATATTTACATCGGTCCGCAAGGAGCAGCTGCAGTAGTAGTACTGCCGCCGTCCCCACACCACTGGTTCCAGGTCCCGAGATCTACCCCTCATGTAACGTTATTAGTAGCGGACGCCTGCATATTTCTCCCAATAGATAGCTCATTAGGAGCGCGGAGTGAGCGCATGAAGGGGGGTCAGGCGGAGTGGAGTGGAGACCCAGCAAACAAAGAACGTTTCCGTAACGTTAGCTCAAGGTTCTCTTTTGGTTTATTTTTCGTGAACCTTCCCAGACCGTTCCGGGAACGTTACATTATGGTTTGCAATTAACCAAAACCATAACAGAACGTTCAAATAACCACTTAAAATAACGTTAACTTTAAGGAATATTTGAACTAAAATGGAACGTTCTCCTAAGGTTCTCCTTAGGTTGTCTGTATTGGAACCTTCCCAGGACGTTCTGGGAATGTTATAATATTGTTTGCAATGAATCAAAACCAAAAATCAGCAATGAGAGCTGAAGACTTTTGTTAAGTTCACAAATTAGATGACCAACATTGTAAATAAAGCTTATGAGTAAGGGGCGTCCCAATCCGTCATGGCCATTATATTATAATATAATATATACGAATATATACAATATATATATTTATATAACCCTATAAGGGTACTCCTTAGAAGAAAAAAAGTTAACGTAGAGCCCTGGTATGCTATGATGAATTGCCTTTTATGTCACTAGCAATGGTCAATAATGTTATCAAAAAAGATACAGAAAACAGCACAATTTATTTCAACAATTTATTTTTACAAAATCCAATGAGGGTCAGTAACTTGTTTTACAAATCAATAGATACATACAGGGCTAGATTTTAGTCTGTTTCCTTGGAAGAATTGAAACTCCACCTATTCAATGCTAATTAGAGTCATTCACACAGTCGAGCCCTTTGTCCCTAGCCCAAACCAACAGTACATTGCGCGCCATTTTTAAAATTCTCTCTCTACTACAATCTATCGCAATGGCTGCACCGGGAAGGCGGCTCTCTTACAACACCACGGATTCATGATCGACTAGTTTCATCTAGTCCCGCCGACACAGAGAAGAGATTGTTGCATGCTATGACTGGCCTGTCTCACCAGGTGAAAGAGTCTTTGGAAGACATGAGTGTACAAGTGAGTAGAGGATTTGAGTCGATGGAGAATAGAATAGGAATTTTGGAGAAAACGGTGTCAGCTTTGGTAGCCCATAACGGTAACATTACACCCGTGGAGGAGATGAAGAGGAAAAGACGGGCGCAGAATCCCAAAATTGCGGTAAGAGAATGTTTGCAGTGATTAAATGTGCCTATAAACTGTTTAATTTGATATTTGTAGTGGGATTAGCCAACTAAGCTAGCTTCCAGCTGCTATTGTTGTACCAGCTTCAGTAAACTGTCTAGCTAGCTTCGGCGGCGATTATCCGCGAATTTAGTTGATTTTCAATGTACCAACACTCAAATAAGTATATCTTTTATTTATAGATTTCGATGTATGACACTTAATTTGAGAGCGTGATTAAATACGCCTACAAACTGCATGAAAAAGATGATTTCTTTACTACTTTCTTTGTCTCCACTAGTAATTGGAGAGATTCATTAAGTGACTTTAAATCTTGTATTTCATAGAAAGCAGCGCGTCGTCTCCACAACTCTGAGGGAAATAGCAGGCGCTACGAACCAGAGCAAGGGTAAGATACAAAATAAAAAAGACTACATGCATTCTGCTGTATAAATGTAAATAGGTTCTCTAATATATTTATATTTTGTTTTCAGAGACTGAGCTCGCCTCGCAATGAGGCAGTCACTTCTTATTTGGTGGAAGCTCTAGCAGCAAGCCCGGATTTGCATAGTGTGGATAATGATGCCATTATGTGTAAGTATTTTACTGTTTGCTGTACTGTGCAGATTTTTTCGTTTTTTACTTTTAAAATTACTTTTAGTGTGGCTATTTCCATTGTTTATGCATAGACTACCATACTCATTCAATTGTTTTCCAGCGGCCTGTAAGACCTACTATGAGACCGTCGCAGGAACTTCCGGTTCAGCCAACCGGACCTTGCAGTTCAGGCAGAAGCCGTGAAGAATGCAGCCCGCAGTCGACAGAGAAGAAAGGGTAAGATTTACTAGACAGTAGTACAAATATGAATACACTATAGAAGATATAACCAGTATAGACAGTGGTATAAATAATGAATAATATTGTTGGTCAATGTGACATTAATTTTCTGTTACATTAGTAGATGTCTTGTGTCAACACGCAGTGCATTGAGCAGTACTGATTGTCTATACTGATTGTGTTTACAGCTGCTGGAAGCGAGGCAGAGTGTACTAGTTCCAGGTGACATGGATTTCTGGAAGGGCGTCACTATTGACCTGATGTCCGATGAGGAGGACTGCATCCAAGAGGGGGTGTCTGGGTGGATTGTGCGGCCTCCATTCTTTCGCAGCGAGGAGCTCTCCAACCTGTGTGCCAGACTGCAGGACTGCCTGGATTCTAATCCAAAGTACACGGCAACACATCGACGGCGTCTGCCCGTTGTTGGAGCACATCCAGACAGAATGCCACCAACTGCATATCCATCAGAGGCGGCAGAAAGACATTTCAATCCCCTTCTGATGCCCCAGGCCCCTGCCCGTCATCGACTGTAATACTGTGCCTTTTTTATACTCTGTATACTATGTATATCTGTATACTGTATACTTTGACTTGATTTGTCTTTGTTTTTTTATACTCTGTATATTGTGTACCTACCTGGTTGTGCCTTTAAAAAAATAAAGTCCCTTTCCAGAGCTCTTGTGTTTTACCTAATTTTAGCATTCATTACAACTGGGATGCAATTGTAACTTTAAGATAATGTTCCTTGCAAACCTGAATGCAACCTACACAGAACGTTCCAAGAACGTAAAGAAAACTATACATTTTAACCTAAGCAGAACTATAAAACGTTCTGGGAACGTTTAGGAGACGTCGCAATTGCTGTAACTTTAGGATAACGTTCCCAGAATGTTCCTTGCAAACCTGAATGCAACCTACACAGAACGTTCCAAGAACGTAAAGAAAACTTTCCATCAGAACCTAGGGAGAACTATAAAACGTTCTGGGAACGTTTAGGAGACGTTGCAATTGCTGTAACTTTAGGATAACGTTCCCAGAATGTTCCTTGCAAACCTGAATGCAACCTACACAGAACGTTCATAGAACGTAAAGAAAACTTTCCATCAGAACTTAGGGAGAACCAAAAATGTAACGTTCTGCTAACCTTTACATAACCAAAAATAACGTTCCCAGAACGTTCTGGGAACCACATTTTGTTTGCTGGGGAAGTCCGAGCAAATAACAGAGCAGGAATAAGAGTGGGTCTTGGTATTACTAGTTAAGGTGTTTTCAAATTCAAGTTTCGGTAGTTTGTCGGTTTTATTCATACACCATCTAAGTGTTACTCTTTTTGTGCTAGTTTATCTGAGCCCTTTCAATTCCTAATTTTCAGGTTAATTTAAAATATATTTTCCTTCCCCAACTCGCTCCCCCGGTATAGCTAATACGCTGTCCAGTGTAGTAGTGAACCAGTGTAGAGCGTCAGTTAAGACAACGTATACTGAAGATAAAGGAAGGAAGTATATACTAAGTTAAGAAAATAAACAATGATTAGTTAAAATAATTATGTTCAAAGTGGGAATACTATTCTCCCGGCGCTGAATTTTGAGTTGTGGTTTGAGAAGCTTTTTTCGCATGTTGTAAATAAACAGCGAACGAATTATTGGCATTGGCAATACCGTAGTATCACGTCGGGAACAGATTCATAAAATGTTATAAATGGGATGGCATAACTAAGCAAAATTCCGGTTTACAACTGTGATGCTGTTAGATAAGAACAACAAGTGTCATCTCGTCGCAACTATTTTCAGCCCGAATGGAAATGGAGGGTGAGCGTATTTGGAACATGTGACGAAACTGCGTGTTTGGACACTGTGAAGTGAGGATCACAGTTATTGGAAAAATGGTGAATCGTCATTTGAGACCGACCAAGTGATTAAAGAAGTGGGAAACAGATTATAGTAATTTGTATGCATGTAGTAGTCTCCCTCTATTTGATGGTCACTTCTTAGATGAGATCGGTAAATTAAAAAAAATGTGATCTTGAAAACGGGATGAGTAATACATCATATCCCCACCACATGCTGAATAGTGACACTCACAATCACACTAGAGGGGGTGCAGCGGGTAGTAGATAGAGCTAAACTAAATAAAGCTGTGGGTTTTGAGGACCCCCCCTAATGAGGTCCTTAAAACTCCTAATGTGGTGAATATTTACATTGTTTATGTCAAACGTGCGTTCATAATGGCATTATTCCATCTGTGTGGAATAAATCTATAATCAAACCCATCCTAAATCTTCAAAAGCTGATCCGAGAGTTCCTTTAAATTATAAAGGCATCAGTTTGATCAGTACAGTTTATAACTTGTATTCAGGTGTCCTTAATAATAGACTTAATAATTACCTAGATTGTCATGGAATGTTGGTGGATGAGCAGAATGGTTGTAGGAAAAATAGGGCAGGTATTGATCATATTTATGTCATATCCTCTGTGATGAGAGCGCAACTGCAAGAGGGCAAAGTCATGTTCGCTTGTTTTGTTGACTTTAAGAAAGCTTTTTGATTGCATCAATAGAGATTTTTGGGGTATAAGTTAATTTCTTCTGGTATTGATGATAACTTTATAATGCCATTAAAGCCTGGTACAAAACCCCAGTTGCATGTCTACAGTTAAATAATTTTAGCATCGACTGGTTTCCTACTCCATTTGGGGTGAAGCAGGAGATGTACTCTCCCGACTTTATTTGCTTTTATGTTAATGACTTAGCCCAAGAAATCAGAAGGCGAATCTAGGTATATTGATTGACAATGTGAACTTAAGTATTCTGTTGTACGCTCATGACATTGTGTTGATTGCCGAGAAAGGGTTTAATCGCAAAACATGCTGAATCTCATGAGTTTATGGTGTAGTAAATGGAGACTTGTTGTTAATAGTGAAAAACACAGATTATACATTTTAGAAAGCAATACGAACAGCAGAGCAGTGATATATTTCAGTTTGGATCAGTGCCCTATCGACGAGTATTGATAATAGACTGAAAGATCTAGACTCAAAAATAACCGACATAAACGAGTTCAGGAGTGACAAAGTAATAATAGTGCCGCAAGTGCAAGTAGAATTAAGAAAACAGGAATAGATTAGGAGGGTAAAATGCATAGATAGAGACATTCAAGATGTACATTAGAATAAATAAAAGGGAACGGAGGAGGAAAGGGAGAGAGGCCCAAAAGTGGGCGTAGTGCACACTATTAACTTAAATCAGTAGTGCATTTAAAAACCTGCCCAAACACATAGGCAGGAGCAGTTTTCCTTTTAGAAAAGATTTACTGAACTTGTATCCCAGATACGCCCGAGGTGGGTGACCTTATTGGCGAATATGAAATTAAAGAAATGTATGTGGGTACGGCGCCATTTCGAGCTTTGTAGGTTAAGGTGCTCTTTCAAAAATGCATATTTGGGCATGCACGCATCACACACAAAGCTTCAGGGTTTTCAGTTTGGGCGGTGTGTTTCACTCTGATGCGTGCGCGCGCACAACCAAAGAACAGATCTGGTGATACTCACCTCTTCAAAGCGTGAGTTATGGCGTGTCATGGTGAAGGAGGGGGGAGTTAAACCCGCTCGTGGAGGCTGACAGAAACCCCGCGAGCAGAGAGTTAAGTGTATTGTCAGATAAGGTCAGTCCTTTGGGAATGGGCTTCGTGATTTACCCAAAGTATAGCAACACGGGGGAGTTAATTCAGGGGCAATGGGCGAAATTCCTAAAGCCAACAGTCATCCCAGGGAAGAGAGGGTTATTATTATTACTAGCTAAATACTCTGATGTTCTTCATGCAGAGTGTTAGACGGCTCGCCTAGGGTCGAAACAATAATAAAACCTCCGAACTTAAGATCACAGTCTCGCTTTCCTTGAATAGCAGGAGTTTAAACACCATTTTTGTGTTAAATTGATGGGATGATAGCATTCGCCAGATGGACCGCAGCAATTCCAATGGTCCAGTGCACGGTTGACCATAATAGGTGGTCAGGGAAGCCCTCTCCTTCTATTCTCGTAGGAGGATTGGAAGCCCCACATTGGAAGCTGCGGAGTCTGTGGTGGATGACACCATCCTGACCTGAGATAAAGGGTGAGACTGTTTTCTGGACAATTAACGTTAGGTAAGCAAAACACCAGTGCAATAGAATAGTCCCGCTCATGGGACTGTTTTCTAGTGCAAAAGTGGCAAAGGAGGAAGTTTAGGAGGAGTTGGGCGGAGTAACTGTATGTGACACTTACCGCTCGTGGGTAAGTGATTGAAAAGGTCTAGGGTTGGGAACTTTGAAGGGAGTAGGAGTCAATACCATAAGAATGGTCAAATCAGTGTAAAGAAGTGTAACATTAATAAAGTTACAACACGAGGCAAGATGATATTGGCGGGGACATGATTGAAAAGGTCAATGGAAACTGAATGTGACTATGAGCAAAACTCTCATGGGAATGAAGGGAAACGAATGTGACTGCGAAGGAATTGAGTAAGTAGAAAGTGAAAGATTGAGGGCAACAGCCCGGGTAAAAAGGGAAAAGGAAGGGTGTTTTAATTTATTTTTGTCCATTTGAGCAACAGGATGAGCAACAAGGAAGCAAGACGTCGTGTCGCCCTGATCCGCTGACCAGGCCGGGGAAGGCGAGGTATAAGAAATGGGACTAAGGGTCGTGAATCAAGAGCCCTTACGACCCCATAGGGGGTAGGAGAAGGTCAGGCAAACTACTTTGGAATGCATGCTGTGAAGTAAGGTTCGGTGCCAAGCTATCAGAGATTGGCCGCAGCTGCATTCACTTATCAAAAAGCCTCCACTTTGACGATGGGGCAATCAGTAATACTATATACGTCCCATCAATTACATGCAGTACGAATACATGGTGGTTGCCCTATTTAACAAGGATGGTGGCGGCTCAACGCTGAGGAGAGGGTGAAACCTGAGTAACATATAAGAACAGGAAGACCTTTGCGCCGATTGGGCACCTCCCACCACCTGATGCATGATAGATTATGTGAGGATTGAACGAATTGAACAAAGCAAGAAGTGACATGCTAGTGGTGGTGGATAGGCTTAGTCAGTGGGTAGAGGCGACACCTACAAGCAGCGCAGATGCAGGATGACACAGTTGGGAGAGCAGGATAAGGTAAAGGTAAGTTGTCTAGACACCCCTATGAATGTTCCACCAGACCATAAGGCAAGGAGTGCGCCCACTATCAATGCTATATCAATATTTTTCTCCTTGGATTCAAGTCATAAGAGATGCAGAGTGGATAAACTATTTATGGTACAATCAACAGAAATTTAGTAGCCACGCAACATTATCATTACAAGGAATAAAGGAACAGTCGTAAGTGTGGAGGATAAGAACTGAACACATTAAAATACATTAGGAGAAATAGCGAAGTGGGTGGGGTTGGTTAAATATATCTTGGAAAGTAACGTTGGGAAAACATAGGAGAGAGTATAGGATTGGTACCAGTGATGTTGTTGTTTGCCTCATGCTGCCTAATTCCCATTATCCAATCCCTAATGAAAGATAATAGGAAATACAAGCGAGCAGTTTCTGGTTACAGTGGGCCCAATAGAGGGGGCGTGGGGGATGCAGACGCTGAGGTGAAGCGGGTCACGCCTGCTGCCCCGGAATGGAGTGAACCAATGGACGTGTCGTCGCACGGCGAAGGGGGGTGGGGTGTTTCACTGTACATGTCATCCAAATAGGACCCAACAGTATCGAGACAGGAGAGGAAACCCGGTGAATGCCAGAGGGGACCCACTCAATTGCGCGTTCGGGAACCGCCTCTGCGAGTACGGTGTGAGAGGAGGCGCTGGTCGGGAGTGCTGGAACTACCATCCCCTTGCCAGCAAACTGGGGAGGATCCCGGTCCCGGCCGGCTACGTGGGTGACAGCCGGATGGAGGAGACGGCGCCAGCGGGACGAGGGGGCAGTGATCCGATACGTTGTACATCATGTGGGCTGAGGCGACTTCTCCTCAAGAATGACCCTCTACGGTGTGCAGAACACCTGGGTCGATGAAAACATTTACACTGAATACATACGCAAAATGAACTGAAGTATTAACACACACAAGAGCCTTATGCTCCCTTACCTATAGCAGATAGATTAACACACACACATAGTTATCTCACACCCATGCTGCCAGAGAAAATCATGAACTGCAACGAGTGAATGCAAGGCCACCTCTCCTCTGTCCATGGCTCCAAGGGTTTCGACGCAGGACCATGAAAGAAGAGAAGACATTACCCTGCTTAGCAATTATATGTAACCCCATGTAACTAAACCCTGGCTGGTTTTATTATCCCTGTAACCATGTATGAGGTTTAAATGTATGATGCTTAGGAATGAACATGTAATCAGGTTAGACCGAGCTCAGCTTGCATTGAGCATCGTTGTGAATTTATGGCCACGATTTACCCTGTAAGTGTTATGCAGGCGGCCTGAGCGATAAAGGAAGACTCCTACCACCATAACGACAGGTGGTATCAGTGTGGAGGGGGCCACACGATGCATGAACAACAAAGGTGCGCGCATGCCCTGGCAACGTTCTGCAGCAAAGCTTGAGTCTGACTAAGTCGTACGGGCGCAGCCTGAGTAACGGCTGCGGGGCTAATCGGTTTACTAGTGGCGCAAGAGAAGCAACAGAGTGGCCACTAGGGAATCTGTTGAGTTATTTACTCATCAACGAGCCGATGTGAGCTGATCAGGTTTATTCTATTTTGTTGGCATGATATGTATGACTGTGACTTATAAGTCACAGAGGGGGGAATGTGGTGGATTTTTTGAGAAGATAGGACAGTAGGGGGTAGGAAACAGGACTTGTGACTCAGACGCCAATTCCCAGGTGAAGCATTGCATTATTATATTCCTGTATAATGCAATGGGACCACATCGCCGTGGAATGTGTGTACTCTCTGTTGTGAGCCGTTCTGGATGGAAGCGCCTACTGAAGGGTATGAGGTCATTGTTAGTCTTAACGTTGGCCCCCCATTCTGCCTCTGTGATTCTAGGGGGGGTTGTTTGGGGCTGGAGTTGTATGGCCGGCTAACTGCAGATAACCGCCAGCATGATGTTTTAGTATCACACAAACATAAATAGTGTCTGTAGATAAGGTAAAGTGACACGTTGAGGCCGTAAAACACGAGCAGGCGGCACAGATCACAGGCCTTAAATACAATGAACACAGAGAGGAGACCAAATGTAAATCTGAGTTGGAGATCCACGGACCCATTAGTACAGTCGTAAGTTCTTCCTGTCTAACAAAATATGTGCGGGGAGAGGAGTCGGACACCAGACTTGAAGTTGGACGGTGCCCCATTCATGATTTAATCAATCAGAGCTCCCACATCATCAGGCAGGACTGCCAGAGCCTTAGAGCCTGGGCCCCCTGTCATTTGAATTTATGGGCTCGGCCAAGCGCTGCTCTTAAGCAGAGAGGGACAGAGCTAAATTCCACCACACTTTAAATGTTTAACTTTGTAATAGAGATCCTGTATATACATATATTGCCAGCATTTGGGCTGCATAACAAGCATATTAAAATTATAGATCACTGGCATTAGGCCATTGAATAAAGTATGGGGCAAAAATGTATTCCTGTATTAATAAAGCTGTTATTAAGTTAAACAATTTAAGCAAAGGCATAATACACAGTTGGGGCAGCTCAAGGTTGGTTATATTTGTTTAGGGCCGTGTATGCCAGCCCAAGGCTGGTCATTTCTACCTAAGTCTGTGTATGTTTGCTCAAGATTTGGCTATGTCTGTTTATCCTTTTATTAATCTGTTAAATGGGGAAAGAATGAAAAGCGAAGTTGAAGGGGCCTCAGAAGGATGGGCCTCTACACGAAGTCAGGGGGAGGGGTTGAGCCAGGGCGTGGTGGCCCAGCCTCCAGGAGGAATGGAGGAGATTAAAAATGTGTGCACGAAGAGGGAGGCAACTGTTTTTGCGCAAATTCAGCCAGGTTGTTGTATCTAAACTTGTGTTATATACAATAAACCGTATTTACCTCGAGACTCTGGCGATTGTGCTGTTTTGGGGCAGCGTTCAAATTCTACAACAAGAGGGGACAGGTATTCCAGAGTGATGGACCTCTGTATTTTAAAGGAGTGTTGACCAAGAGTTGTATGACAATAATGAATATGAATGTCCTTTGCTCGTCTAGTTGGATATGAATGGATATCTGAGTTCATTAAAAGAAGTTGTTGAATACACTTGGTAGGCTGTGATGATCTTGAGACATACATTTATACATAAAAATACATGTTTGATAGACATTGATGTTGAAGATGGTTAACAGATTTAGTTTCTTGAACAGTGGAGCTGATGGTTCATAAACGATTTGACGCAGTTGCCAATCGTAAAAATTTCTTTTGGATTAAAGTAATTTTCTGAAGGGCAGAAGGATATGTACTGGCCCATACGATGTTACAGTATGATATGTATGGGTACATTAAACTATAGTAGAGTGTTAAAAGACAGGATTGATTTACCAATGAACAAACTTTCTAATGATGCCAAAAGATTTCATAGTTTTTTTACACACATAATCGATGTGATCTTTCCAGGACAGTTTTCATCAACTAGTACACCTAAACATTTTGCAGAAGTGACTTGATTAATTTCTATATTATTCACAAACAATTTTGCATCTTCCTTTGCGTAATTTTTGTTTTGTTTCTGAAAATGATGAAATTAGATTTTTGCATTTTTTTTTTAAGTTTGTTCATCTGGAACCACTTTGCAGTATATGATAGAATATCATTGGCTTCTCTGATCAATGACCTAAAGTTTGTTTGTGATATGACAATATTGGTATCATCAGCAAATAGAATGGGCAATGCAGAATCAGACATCCTAGCAAAGTCGTTTATATAGATCAGAAATAGAAGTGGCCCAAGAATAGACCCTTGAGGCACTCCGCAGTATAGCTTGATTCTGTTTGAAATACAACCATTTATAGATACATATTGATCTCTATTATTAAGGTAGTCACTAAGCCAATTGATAACAACATCCTGAAAACCATAACGATGAAGTTTAGAAATGAGAATTTTATGATCGACTGTGTCGATAAATCCAAAAATATACCAATTGCAAACATATTATTGTCTAAAGCTGTGGAGATTTTGTCTATAAGTTGTAAGAGGGCCATGTATGTTGAGTGGTTTCGTCGAAATCCATATTGGTGTTTTATACAGGATATTGTTATCATTCAGGTGTTTTAGCATTCGTGCATTGACTAGCTTTTCCAAAATTTTGGAGAAGCAAGGTAAAATGATGTAATGTAATGTAATAATGTAATGTAATTGTTACACCCCTCCCCACATACCCCTAGACCAACTGGGCTCGTAACACTTCCATTTAAAATAGGAGACTAATGGCGCGTTCCAAGCAACTCGTAACCCGTGTTTTTCCCACCTTCTACCCGTGAAAGTGACTTGGAGCGGTAGTCAAACCCGTAACTTCCCACCCGTGAACTCGTACCAGATCGATGTACTCCCAACTCACGACTTTGACGTCACACAGCCTCAAAACAAAGATGGCAGCCACCGTGACTGAGGTTCTTGTGAATGGCCACACGGTCCGCCATTTTGGTTGTTTACGTTTCTATGGTTCCTGGGCAAGATTCGTCAGAATCCGTGACTTGCCCTGGAACGCTACGAAGTCGCGAGTCGTGACTTGAAGTCGTAACTTACGGGCTGAAAATCACCCCTGGAACGCAGCATTAAGACCAGAGTCTTGTACGAATGGTACCAGAAAACCAAGTGCGGACCCAGAAATGCAATAAAGTATTTTATTGCGTAAACAGGCGATGGTCACACAGGAGCAATCAGAGCAATACAGGATCCAAAGAATGGTCGGGGACAGGCAAAGTTCGTTCCAGGCTTCAGTAGTGTCAGGGGCAGGCAAGGCGTAGTGAGTGGGCAGGCGAAGGTCGATAACGGGAAAAGTCCAGGGAACACAGGGAGGAGCAGGAACGAGACTGAGATACAGGCGAACACGGGGCACGAACAAAAAACACGATGACACAAAACACGGGAAAACAGAGAAAACTGGAGAGTTGTGTATGCATACGCAAAGCACAAGACAATCTGGCAACGAATATGGGAAAACACACAAGCTTAAATACATTTAGACATAACAAGAAACAATCAGGAATAAACATGAATGCAGCTGACTGCAATCAGACACATGAGGAATTAAGTGAAAACGATAATACAATAACGAGACAATCAGGAAATGAACATGGGAAATGAACAGCTAACTACATCAGACATAACGAGAAACAGGTGAAACAGATAATACACCGACGAGACTAGAACAGGTAAGCGAAAGTAAAAACACGGACCAGACAACTAGGAAAACTTTTTACAAAACACCATTATATTGAGCATTACCCTCAAATTATTAGATTCTTTGAGCCTCTTGTAGGGGTATGGACCATGGGATTCAAGGCCAAACAGCTCTTTTAAACAAGTTGCCTGACATACAAAGAATGTCAGGAATATTGCACTCTACTGGCAGCCAAACACCAGAAAACAATTGCTTATCACCTACATTCTTCCAGTCTCAAGAAATCCAATTTGGAAGTTACAAATGTCTCAACAGTCCATGTTAATGTCCTTAATAAGGAAGTGGTGTCAGCCCTCAGGCAGAAGTCTCCAGATATCAATCAAGTTCATCTTGCAAACAATGTCTCCAGCAGAGGAATAAATTACAGAAATCGAATGCTAGCTGCATAGGGTTCAACTGCTGTAATGCCTGAGGTTCTTCAAATGTGCATTATTGAAGTTGAGTTTAATTTGTAATGGTATTTTCTGCCTGGTATAGGGATCATTTTAGAGCCTGAGATGTTGCCCTGATTGAGCATGAGAAGTTGACTGATGGCTATCCACTTGCAGACTACACATTTGGATCTATGCGCAGGGTAACCCTGAAGAGACGCATCCTTATCCAAGGTGTGATGTAAATGAATCTATTCATGCCTTAAAGCAGGGGTGTCAAACTCATTCCATCGTGGGCCGAAGTGTATGCAGGCTTTTGTTGCAACCAGTGCACTACACCAGGTGATTTCACTAATTAGCTGCCTTCTTCAACCAAGGAGGGGAACTAGTGAAATCACCTGGTGTTGTGCACTGGTCTGCAACAAAACCTGCATACACCGGCTACGATGGAATGAGTTTGACACCCCTACCTTAAAGTGACGGTTCACCCCAAAATTCCCAGTGATCTTCTTACCTCTATTTGCTTTATTGCTTTGTTTATGTTCAAAATGTGATCAGTAGACCACATTTTTGACTCGCAAGATCTTGTTGAAAATCTTTTACGGGACTTAAAAAGGCCTTCCACAATTGCTGCAAGAACAGCCTTTTCTTGTTGCTCAAGCCATGAAATAAACAATGTTTGTGTTCGCTTTGGCAGTACATATACCACTATTGGAACAATACAGTGAAGGCGATCATCTCTCTATAATTTCAATTTAGAAGACAATCTTCTCTGCATAGCTCCAATCCCAGTATGTTAAAGCAAGCAAGTGGGTCGAAAAACTGCGTGCTCAATGTTTTTCGCCCCACTTGCTTGCTCAGCGCATACTGTGGTTGGAGCAATGCAGTGAAAATTGTCTAAATTGAAACAATAGAAGGATTGTCAAGTGAACACAAACATTGTTTATGTTGTGGTTTGAATAACAACAAAGGCTATTCTCGTAGAAAAATGCAGAATGGCTTTTTAACCTGATGCCCTTTTCAACCCGATTTAGACATCTATGCACAATCATTGAACTGCATATATGTAAAATAGCAGGACATACTGTGTTTGTCAATACTCCATACACAGCCTTGTGAACATTTACCCAAATATTTATTTCTGGCTGTTGTAGGCAACGTTTGGGCTATTTAAGGACACAAGTGGCAATTCTTAATTCCACAACTTGAGGAATGCCCCTATAAAAATTGTAAGAATGGCCAATTTTGGAGGGGCATAACTCAGTGTTGTCAGTGAAATTAAGAATCACCACTTGCATCCTCAAATAGTCCAAACCGTTGCCTGCAACAGCCCGAAAAAATTATTTGGGTAATGTTCAAGGCTGTGTATCTTCTGTTATTTACATATATGCATTTGAATGACTGTATGTATCATGTATGTATGTAGAATCTATGGCAATGAATGTGTCAATATTTTAGCTGGCCTTTTTTGTGAACTGAATGGAAATTTAAGGTATTGATATGACAAAAAAGTCACTTTTCTACACAGAGAACAATTCCTGGCAAAGGGTGTCTGACCCCGTCCACCTTCTGCATGGTTTTCTCAGGCACATACTGTTAAAGGCAGCCTAAAAGCAACTTTCGAGCTGATAAACTGTGTATATGCAAGAATATCCATGATGTCTAATTATTTTTGCAGGCAATCAAACGTTTTTGTGTTAATATATGGTTATTTTGGGCTTCAAATAGCACTACAAATAGGACTACAAAATCAGCGGTAGATTACTTAGGCTCATCAATGAGGATTTAGCCAATGCCCACATCATGCTTATTCATAGCCAAACCCACATGGGCAGAGGTAGCATCCTTATACGGTTTTATTTTGTTTAGCACTTGGCAACAAGTTACCGTACAGAGTTACCTTGTAGTTACTAAGTTACTAAATAGCCTACATTTGTAGATGCATCAACAGTGTGTAATATCTGATTCAGACATCGAAATGGAAACATACCTATTAAAATCTTACTGCGTTTGAGGTTGTTAAGCTAACGTTACTGATAAACCGTGCCAGCCCAGCGTGACAATGATGCGTAGCGTCATGAATACATGATGAATGGATAAATCCCACTAACGGTGTCCAAAATGGGCTCCAACAGCTTGTCACAGGTCATGGTATTGTTGCAAGCTCACTGTAAATCTGTGGTTGGTTGCGTCTTTTCTATGGTAAGTGGTAGTGGTGCTGGCTAGCTAGTTGGCTACTGTAGCAAGAAGTGTCTGTGCGATAGCTACTGTAGAAGATGCCCGTGATATGTGTGATATGTTAATGGGGTGGTAGCTGCGCAAATCATGTGTAAATTATATCAGTGGATTTCTTGGCCTAAAGATTAGCGAATCTGCACAGATATGACAACAAACTGAAGACCGTTTCTAGGTTTTAGCTTTCAGCTTCTGTCAGCAAAATTCATTTTGTTGCAGTTGTAGGACAAGACAGGTATTGTGTGTGTTTGTACAGTAGCTAGCATTACCAATTTTACTAGACTATTGCATGTTGGAGATAACAAGCCTGTATAGTGTATACATTATGACAATTACGATTAGAAAAAGCAACTATTATTGTTTATTGGTGCAACATCAGACAACAATAGCTAGTGAGCTATTGTTAACTAGATTCCATTTTATTTTATTTTTACATTGCCCTTGAACAATGAACTTGAACTTGGAGGCTCTAATTTCGTGCCGCTAAGCGGCGTTATGTACTTCTTGCTGGCGAATTGCCAGTTTCGTCTATCATAAACGGAATATTTCCTGTCTCCGCCGAGTTTGGCAATTTCGTGGTGCGCAATAAAGGCGTTTGCGCGACTATAGGTTGGGCAGCACAATAGGGGGTGTGACAATGAAAACAGTCGGCGCTACGCAAGTTTGGTGTCAAATGAGTTTGC
>JAINUG010000134.1:2340000-2875744 GCA_029706075.1 Aldrovandia affinis | reverse complement strand
CTGCGCGTCACCACACACTTCACGAAGCGCATGCAGCAGTGCCTCGGTTGCTCGGGCACAACTTTACCCGACCCGCAGCCCATTGCTCGCAGGCCACAAGAAACCGCGAGCTCGGACGTGCAGCCGCTAGCAGAAGATGACACTCGCGTCTGCCTCGTGATCTGAGGTACGAAACACGTTAACATGTGTACATAACATGAATATCACGGTCGTAAATTCGTTACGGGGCGCTTTTCTTCGTACCATACCCTGTTTGCTTTCAAGGGTTAAAAATGACAAGGGTACAGGTAGGCTACGTGACATGCACGTGTGAGTGGATACAGTGAATGGGCCCAGGTGCGCGTCAGTGAATCCACATCCAGCTCAGGTGCCAAAACTGTCAGAGTGGTACGAGTTGTTGACTGCCTTTGTTCTTGTCGATATTTAGTGGCAAAGATCATTTCTGAACTCGGTTTCTGAAGCGTATCCATTGTTTGTGTGAAGTCTGGTTCTAGCTGTAGCTCCGTGAAGCGTGACAATGGAACACAGACCGCACGCAAAAAACATGGGAATGAAAGCGGGTGTGTTGGACACCACGTATTTATAATATATGTAATACCTCGATTCAAGTTAACACTTCATAAAAATGCACGCGGTAAAACTCAAAATATATAGATGTTAAATAGCTAATACTGTACTATTAACAAAACCAATACGTTGCCAACAAGTTATTTTAAATCTATTAGCATGAACTGTTATCAAATAATTATTCGATATATCTTCACTGACAGGCGTTTTGTTTTTAATTGTAAAAATAAAGAAAAAAAGGGAAAATACTGTTTTAAATGACTGCTGTTTTGTAATAATGTACTTTACATTACTGTATAAATAAATAAATGAACCTTACTGTGTCAACTAGTGTAATGTACTGTCACCCGCATCTAGTTATAATAATACAGATGAAAGAGTAATAGAAGCCATCCAAAACCTTCTGACAATTGGATTATCTCCACATGTACCAAATATTGATCATTGGTGTAGAATCATTTTACTGAAAATAGGATGTGAAAGTGGAATTATTTATTGATTTCATTTTCAGTTTGTTTTATTTAATACATGGTGGATGTCGAGTCAAAGAAAAGCAAAGGCTGTGATAAAGTGACCTTAATCTCTCTGCAACAAGCTGTGAGTAGCCTCGAGTGGCTATGAACCTCCAGTGGCTATGAGCCTCCAGTGGCTGCCGTTTGGTGTGAAAAATGAAAGCACTGCTCTAAGGCTGATTTCCCCCTGTGGGTTATTGATTATTGAAAACCAACATAACAAATCAAACAAATTATAATAAGGACCCCCATCCCCCACCCCAAACAGTGTTTAGCCTGACTGGCCCAGTAGCTTATTCAGTGGAAAATATGTTGTCTAATGCCATGGTTATTCTCATGTCTTCTAGTTTCTATTTCCCAGAAAATGTAACTCACCACCTTTTTTTATGTCAGTTTATGGGGGCTCTGCTGTATATACAAACTGCCTCAAACCTCAAACTGTCTGGAATGTACAGTCACACACACACAGGCACACACATATGCACGTACACACACACACACACACGCACGCACGCACACACTGTGGCTCAGTAGGTAGAGCACGGCCCTGACAACGCTTAGGTTGTGGGTTCAATTCCCACTAGGGCCACATATGCTGAAAAATGTATGCATAATAAGCGTCTGCTAAATGGCATATATTATATTATACAGGCACACACAGATGCATGTCCAAGCACACACACACTGGTCATTGGCCATAAGGCATGTAAGTAGACAATTTATTTTTATTTTTATGGCAGTAAATTAACATCAGGTAATCTGAATTATTTTTCTCAATCAGGTCTAGCAACCTTTGCCTAAATGACACAGGACATTAAGTTACTGAAAGCATTTAAACCATTATCTTGCCAAAATGTGTTTTTTTCAGATATTCTTTTTGTAAAATGAAATAAGATACCTCACAGATGAAAGTGATCTTGTTTAAAAGAAGAAAATGAAAAAAATTGTTCCTATGTCCAAACACTAGAGGGTAGGGTTTTACTGACTATCACATGCGAACCAGACTACTACTGCTGCAGCTTTTTCTGAGAACAGAAAAATATCAAACATTAGAAATTAAAACACTATAATCTGAAGGAGACTAGTAAAATATTCAGCAAAGCAAAATTGACTTGGAAACCTATACCGTTTTTAAAAGTTCGATTTCTGCTTAAGGATTTCTGAAGTGCTTCTCATTGGCTGGTTTTTGGAGCACTCACCTCCAAGAGATTGTGATTTGTCATATTAAATAATTGAAGACGTGGCTACGATAGTCAACGGGGCTCCTTCCTTAAAAGCTCCTTCCTGCAATACGGGCAGGCTTATCACCAAACAGTGGTTCTGCAACGAGTCGTTATATCTGCACACATATGAAAAGGCTGGCTCGCTAGGACAGGGAACGGGTGTTGTACTGGAGCTGGAAGAAGGTTTTTGCACTGCAAATCATTCCACACTGCCTCAGTCGGGCATGTCCTCTTCTTTCTGAATGCCCAGGGGGTAGGGAACCCTGGCTTTAGTTGTTACTCAGCACTTAATTGATCGATTTAAGCAGTTGATCGCCCAATTATTCACCTCACCTGGTTTCCTGGGTTTGAACTGCTTGCTGATTTAGGGTGAACACAAACAACCAGCAGACCCTGCAGCTCTCTGGGACCAGATTTCCGTACCCCTGTTCTACACCTTCCTCACCATTAAACCAAAACAGTGGTTCTCAACCTCAGTCCCGTAGTACCTCAGTGCATGCTGGTATTAGTGCCCACTATAATTGCATTTCCTAGTATAACGACCTATTAAATGTTAACATCTAATGAGGGATGATTTAACGTTATCCTCTGAATGTCACTTTATGTCACAAACAGATATTCATATTAAAAAGAATAAATGTTCTGTATTCATGTTAGGATTTTTAATCAGTCAGATCGGTTCCCAGAAAGCTAATGCTTTAATTTACTGTGTAATGCGCTTGGCAACGCAACTTTGAAAGAGTTCGATTTTTTCAATTGATTTATTGACAAACCTACAGCTGATATCAATTAAGTCATAATTGCTAAAAGTGTGGACACCTGGTCATTGAAACTAAACCAATTTGTAGAGTAAATAAGAATTCAAAGACAAAGAAAATGGTAACGAGCCAAACCTGTATTGTGATCCAATCAGCTTCAGCAAACAATGATGGAACCTAAACACAACAACCATAATTAATCTAGAGATTGGTAGGAGAAAAATCCAACACAAACGCAGGAGGGGATTTCCGACTGAAATGTTTTTGACAGTTCCAAACTCTTAATCTACTACTGCTGTTAATCAACTCCAGTCAACAATTTGTTAACCCCCCCTCCTCCCCGAGTCTTCAGCTCAGAGGAAAATAACACAGCCAGTCTGAAGTTCACATTGGCAAACACTTCCTTTAGTGATTCACCATTCTGGAACTTGTACAGATGAAAAAAAAAAAAAGTATAATTAGCATTTCGAGTCTAGGTGACCTTTTCCATATTTCACATTTTGAAAAGAAAAAAAGTTACCTTGACTGAAAATGTCTGCTTTGGTCATTGTGTGATTGCGCAACATTGTCATGCTCTGTGGACGGGTGGAAAGATAGCCCTCTCTACAGGAAAAAAAAGCAGTATTCAGTACCATTAGGCGACGATTGACATCGACCTTTGCTTCTAGAGCCACCAGAATCCTTCACTGTTGGAACGCTGCTGTGTTTCTATTATGTGCGTGTGAAACAGTATGATGCCTGATGAGGGTGCTGATGGCATCTTCAAAGCAGCAATAGACTTACATTGGCATTTAGCAGACTCCCTTATCCAGAGTGACTTGCAGTGAATGCATTTAAAAACACTGCAAGAGATTAGTACAGTAACAATACAATAGACATCACCGTAGACAGCCAAACACTGCACCTATAAAACAGGGGTTTAGATTAGTACATTTTTTGTATTTATTATGTATTTATACAGTGGTTACTGTGGCAATGACAGTGGCAATGAGTCTGTTATTACATATACATATTCAGTGGTAGTGGAGTCTGAAGGGTCAGAAGTCTTCTCTTGCGGAAGATGGCCAGCGATTCTATGGTCCCGACCGAGTGCGAAAGTTCAAAACTGATGCGAAGCTCCTGAAACTTGATCCTCGTAAAAAAATTAAAAAAAGTGAAAAAAGCAGAGAGGAAGGTTGAATTCACACGAGCTGGGGGGACCCTGATAAGAAGTTAATGGCATTCCTGTCAGGTCATGTTTTTTGCATGAACTCTCTGACGCTGGGCTGGGTAAGCGCGTGGAGCATGTCATCCATGTAACACGGCGCCTTTCCTTCTCTCTAAACACTGGTCCCTGGCTGAAAATGGTAGATAAGGAGGGGCTTTATTAAAGAGAGAGAGAGAGAGAGAGAGAGAGAGAGAGAGAGAGAGAGAGAGAGAGAGAGAGAGAGAGAGAGAGAGAGAGAGAGAGAGAGCATGGCTTGATAAATTGAAACAGTTTTTCAACAGTACAAGCTGTTGACAAGTCTGGACCATGTCGTTACCTCAGTGAACCAGGGCCAAGGCATCCCGTTGTAAATTGATTAATTGATCTCATCTGTAATTGTCCACCTTGCTGCTCGGCGATAGAAAGCGATGCAATCTCGGCGCGTTGCGGGAATCACAGGGAAGGGGTAGTTTCGATTTTTCTACTGATTTTTGGTTTGCCCATTGCGGCCTGTTCCATTCCGTGCACCGTTAGATCACCTTCATCATTTCACGCCGGGTTACTAAGATTCCTAGCACACAACGAGACGATTCACCTACACAGTAAAAGGCACACTGCTGGGTTTTCGGTGATAGCACGCTTAAATCCCACCTGATTACAATAGAGTCAAATTAACTCATTTGAATTGCTGTGCAACTGAAATTATGTTGATGTCAGCTTGTTCTTTGCCCTTTGTGTAATTTTTCTTGCTCGCCCCAAAAAGGGGGAAATAGAATGGGAGTTCTATTTGTGGCACAGTGGCCACAAGAACTACTGTACTACATTATCATCCTCATCATCACCATCCATTATTATAACAACAACAACAACAATAATAATAATAATAATGATAATAATAGATTGCATTTATATAGTTCAAAGTGCTCTACAGTAAGGAGAGGGCAGGAGAATCTCACCCTAGCCATGACCAACCTGTGTGATACACAGCAGGATTATAATTCAGCCAGTTATACTGGAGAACAATTATGTGGTCGGATTGTGCGTTTGTCCTGCGTAGCCTACTCTTTGCCATACCGAATCTTTAATAAGCACCATTTTACACGAATTAGCATCTTACACGTACAGCGCACAACAAAACCGAAACAAACAAATTATGGTGAAACGTCTGCCAGGAGCGAAGACCGTCGATTTTCTACAAGCAGACACCTCGAAGAAAGGCTTGACAGATATTCTAATTTTCTCTCCCTCTTCTTTCTTTGTTGTTGCTGGGATGTGCTTGGGAAGGACACCTGACAAATTGATCATGACGTCTTGGCTGAGCGCATGGTGAACAAACGGCACGCGTATAGACGTTCGCTGAAATTGGATTCGGGTTGAAGGATTCCGACGCTCATCCCACTGTCTTGCCAAGATTCAGACCGCTAATTAATACTGAATCGTTAGACAAAAATTTGTTAGATTGTTAATTAGGCATCCCATTTTCAGCTGTTTTCAAAGAATATACACATAATATAATATGCAACTGCATATATCTACAGTTGCGCATTATATATATCGGTTATGTTTCTATCTATATCCATCATAATAAATCTATCTCCCTCTCTCACCATACCATAATATATTTGTTTATATATATATTGTAATGTGAGTGGTGAATCAGAGATGAGTCATGTTCAGAATACTAATGTAGCTGCAAGATGGAGAGAATTCCATCATTAATACTCTATATGAACAGTTCAACTGAAGACAGTCTTTTGTAGAAGGGGCATGCAGAACGTACCAGGTAAAAACTCTGTTTTGACATTTGTCAGAATGGAACAGTACACAGTGCTTATTAATTTAGCAAAAGCGCCCTCAATGCAAAACGAAATCATTTTTAGCTCCAAATAATCCAAACCATGTAACCTCACTTTCTTCCTTTTTTCGGAAATAAAGGCTGCTTTTTCAAAACAATTTCCATATTTTTTCTCAGGAGGACTATTATGACTCGTCTTCAGAGACAGAGCTCCCTTTGACTGTCATTACTTACAACAAAATACACGCCCCACCGTAGTTTGGTGTAAGTCACATGGTGTATGTCACAGCAGATGTGACCATACCGTTCGTACACAAGATACAAACAACACTCGATTTGGCTGTATTGCTTTCTGTGTCCAGTATGAAGCGAGATTCAACACAGAGAGTTGTCAATGTCAATGCCAGGAACAGCTTGCCAGGTCAGGCTGTTGAGGCAGAAACACTCTTGGGCTATTCAAGTCCAGGCTATATGCAGTACTAGAATATGTATTCTTATGTTCTTGGATAATGACAGACGATAATGGAGGAACGTGATAATGGAGGAGGCTTGAAGTGTTGCGAGGGAGAAATTATAGGGCTCAGTGTAGTATAATGGTTAAGTAGCTGGGCGTGCAAGTCAGAGGTTGCAGGTTTGATTCCCAGGGGCACTGCCATTGTACCCTAGAGCACGGTACTTAACCTGAATTGCTTCAGGAAATAACAAGCTGTATGCATGTATTGTATGTGAAAAATGAAAAACTGTGTAAGGCACCCTAGATAAGAGCATCTGCTAAATGCCTAAATGTGAATATAAATTGGTAAGTGTGAATTTGAGTGTGTCCTGAAATAGTTTGTTTAATCCTTGTGAATGCTGGCTCTGTCCAGACTTAAATATTAGGTTTAACCCTAGTTATTACTTAGTTATGCATTATTTATTTATTACTTACTTGCTCATAAGAACTGGAGGGATAGAATCTTGGTCAGTCATTGGTCATGAGCAAGGTATTAGTAGGCTATTTTCAATGCTGAACATGCAGGACTGTCTAAGCTGTCTATGCAGAACTCATTATTGTATCATTATAATAATTTGAGATAAATATTTGAGAATGCCTCCATCAGTATCTTACTGGAAATCCATGTCACAGTTGTAAACGGTGTGTCAGGCACCTTGAATCATGAAAAGCAGATTTGTATGCAACTGACAGTCTGACACAAAACTAGAACTAATGAAACAACACAAGCAGAGGGTGGGTTTAAGTGTGCCAGGGGTAGGGTGAGTTTAGGGTGGGTGGGTAAGTGTTTGTCCCATAAAAGCACGAGGCACAAACAGGTTATCAGTTGCCATTGCTGAGAAATAAACCTCTCCTCCGATTGGCGCTAGTCCTCCTGAACTTCCTGTGTTGTGGAAAATAGTCATTGGTGAACCATTGGGAGGAGAGTGTATGCTTTAGCTGTGATGCTCCTGGTGTAGGTGCAGGTGGCACATTGGAAACCCAAGAGGCACAACTCGAAATTTGTGAGTTATGTCTAAAAAAGTAATGCATTCTCTCTCGAAAATAACACATAAGTCACGCGATGCCATTGGTCTGTTTCTGGTGACATATATAACAATGAATACATTACATTTTATAGTCAGAACTTGAAGCAGGATATGCTCGTGAATGATGAATGATATTATTATGGTCGTGGATAGACATTCCTCACAGGAACAAATCACACACGGGACAAGAGTGAAACTAAAGAAAAATAGGTAATATTTAGTCCTTTTCTGTGTTGTGAATGGATTGCTCTCTCCTCATTCTCACTCTGACTGGCTTGAATGTAATTTTGTCTTTGTAATTGTTAGAACTTTCTAACAACAACGAATTTGGAAACGTGGTTGTGTTTCGAAGCCCCAGAATCCTCAATCATTTGCCTCTGTTTCTGGAAAATATCCATTGCTTTTTTTTCTGGGGTTATTTTAATTATCTTTAATGTTAGCGGCATGGATAATTAGTCATTAAGAATAAATGAAATCACTGAAACATAATGATTTTCTCATCCATCCATCCAAAAAAAAAAAAAGACCAAAAAAAGGAATATTGGTTTCCAATTGCTAGTACATGACGTCTAATGGAGCCGCTGCCAAACCACAAGTTCTGAATAATTAAAATGACACACTGCTGTACATTCCAACGGTTAATCAATGGGACAGGCTTCAACTTCAAGACAATTTTTCTTATTTCATTTTTGTAATAGAATTTTCAAAATAAATAAATAAATAAAAATGTAAAATGGAGGGAGGGTAGTTGGTGGATAATATTCAATTAAACATATGTAACCTAATGGTTAAATGCAAATAGACCACGCCACTCTCTTGGAAGGGGAGAGACCCTCACTTTATCGCTACACAATTTGTAGTCCCCACACAGGGTTTCCAATGAAGGAAGATGTCAAACAGAGGTTCTTTTTGTATACCAAAGTACACTTTATTAAATCACCAACATGGTAAAACAATCATATAAAACTCTGGACTAGTATGGGTTAAACCACTACAGACAATAAACGCGCCAAACCCTATTACTATTGCACACCCGGGTTAAGCACAGCACCTCTAGGATGTAAAGATAACCACACCACACTTCTAATAAATAAATAAATACAACCACGACACTTCTAAATAAATAATCAAATAATAGTACAAAAATGGTCGATGGCACGATTCCTTCTGATAGCGGTGTTTTACCCAACTGAGGCACAGAGGTACGAATCAAAATTAAACACGCTAAAATAACATAAGGAGACACAAAGAAATATACGAGGAAAAACAGTGGCTGTAAACGCGTCGCGCCGATACAGCCTAAAAATACAAAGGACTCATTACCCTCATGCAGCATAGACATAGGCCCACATACAGCAATATACAGAACACATATTTGGACTAAGCACATTATCAACTTCTCACCTCACTACGATCTACCCGCTCGCTCCGTGGGTGAAAAGTATGGCTACCAGGAATAATCCTTTCCAAAGCCCAACCACATCAGGTATGTCTAAACAAAAGAAACTATAAATTGGAGGTCGGCAATGATGACACAGATTTACAAACAAAACCAAGAGTGTTTAGCCTGCTCATACCTTAAACCGTGGGGCAATGGCATATTCCTTTGCTCTGTTAATCCGTAACGCGTGTAGACTCCATTCACCTCATTCAAAAAAAAGGACGAAAACAAACGTGAACTGAACTCTGAAGTCTCACGCGACTTCCCTTACCTGATTTGGCCATACCTGGCCAGGGAACTCCTGGGTCCTAATGTCCCTCAGGTTACATACACCCCCACTTTAAAAGGTTGCCGTCCCGGCAACATAACTTAACCTAACCTGGGCCTACCCTAATCTTAGTCCCATGGCCTAAAGACTACTTGTTGGGAGTGAACTGCTGGAGCTGGTGGGGCTAAAGGCCGGGGGTAGGTTGAAGGGTTGGAATGCTGACCTGCCGTTGTTCTGTTTGACCGTCTCCCGGCAGCCAGTCCTGGTTGCAAACCTGTCATTGGTTCTGATGGCTGCGGGGCAGAAGGAGGTACTGGGCAGTCCTCGACTAAGGGGAGGGGGGCTGCTACTGGGCAAGTCTCTTGGGGTCGGGGCTCTAGGGCTGGTTCCATTTGCTGGGGGCCCTGCTGGTTCGGAGGGGGGGTCAGGACTCCTGACAGAAAGCTGTCGTCACTGTGGCCATCGTCACTTTCACCCTCTGGTGAAAGCACTCTGTCCCTTGCTCTGACCGGGATTAACCCCGTCAATGGTTCGACACCAGGACTCCATTGGCTGTGATCGGTCTCAATTCTGAGCGGTGGATGTTCTTCTGCTGGTCTGGGTGGTCACGGGACTGAATCTTGTATACTGAGCCAGCCTTATCCAGGCATTCCACCACTTGATAGACCGTTGATTCCCACATGTCTTGGATTTTTCGTCGTCCTGGTCCATGGTTCTTCTTATAGACTAAGGTCCCTGCTAAGAGGATAGGTGCGTTTGGTTCAGGCTGCCGGTGCTCTCTGGACGTCGCAGCTGCCTCGAGATACCTCCGGCATTCACATAGACAGAGGCCAGGTGATCTTGGTGTCTGGTCACCCAATCTTCCAGTGTGGTGGCCATCTGTTCCTCCTCCGCTTGACCCAGAAGCAGATCGACGGGCAGCTGGGGCTTCTGGCCAAACATCAGTTCGTAGGGTGAATGGCCTGTTGACTGGTGGGCGGTGGTATTGTATGCGAACAGTAGCTGGGGGAGCACTTGAGGCCACTTTCGTTTCTTCTCCTCTGGGAGGGAGCGCAAGAGGTCAAAGATGGTTCTGTTAAATCTCTCGCATTGTCCATTCCCCTCTGGATGGTATGGGGTGGTCCTACTCTTTACAACGCCATACAGCTGGCAGAGGCGCTTGAGTAGCTCTCCTTCAAAGTTGCGGCCTTGGTCAGAGTGAATCCGTTTTGGCACTCCGTATGTATAGAACCACTTTTTGGTGAGGATCTTGACCACTGTGTGAGCCTTCTGATCAGACGTGGGATACGCCTGGCTGAATTTGGAGAAGACATCGGTGACGACCAGGATGTTCTCTCTGCCATCACTGGCCCTTTCCGGTGGCGAAATCAATGGCTATTACCTCCAATGGTTTGTAGGCCATTAGATGTCCCATGGTGGTCCGGACTGATGGCTGTACTGCCTTTGCCACAACGCACCGCTCACACTCTTTGCACCACCGGTCGATATCGAACGCATGTTCGACCAATAACACCTCTCCGGACTAGGCCAATTGTCCTCTGCTCCTTGGTGGCCATGATTGTCGTGTAGACTGGTCAGTACCTCGGCCTGCAATACTTTGGGTAACAGTAGCTGGTGCACCTCCTCGGCTTGGGGGTATCCGGATCTCCCGGTAGAGTACCCCGTGCTTCTCCCTGATCCTCTTCCATTCTCGAGACAGCCCCAACACCTGAGGCGGTTCTCTGACCCTTTCTGCTCCATTTGGGGGCGCCCTCTTCTCAATAGGGCAGGAAGGCTTTGATTGCAGGGTCGGCGGCTTGCAGGGCCTGCAGATCAGCCTGGGTGCGCACTGGAGCTGCGTCCACAGCCATAGTGTGGGCTGTGAACTCTGGTTTCCGCTGGGGCGCTGTAGGTGGTGGTCCGCCACTTGTGGTGGGGACGGCGATGCCAGGGAGAGCTGTAGAGATGGACTGAGTGTTTGGGAGGCGAGAAAGGGCGTCAGCATTTCGATTGACAGGGCCAGGTCGGTACTTAATGTCAAAGTTGAAACTGGCCAACTCCGAGGCCCATCGTTGCTCTACAGCTGCCAGCTTAGCTGTCTGCAGATAGCTCAGGGGGTTGTTGTCTGTGTAAATGGTGAACGTGGTTCCCAGGAGGTATTCCCTGAACTTTTCGGTAACCGCCCACTTCAGCGCCAGAAACTCCAATTTCATGGAGCTGTAGTTCGACATGTTCCTCTCAGTCTTCCCTAAGCCCCCTGCTGGCAAACGCAATCGGCCTACGTCCTCCATCTTGTTCTTGTGAGAGTACTGCGCCGAGGCCCTGGTGGCTAGCATCAACTTCCAGAATAAAGGGCTGCTTGAAGTTGGCATAGCCTAGGACTGGGGTGGTGGTCAGCCTTGTTTTCAGGGTCTGAAATGCCTGTTCGCACTGTTCATTCCAGTGTCCCTGTAACTTGACACTGGCCTTTGGGCGGGGCTTTTGTTGGTTCCTGTAGCTCGGCGACAAGCCGGTGGAGTGGGCGGCATGCTTGGCGAACCCTTCAACGAAACGCCGATAGTATGACGCAAACCCCACAAAGGATCTGAGCTCTGAGACCGTAGATGGGTGCTTCCAGTCCACCACTGCTCTGGTCTTCTCCGGATCGGTAGCCACCCCGGCGGCCGAGATGATGTGGCCCAGATACCTCACCTCCCGCTGAAAGAAGTGGCATTTGGACATCTTCAGTTTCAGGTGGTGTTGCGGGCCGACTCAGGACCATCTCCAAAACGCTGCAGGTGCTGACTGAAGGAGGTCGAGAAGATGACAATATCATCCAAATACAGTAGGACTGACTGGAAACTCTGATCGCCGAAGATGCGCTCCATCAGGCGTTGGAATGTTCCTGGCGCGTTGCACAGTCCGAATGGCATTCTGTTAAATTCGAACAGGCCGAACGGGGGGTACAGAAGGCGGTTTTCTCCTTGTCCTTCTCCGCCATTGGTACTTGGTTGTACCCACTTGCCAGGTCGAGTGTAGAGAACCATCTGGCACCAGTCAGGGCATCCAGGACTCTTCTATGCGCGGCAGTGGGTAGGCATCTTTCCTCGTCTTGGCGTTGAGTTGTCGATAGTCAACGCAGAGTCGTATGTCCCCACCCTTCTTCTGGACGACCACAATGGGCGGGCGTAGGGGCTGCAGCTCACTCTCACAATGTCCTGCTGTAACAGTCCCTGGATGTGGGCCTTGACCAGTGAGAACTGAGAGGGGGAGACGGCGGTACCGTTGGCGTCCGGGACATCATCCACCAGAGGGATTTCATGGTGGATCAAATTGGTGCAGCCCACATCTCCCTCATAGAGGCTGAATGTGTCACTGTACTTGGACAACAGAGTCTTTGCTGTTGTTATTTCATGGGGAGACAGGTCAGGCCATTTCAGTTCATCGAGGCCAGAGATGGTAGAGGGTGGAGGGGACTCTGCCACCATAGAGCGGATGAATACAACCCGCCGTCCTTCCTCCTGGGTCTGCTCCTCCGCTTGTACGGTCTGGGATGAGGAATGCACGTCAGCCAGATGAAGTGTCCCCAACACCGTTCGTGGTTTCAGCCACTGGTCTTCCTCCCCCACATTAACCACAGGGACATTGACGGCCCCTCTGGAGACGGATAGGAGGGCACTGGAGATTAATAGGTTGGTGGGCAGATTACCTTCTCCATACGACAGTGGCTCCAGTAGTACTGTACTGAGCGCTGGACCCTGATTACATGTGGCCTGGACAAACCGTAGAGAGCCCGCCGGTATTCGGATTGCACTGCCCGGTAATGACACCGCCTCTCCAACTCGGCCGGTCTCCAGGAGCCGTTCCCTTTGTTGGCATTGGGATAGGGCGCTCACCCATTCTGTTCCTGCTTGTTTGACTAGGGGGACAGAAAAGAGGTGGTTACCGTGTTCACGGAATAGTTCATCATAGCAGCCGCTGATAATGTTCATTCCCAGCAGGCCAGGCACAGCATTTTTCCGACGCTGGGCAAGTGGGTCAGGGGGGTCTTTTACTACCAGGATGCCCATCTGTGGGAGGACTTTGCCCAGGACTTCAACATCTAGCTCCACATATCCCAAGTACGGGATATCCAGCCCATTTGCTGCCGTCAGTTGAAGCCAGTTACAAAATTTCAGCTGCTCTTTAGTTTGGGGCTTAAGATACTTTTCAAAGAAGGCCTGAGTCACTGTAGTCACCATTGACCCTGTATCGAGTAGGGACGGCATCCCCACCCCCCCTATTCTGACCTGAATCACTGGGCACTGTCCAATTAACCGTGATGCAACCTTGCTCCTATTTGAACCCACATAACCCCCCTCTGGTGCCGGGTTCTCAACACCAAAGGGCGCTAGTTTCCCTGCTGTTCCACTGCATTCACCCTTGCACCCACCTGTCTGTCCTGTGTCCCTGACTCCACCCCCCCAAGGGACCCGCTCAGCTCAACTCTGCAAAACCTGGCAATATGACCTGCTTTGTTACAACGCATACATATTGGTTTACCATCTGGTTGAAAACGGTGCGACCTTGACCTATGACCACTAGGGTAAGCCTGGGGAGCTGTGGAGCTAGCAGCAGTAGATGGTGCCCCTACATGTTTGAGAATGGCGTCAAGTTGGGCTTGCTGCCTACGAAACACTCTTTAAGTTCCCTCAAGTCGTCACTGGGCCCGGCAGTAATGGCACTCGTGTCAACATTACTCTCTACCATTTCAGAGTGTGTAAGTCACATGAATATGCCCGTGCTCTTTGTGTGCCAATAGGGGCCTTCGTTTTTCCCATTTAATGGCAGCTTCACGTATATCTTGAAATGAATGGGTGGGGTGCTGCCGGACTAGATGTGTCAATTCAGCTGTAATTTAGCGTCACGTACATTTTCAACAAAAGTGTCACGAATGACCATGTCTGGGTTTGGAACACCACGTGGATCTTTGCTTTTAAGCAAATCCAATAACTCTAACAGTGCATGGGCAAATTCACGAATGGATTCATTTTTCGTTGCTGCCGCTGAAAGAACTGTCTATGCAGCGTCACATATGTCTGATCACAGCCAAAATTATCCAACAGCATGGTAAAGATTGCCTCAGGGTTAGCTCTATCTGTAGAGGAGCTAAACTTAACCTCCCTCTTAGCCTCTCCATCTAGAAGATCACAGAGGAATACTGTCTGTTCTACCATGGATGTTTGCTGCATAGACAGTGACTTTCGTGCTTCCTCCACCCACTCCTCCACAGTCATATGATCCTGGGCCATAATACCAGAAAACCGTGGACACTTCCTCTCCTGGGTGCATAAATATACACTCTCTCAGGTGCTGGGTGACTAGTGCCATTGTTACTCGCTGTCTGGGCTGGAGTCCCAGGGGTTCCTGCTTGGCCTGATGGGCCAGGGTTGGTGCATTTCCCCTGTCTCGAAGCTGAGTATTTTCTGCCTGCAGCTGTTTAACAAGCTCAGTCAAGGCCCTAATTTGTTCTTGAATGTCAGTATCGGTCAGACTCATTTTAAATGTCTTTGTCTCCCACACCCCGGACAGGTAGGAATGTCCACACTGTACCCGTTGGTAGGATGGCGAACTGGAGTGCGGTGGATGTCCTCTTGATCTTCTCCTAGACAACCACTGTTTTTCCTCCAACCCTAACAACTACTCTCTGTGCCTCATATAAAATAAAACCTCACATGGAACTACAAAAAAAAAACCTCTGAGATCCTGCCGACTGCGCCAAATGTAACCTAATGGTTAAATGCAAATAGACCACGCCACTCTCTTGGAAGGGGAGAGACCCTCACTTTATCGCTACACAATTTGTAGTCCCCACACAGGGTTTCCAATGAAGGAAGATGTCAAACAGAGGTTCTTTTTGTATACCAAAGTACACTTTATTAAATCACCAACATGGTAAAACAATCATATAAAACTCTGGACTAGTATGGGTTAAACCACTACAGACAATAAACGCGCCAAACCCTATTACTATTGCACACCCGGGTTAAGCACAGCACCTCTAGGATGTAAAGATAACCACACCACACTTCTAATAAATAAATAAATACAACCACGACACTTCTAAATAAATAATCAAATAATAGTACAAAAATGGTCGATGGCACGATTCCTTCTGATAGCGGTGTTTTACCCAACTGAGGCACAGAGGTACGAATCAAAATTAAACACGCTAAAATAACATAAGGAGACACAAAGAAATATACGAGGAAAAACAGTGGCTGTAAACGCGTCGCGCCGATACAGCCTAAAAATACAAAGGACTCATTACCCTCATGCAGCATAGACATAGGCCCACATACAGCAATATACAGAACACATATTTGGACTAAGCACATTATCAACTTCTCACCTCACTACGATCTACCCGCCGCGCTCCGTGGGTGAAAAGTATGGCTACCAGGAATAATCCTTTCCAAAGCCCAACCACATCAGGTATGTCTAAACAAAAGAAACTATAAATTGGAGGTCGGCAATGATGACACAGATTTACAAACAAAACCAAGAGTGTTTAGCCTGCTCATACCTTAAACCGTGGGGCAATGGCATATTCCTTTGCTCTGTTAATCCGTAATGCGTGTAGACTCCATTCACCTCATTCAAAAAAGGACGAAACAAACGTGAACTGAACTCTGAAGTCTCACGCGACTTCCCTTTACCTGATTTGGCCATACCTGGCCAGGGAACTCCTGGGTCCTAATGTCCCTCAGGTTACACATAAGAAACAGAGAGGTCGGGGGAAAGTGAACCACTAGAAATCTAATATCGATACAACACATCCGTCAAGCCCTGGGGCTAATGGATGTAAACTACGGATTCATTCCGTGAGCTCATGGCGGTGCTGCTGGATCTAAAAGGCAGAATTGAATTTACAGTTAGTGGTTTGAATTATGTGATTACGTCTCGTCCCTGGAACTCACAATGAGTCTCTCTCCTTGTTTTAGAGGTACAATGACTCAAAGGAAAGTAGAAATAGGGAAAGGGAAATTGTTCACACTTCCCCCATAGGGCTCTTTGAAAGGCATAAAGTGTGGCGTGTCACTTAGCTACATACCTACACTCTGTCTGAGCATTGAGGCTAATACCTTTACTTTATCCTGTACAGGTAACTTACAAAATAAAGGCAGCACGAGTACAAGAGGGATCTTTTAAACAGGTGTAGTACTGTGAGCCAGATGCCACGGCTGGTACCAGCGAGTCCCCCCAGCCTCTTCACCCTGACTGGGACTCTCCTAGTCTGGCCTAGGGCTGGTTTGTGTGGTCCCCTCCCGGGATACCAAAGTGTTGCCTTTATTTTGGCAGATACCTGTATTTCAATTCTGTACTTGGCTGTAGGCGGGGAAGAATTGTGGTTCATACCTTTAGGTATCTCCATGGGTGGGTAGGGGTAGATCACAGCGTATCCCTCCACTGAACCTAGGAATCTTCTTCAGCAAGCCACATGACGGGAAATAAATAAACAATGAAAAACAAAAAAAAGAACAGTGTTCACCGCCAGCTGAAAGTGCAACCCGGAGCTCTGAGGCTTGCCAAACACAATATGCCACAGCCAGAAATCCGATATTCTTCAGAACCCTCAGCAATGGACCCAAAGGAGCACAAGCAATGTCCTACACGCATAATGCACAAACTCTCCAAACCGGCACACCTTTCACAATGGAGAGCCACGAGAAAACCCACCTTCACACACGGTTGCCTGCTGCATATTTATACGATGCAGACCGCCCTGGCCCAGCGCAGCTGCTGTGTCTAAAACCACAGGCGAGTGTACTGTTTCTCTTTACCGTTTACAAGGACGCCATGGAAAGTAACCCCCAGATTGCACACCGTTGACCGTTTGAGGCAACCTCAGCCTCTCGAGGTGACATGTCACCATACCCCATTGATGCGGACAGGCAGACAGACAGACATACAAAGCCAAATCCTCCAGTTTTACATCTGTTCAAAATGACAACTCGTTCCTACAGCGAGTGACTGATTGATCTGCTCAATAACCGGATCCTCTTTAGCCAAATGCCCTCAATAAATTTTGCCGCTGAGTTTATTTTTTTTTCTTCATGCCACAAGATGGAGAAAGGTTTTTGAAATGACCAAACGGATATTAAAACTGGAGCAGCTCTCGGCACCCACACACTGTACCGCTACTGAGTAAAAAGCCCCAACATCTAATCATCTCTCTCTTGGCCCACCAGGGATCGTTTGATCAAAATCCCTGCTTCAATTTCTCCATTACCCAGTCCACGGGCAGAAGCACAGCAGAACAGACAGACGGACATGAAGAGAGAACAGGTCACTAAATCAACAGTAGGCAAAATGTAGAATCTTACGCATACATCGACCAAACAGTAAAGTGCTCCAGTAGAACAACAAGAGACGGACAAAGAGTTTCTCGCTCTATGCACTCTGCTGTGGGAAATGTCATACACTGTAGCTCTTAGAATTGAGAATTGCTTGTATTGCTTTATAACGTGGACCCCATTGTGCCTGGAGAAAGGAGGAACTGCATTCAGAATGACATGGGGGGGTCATGACAGCCGCCAGACGGAAGGAAGTTTGCTCTGGATAAGAGAGATAAACAAATTTGCTAGAGTATGCTTAAGTTTGATAAATAAATAGATAACAATTACAAGAAGAAAACCACCCAGACAATTAAAAAAACACCATAGGCTTGACTCATTCCCAACATATCAGGCAGAGATTATTACCCCGAATAATCTGCTCAGAATGTGAGAGAGCTGCTGGAACGGGCACGTTCACCAAGCACCTGTGGAAGTGCTGACCTTTTCTGCAGTCAAAGCAAAAACAATTAATTTGTTTGATCTGGGGTTCCAAATGTCAGAGCACATACGCTAACCTTTCATTGAGGGGTGGAATGAGGGGGGAGGAATTAGCACCTTCAAGTAGATGACAGCTGTCCTGGGTTATAATAGGACACTTATTAAAGAAAGAGAAATCCATTGCAATTTTCCTGATAGAACTGAGCATAACACAGGGCACATGGTCAAATTGTTTGGCCCTAAAATCATGTGGTTATGCAGTCCAGATGCCTACAGCCTGTATTTATTCATTTATTTTTTCATGTTTTAAAACTTTTTTTATGCACTGTGTTCAATAAATCTTTTTTTTTCTGTCACACGCAAGGCCTTGTCAGACCAAAACACTTAAATGTTTTGGTCTCCGCCCCTTCATATTTATTTTTTTACATTTTATTTGCTTTTTCATTTGTTAGGGACATAGCAAAAATAATTGTTGCAGTATCAAAAATACAAGCGTCAGATGCATTGCATTATATATACAGTATATATATACATTCAGCTGCGCAGCCCGAGAGAGCAGCCGCACGTCACACCAGCTCCCGTCTTTTTTTTGTTGTCTTTTGTCTTATCTCCGCTACTTTCCTACTTTTTGTTTTGTTTTGTTTTTTCTAATTCCTTTCGTATTATATTATTATGCTTGTTTGAGTCTTAGGTAGCTCTTAGTTACGTTAGTTAGGTAGTGTTTTTTCTTAGTCGAATCATGGGTCGAGGCTACGCAAAGGAAACACTACTGGCAATTGGTGAACGATGGACACTCTTGGGCTTCGCTTCACGTTTCGCACCGGAGAGAAATAGCCTACCGCCTGGGATGCGCCCCAGCCGAAGAGGCTGCAGAGCCGGCGTTAAAACAAGAGAAAGACAGGAAAGGAACAGGAGGAGGAAGCGGAGTTTTAAACCATGCCTTCCGTCGATCATAATGGGGAATGTAAGATCATTAAACGACAAGAAGATTGACGAACTCACAACCCTGTTGAATGATCAGCGCGAATATTGGGAAAGCAGCGCTCTATGCTTCACGGAGACCTGGCTACATGGAGAGCCGGACTCAGCAGTCGAACTCACCGGCTTTTTGATGGTGAGAGCGGACCGCGACAGGACACTAAGCCGCAAGAAGTCCGCAGGTGGGCTTATTCTCTATGTTAACATTAAATGGTGTAACCCTGGGCATGTGACTGTGAAAGAGACTATCTGTACTCCCGACATAGAGCTGCTGGCGGGGCTCAGACCATATTATCTGCCTAGAGAGTTCTCACACGCCATTGTTGTTGTTGTGTACATTCCACCGTCGGCAAATGCGGCGAGAGCGTGTGACGTCATCCACTCCACTGTTGCGCGACTGCAGACAGACCACCCCGAGCCTTTCTGACAATCAATGGCGATTTCAATCACGCCAAACTCCCCAAGACCCTGACTGGCTTCACCCAATATGTGAAGTGCAGCACTAGGGAGAATAAGATCCTGGACATGATGTATGCCAACGTGAAGGAGGCATACAGCTCCTCAGCCCTCCTCCCCTGGGCACCTCTGACCACAACCTGATACGCCTTGTTCCCACATACAAGCCCGTTGTCAGGCGCCAGCCTGTCACCACCAGGACTGTACAGCTGTGGTCGGGAGAGGTTGAGGAGAGGCTGCAGGACTGCCTCCAGATCACAAACTGGGACCTGTTCACAGAGGATTTCGGGAGGACGTGAGAGGGCCTAGCGGACTGCATTACACTCTACATTAGGACTTGTGAGGAGAGCATCGTACCCACAAAAAGGTGCGCTGTTTCCCCAACAACAAACCATGGATAAATAAAAACATCAAAGCCCTACTAAACAGGAAGAAGAGGGCCTTCATGGCTAAGGACAGGAGGGGGTAAAGTCAGTTCAGAAGGAGCTGAAAGGAGAATTGAGGAGAGCCAAGAAGGGATACAAGGAGAAAATTGAGGGCAAACTTGAGGACAACAGCACCAGGGAAGTGTGGGATGGGCTCAAGAGAATCACAGGACAGAAACAGGCAGGTCTGGATGAGGGAGGGGGCAGGATCGTGCAAACGAGCTGAACCTGTTCTTCAACAGATTTGATGTGCCTCCCCCACCCACACTCCACCGGCCGGGAGAGTGTCCCAGTCAGCTGCCCAAATACACATCCAGGACAATGCCAACCCCCCACGCCCCACCCCCTGCCGGGAGAGTGTCCCAGTCGTCAGCGGCCCAAATACACACCCAGGACAATGCCCCCAGCCACCCCCCCCACTGCCCTGGGAGAGTGTCCCAGTCAGCGGCCCAAATACACACCCAGGACAATGCCCCCAGCTCGCCCCCTACCTCCACCTCCCCCTCCACCAGGCCACTCATATCAAGGAGCCAGGTGAGAAGGGAGCTATCAAAGCTCAACTCCCGGAAAGCCATGGGCCCGGATAACATCAACCCCAGGGTGCTCAAAGCGTGCGCTGGACAGCTGGCTGGAGTCTTCCAGCACCTCTTAACCTCTCTCTGAGGCTGAAGAGGGTACCCCAGCTATGGAAGACCTCCTGCATTGTTCCAGTGCCCAAGAAAGGACGTCCCGGTGCCCTCAATGACTACAGGCCAGTGGCACTGACGTCACATGTCATGAAGGTATTTGAGAGGCTGGTTCTGCGGAACCTTAGACCCATGGTGAGTGAGTCCCTGGACCCCTGCAGTTCGCGTACCAGGCCAAAATCGGCGTGGACGATGCCATCATCTACCTGCTGCACAGGGCTTATTCACACCTGGAGAAACCGGGCTGCACAGTGAGAGTCATGTTTTTGACTTCTCCAGTGCTTTTAACACCATCCGGCCCCTTCGGCTTGCAGATAAGCTCTCAGCCATGCAGGTAGACCAAGACCTGGTGGCCTGGATCACAGACTACCTTACGGGTAGGCCTCACACGTCCGGCTGCAGGGCAGCCTGTCGGAGGTGGTGATGAGCAACACCGTGCCCCCAAGGAACTGTACTGTCACCTTTCCTGTTCACCCTCTACACCACTGACTTTAGCCACAACTCTGGAGCATGTCACCTCCAGAAGTTCTCGGATGACTCCACCATCGTGGGCTGCATCAGCGAGGATGATGAGGAGGAGTACAGAGGCGTGGTTAGGAGCTTCGTCAGTTGGGCCGAGGAGAACCACCTCCAGCTCAACACTGGCAAGACCAAGGAGCTGGTAGTGGACTTCCGATGGAGCAAGAAGCCCCCGAGGGGCCCCCCAACCCCCATTACCATCAAGGGGGAGGAAGTTGAGATGGCAAGCTCATACAAGTTCCTGGGAGTGCACCTGAACAAGAGGCTGGACTGGACAGACAACACGGAGGCCCTCTATAAGAAAGGACAGAGCAGACTGTACTTCCTTAGGAGGCTCAGGTCCTTCGATGTGTGCAACAGGCTGCTGAGGATGTTCTACCAGTCCGTGGTAGCCAGCGCACTGTTCTTTGCCGTGGCCTGCTGGGGTAGCAGTGCCAAGGCTGGGAGACTGACAAACTCAACAAGCTGGTGAGGAAGGCTAGCTCTGTTGTTGGCCAAAACTGGACAGCCTGGAGGCAGTGGTGGAGAGGAGGATGAGAGACAAACTGGTGACCATCCTGAATAACCCCTCCCACCCCCTCTATGATGAGCTGAGACAGATGGAGAGCACCTTCAGCCACAGGCTCATCAATTCACCTGCAGAACGGAGCGGTTCAAGCGCTCCTTTCTACCAGCAGCCATCAAACAGTATAACTATGAACATTGAACACTGAGCACTGTCACACTCTACTGCTGTACCTACCCTACATTCTGTGTACATTCCTTGTACATCTCACTGCTGCCCCGACTGCTACTGTTTTTTCACATCTCATACTTGTTTTTCTTTTGTTTTTCTTAGACAGCACATACCAGTGTACTGAAGTACTATCTGGTGGATTTGCACTACCTCCAGTATATTTTTATTCTTTTTATTTTTATTTCTTAAATTATTGTATTTAGGTTTGTACTCTGGTTTTTAAATATATTTATTATCCAGTATGTTGTTATGTCCTGTATGTCTTGTGTGTTCTTTCACTCCTGTACTATTGTTGCTGTGACAAACCAAATTTCCCCCCGATTAATAAAGGCTATTCTATTCTATTCTATTCTATTCTATATACAGTGGGGAAAATAAGTATTTCACCCCCTGCTGATTTTGTGAGTTTGCCCCCTTACAAAGAAAGGGACGGAACGGTCGGTCTATAAATTTCATGGTATTTTAAACATTTATTTGTGTTTTATTGAGGAAAATAAGTATTTCACCCCCTAGCAAAACAGCAAGAATTCTGGCTCCCACAGACCGGTTATGTGACCAGGAGGCACACAGATTAGTCCTCTTACTTAATTAGTACTCCTAATTAAGTACTCGTTACCTGTATAAAAGACAACTGTCCACAGAATCAATCAATGAATCAGATTCCAACCTCTCCACAATGGGCAAGACCAAAGAATTGTCTAAGGACATCAGGGACAAAATTGTAGACCTGCACAAGACTGGAATGGGCTACAAGACCATTGGCAAGCAGCTTGGTGAGAAGGAGTCAACTGTTGGTGCGATAATTAGAAAATGGAAGAAACACCAATTGACTATCAATCTCCCTCGGTCTGGGGCTCCACGCAAGATCTCACCTCGTGGAGTGAACCTGATCATGAGAAAGGTGAGGGAACAACCCAGAACTACACGGCTGGAGCTTGTTGATGATCTCAAGGCAGCTGGGACCACAGTCACCAAGATGACCATTGGTAACACACTACGCCGTAATGGATTGAAATCCTGTAGTGCGCGTAAGGTCCCCTGCTCAAGAAGGCACATGTACAGGCCCGTCTGAAGTTTGCCAATGAGCACCTGGATGATTCAGAGGAGGCTTGGGAGAAAGTGCTGTGGTCAGATGAGACTAAAATCGAGCTCTTTGGCATCAACTCGACTCGCCGTGTTTGGAGGAGGAAGAAAGCTGCCTTGGACCCCAAGAACACCATCCCCACCGTCAAGCATGGCGGTGGAAACATTATGCTTTGGGGCTGTTTCTCTGCTAAGGGCACAGGACGACTTCACCGGATCGAGAGGAGGATGAATGGGGCCATGTACCGGGAAATCTTGGGTGAGAACCTCCTTCCCTCAGCCAAGACACTGAAAATGGATTTCTAAGGATTTGGAGAGGATCTGCAAAGAGGAGTGGGCCAAAATCCCTCCTGGGATCTGCGCAAACTTGGTGACCAACTACAAGAAACGTCTGACCGCTGTGCTTGCCAACAAGGGTTTCTCCACCAAGTACTGAGTCATGTTTTGCTAGGGGGTGAAATACTTATTTTCCTCAATAAAACACAAATAAATGTTTAAAATTCATATAATGTAATTTTCTGGGATTTTTTTTAAATATTCTGCCTCTAACTGTTAAGATGAACCTACCATGAAAATTATAGACTGTTCCTTTCTTTGTAAGGGGGCAAACTCACAAAATCAGCAGGGGGTGAAATACTTATTTTCCCCACTGTATATAGTGGCATCCCAAGGGGCAGGATGAGAAAATGGCTGCCTGGATTTTTAATTCTTGGGAGCCACTGGAGAGGAAAATACTTCATTTCCCAGCAGCCCGCAGTCCCACACCTGAATGAAGTCAAGCGATTGGGACTACGGACAGCTGAAGACCATTTGAAGGCTTATTTAAGGGACTTGTTTGTGTTACACTGGGAAGGAGTCGGTTGGCAGTTGTGGAGAGAATTTAAGTGAGAGTGGAAGATAATTGTTTGGATTGTATTTTGAATTGGATTGTTTGAGGACCCTGCTTTGTGTACCAATTTGGACTGTGTGAGCACCTGACCTGGATTTTGACTACGGATTACGGACAACGACAAAGATAAGGATTGTGGACTTTGTGTTTTGGATTCCCCCGAATCACCCAACCCCTAGGGACACCACTATATATATATATATATATATATATAGTCAAATCCAAGTGTTCATATCAAAATGTCTTATTTATCACATCTGTCCCCTATTGAATGCAAAAACCTTGCATTGCTCTCTGTGATATTGCAAACATCAAATGTTTGCAATGTATATGGAGCATATTTGGTTCACTGCAGGAGATACCCGTGTACCATTGACCCATATCCAGGGGGGCACATAAGTGGTACGCCAGTACGCAGTTCGCGTCCTCAAATTTTAATTGTGTACCACGCAAGACAACAAACTTTTGAAACATACACAACATTAAGTTTGATCAGTCCATCACTTGTAAGTTAACTAACTAAATACGTTAATTAACTTACCAGTGATGGACTGATTAAACTTAAAGTCACGTGTTTTTCAAAAGTTTGTCGTCTGGTTTGGTACACAATTAACGTTTGAGGTTGCAGTTAACGTTTGAGGATGCAAATGCGTACTGGCATACCACTTATGTGCACCCCTGCCCATATCCCTTTCCTTTAACCCTTTAGAACAGGGGAGGTGAAATCAGCCAGTTGACTCAGTTAATTAGCGGTATACACCAATACACCCGTGTACAGCTTTAAGGCAGTGTTAAAAAAATATATAATTATGCTTTATGCTATATTTTTCAAATTTGGAATGCCGAATTGTATTCTAAGCTACTCTGCAACCTCTGCTGTCAATTCAGGAAAGGGTAGATAAGCATGTGCTCTCCTCGTAAACATGTGATGTCAGCAGTTGCTTCTTTTCACGTCTTAGTCTACACGTTAAGCTGCACAGACAGGAGTTGGAAGAAGACCCTTCATGTGCAGTTTTATACCGGCAGACTGTGGGTGATTGCCCAGTGGGGGTTGCTGGTGTGCGATGTGACGTGGACAACCCGGCCGACTGAATCCTGATGCCAACTGAATCACTCCCTCCCTGGGTGAGGCTACCACTAATAGTGCGTCGACCCGCGAGGCTGCTGGCCACAGGCGGCACTGGGATGGTCTGGTATCGAATCAATACCAGACTGCGGGACTCATCCACATACTAGAACAGTGCCTTAACAGGATTAGCCACCCAACAGCCCCCAAACCAGTATTTGTTTTACAATTTGACCCCTTCCAGAAAAACTCCTGCCAGAGTAACCAACACATGTACATGGCTGCATTTCTGTGTATGTTTTTTCCACTTCTGTCTCTGTCATTGGTAAGATCATCCTACCTGTAATATTCTCTATCCCAGGTGTTTTAAACAAGTATGATACACTGGAGCTCTAGGGGATTGGAGAAGCCAAGAGAGAGAGAGAGAGAGAGAGAGAGAGAGAGAGAAAAAAAGAAAGAAAGAAAAAGTTGTTGTGATTGATTGCATGTGATGCAGAGCAATTAACAGGAATTAACTATTTGCATATTAATAACATTATTATCATCAGTTAAATGAATTCATTAGTCTTGATTAGTTTGGTATCAGTGTGACACGTGGGGCTCAATGAGCCATGTGAGCCTTAATGAAGAAGCACGGGAGAAAGCGTCGCCTGATGACAGATATCAGGGGAGATAACACTGGAGTTTGGCCTCTGGGGTCTCCCTCCTGAGCTTCAAACTAGGCCACTTAATTTACCCACAACTCTCCTTGCTAATTATAATGTCTGAATTCTCTCACAAGGAAAGGCCTCGCATTGCCCAGGCTGAGAAACTGGGACACACCCACCTAGTTTTGATCTGGGTTTTTTTTGGCTGTAAGAGTTTGTGGGCTCAAATTACGAATGCCCAATGGAGTATTTAAGCAGTGTCTAAAAACTTGGTAACACTTCAGAATGTGGACTGCTTATAAATGCTGCATAAAGCTGCAATTATAGCTTATAACTCATTTATAAATTGATAAAAAGATACACTGTTGATCTTCAATCCAAGATGACGTTAGTAAACGTGTTATTGAGGAGGAGGCCCAGGAAGAGAAAACTCAAGGTTTCAGTACGCACTGCTGTGTACATTCCTTGGCCTTCTGGCCTGACTGTGCACAGTAAACCTATCCTCTTTTCATGCATTAATTTACCCTCACTTCCTGTGTGAGTTTCTTTCTCTGTAATGTACCTGTACCCGCTCACACGTGCATTACATTAAAGGCATTTAGCAGATGCTCTTATCCAGAGCGACTTTCCAACACAGTTTCCATTGCTTTATATACAAAATTGATAGTTATACAGCTGGATATTTACTGAAGCAAATCAGGTTAAGTACCTTGCTCAAGGGAACAACAGCAGGGCCCCAAATGGGAATTGCACCTGCCACCTTTGTGTTACTAGCCCAATTCCTTATCCATTATACTCCACTGCCCCCACAATGCCCAGGTACCCTGTGAGCATGGTGCTGAACATGAATCGCTTCGATGAATTCACAGCTGTGTACATGGATCATGTGTGGAATGTGAGGTAATCTAGGGAATTTGAACATTTGTGTCTGACAAGCAAATACATAATTAATATATAAATGCCAATACGGATTAGTGATTTATCATTTATGCTGCCAGTTATTCACTACGCTTTCTACCAACATTTTGTTCAGCGGAAATATATAGGTAACTGCCAAAATCTAGGAAACACCAACATAAATTGTTTTAATAGGGCGTTGGGCCACCACGAGTCTCCAGAATAGCTTAAGTGTGTCTTGGCATAGATTATACAAGCATCTGGAACGATGCAACACCATTCTTCCACAATAAATTCCATAAATTGTTGTTTTGTTGGTGGAATAGAAAATGTTGATGGTGGAAAGTGTCCAATTGGGCTGAGATCTGCTGAATGAGACAGCCATGACATATCATTTACATCACGTTCATGTCCTGTGGATGGGGGCATTGTCACCCAGGAAGAGACCACTTCTATCAGGATAGGAATTCTTCACCATTGGAGATAGTGATCACTCATTGGTTTTGTATTTGTTGCCATTTACCTTGCCATGTAAGGGGTGGATTGAACCGAAGATACACCCCACACCATGACAGAGCCACCAGCACCCTTCACCATGGAAAACATGGCCTGTAGGTTTCTTTTGGTGTGCACCACACAACACATGCATTGTTGAAAACAGGCCAAATGCACCCCTACAATCACCACTTATGACTTAAGTCACTGAGATCACTTCTTCTAGCCATGGTAGCCAAAATAATGGGAAACTTAATACATGACCCTAAGCACGATGGGTTGTTACTTCCTTAAGCCCATAACTGTCACCGTCTACATCACATAGTACATTCTCCTTTAAACATCATGGCTAAATGAACCAGAAATATGGATATATGTTATATGCACTGATTGGATGGAATCCCTATAAACTGAACACCCCTATAAACTGCAATGTGTTTCCTTTCAAATTATACCAAATGTAGGCATGTGGCCATCACTGTTCTTGAGCTATGAACTGTTATATTTGGGTCCAAATAGGCGTGAATGCAAAGAATAGGGGATGATGATTAAGGGGTTAATTAAGCCAGGAGCTTTCTATACACTTTGTATCCCTCATTTTCTAAAGTGTTATGTTTATTTAGACAGTTACTTGTTCATATACTGTATATATATATATATATATATATTTCCTTCTGAAGCAGGGCCGTCTCAAGGGGTGGGCGGGGCCTGGGGCGAGTCAACCTATGCGGGGCCCAGCTGTTAATGCGATGACATCATAGACTTAGCAACAGTTTAGCAACCATTGTTTATAATAGCCAACCCATCGTAGGCCTACATCGTAGCTATTATATAGGCTCTGACAGTGGTGATTTTAGGGTTTTAAAACGGGGTGCAATGTTCAAAAATCTTTTTCTTTTCACCCGTGGTAAAATTGCCACTGGGCTCTGATAACTATGAGCTAAAGTTTTACAGGCTACGACATTACACAAACAATCCATATATGCCCCTTGAATTAAAATATTTTAATAAGGATAAACAACTCACCTATCTGACTGACTAGCTGACTGTCTACAGTGTGATCTTTCTGTCCTTCATTGTGGAAAACTCAGCAATAAGATCCACATCGTCGAGGGTTGAAGTAACATCTTTCTCGATAGAGAGCATTGCAAGTCCACATAGCCACTCCTGAGACATGATTGTCCGCAAATAATCCTTTATTTTTTTCATTTTGGAAAAGCTTAATTCTCCTGAAGCCACTGTTACTGGAATAGTCAATAAAATCCAATATGCGACTTCAGTGTTTGGCAACGTGCCTTGCGGCAAAGTGCAGTGTTGGTTCCTTGAGGGATCATCTCTCGCAATACTCTGAGCTTGAAGAAGAGGTCGGGGCCGTCAATGTCATGAGATTCTCCATCAGACAAAGCGTTGCTCAGATCCATACACTACTTTCTCAAGTCACCTTCTGTCATTTCACCCAGTTTAGTCACATCAAATAGAAACCCAAACTTGGCTACGAAACCTTTTATTTGTTCAAATCTCGATGCTAGTGACACGAGAGCCTTATCCACGATTACAAGAAAATATTTTGTTTCAAAGGGGATTTTTTTTTTTTTTGTCTTCTCAGGGGAATTCTCAATGAGCAGAAACAATTTGTCTCGGTCTCTGCTGTTTGAGCTTGCCATTTTGCCGCCCGACTCCACCCAACTTCAAGCTAATTAAAATAACGTAGCTACAGGCTAAATGCACGTATGCAGCATTGGGACGCAGCCACTTTCCATACAATGTCAACTTGCCAAAACGCCATTTAGGCTATATAAATGTATTTGCATGTCTGGGTGTGCTTCACAAACATAGCCTATATACTTAATATATATTGTTTTAAATAATAATAATTACAAAAATAATTCAAGAAATTATTATTATTAAAATTAATTTTTACCCTCTCACCGCGGGGCCCCTTGAAGGGCGGGGCCTGGGGCGGTTGCACCGACTGCCCCCTCCAAGACGGCCCTGCCTTGAAGTATAATTCAATTTAATGAAGGTGTTCTTCTGAGTCTAAGATTCATTAATGAAATAAATCCAATTTGAGATTTAATCTAATTTTAATGCTGATGGCTATCAATTAATTCATGGTTTGGAGGGAAAGATATTGGAAGCTTTGTGATTTTGTATAGGGATTAACGGGTTACCATGTGGTGGGAGAGAGCCAATGTACTTTAACTGTATGAGGATTTATTCAACCTCCCGGCAAAGTGGGACAAGATAACACCTCGACGTGGAAACGTGGCTGGCTCGCTTTGGCCAAACGCAACGGAGAATTATCTACATAGAGTAGATAAACTACATAGAGAGTACAACAACTGTACTGATAGCAGTGGCTGATTGGATACTTTTTTAAAATATCAAAGAACAATACAAAAAAGTGACCATTGTAATACTCACCAACGAGGCGCCTACTGAATAGGCATGCTGAGATTATTAGGGACCAATTACAGTGTGTGTGTGTGTGTGTCAGTGTTGGGGAAGTTACTCTGAAAATGAAGTTAACTAAGTTACCAATTGCTCTACCCTGGAAGTAGTTAAGTTACAGCAAATTGTTAGTTACATTAAAACTTCCTGTCAGTTTCCTCCAGTTTCCAAGTGCCTTTTGATGGTGTAGGAAACTGTACTCACTGACACCTTGGCTTTCTTTGCAAAATGAGCAACCTAATGTTCACTCACCTGAATATGTGTTCTCAAGTTCGAGCTTGATGTCTGATGCATTGAGCCACTTCTGCTTTGGTTGGCACACAATTCACTGAAAAGTGTATACTTTCTCATTGTCTTTTATTAGTTTCATGTATGGCAATAGGTATGGCCATGGTGGTTCCACCTCCTCAACCGTGATTAGCCAAAAATACCGCTGCACGTTCTCAAACAAAATGAAACAGATGCGTTGAAACCGTCACATGACATTTGATATTTTTTGTTAAAAAAAGAATTAAAAAAGAATTAAAAAGAATAAATATAATAAAATACTGTTGCTGGGGAAATATAACTTGTCATTTCTGTCTACGCTACCCAGTTAGATTTTGGAAATAATTAAACTACCACACGTTACTGGAAAACATAGTTAAATTAGTAGTTCCGCTACTAGTTATTCCGCTACTCCCCAACACTGGTGTGTGTGTGTGTACAGTGTGTATGTGTTTGTGTGTGTATATGCTTGCCTCTTTGGTTGTGTGTGTGTATGTATGTGTATGTGCTTGCCTGTTTGTGTGTGTGTGCTTACCTGTTTGGTTGTGTGTGTGTGCGGTGTGTGTGCATATGCACTTGTGTGAACCCATAGGAGTTTGTGTGTTTATGTGTAGGTGAGTTAGCTTGTTGCTCACACGTGTCTCTGTCTCTTGCTCTGTTATAAGCATTGCTGTTCTGTTCTGAAAGGTTCATCTGAAAAGACAGCACAGAGCAGGGAGTTCCATTCCCCCAGATCAATAAACAGCTTAACCAAGTATTTAACAACACACTCCGGGGACACGGTGAATACAGAGCACAGCCAGAGAAAAATATCTCTTATCAAATATGAGATTCGCCACAGATTGGCACGGCTGGAAGAGAATCTCTGAGCTCATTTATATCCCTGTTAAGGCAGGGTAATGCAGGCAGTGAGTCTGAACACACAGCAATCTCACAAAACAGAAGAAATAGATTTTCCTGGGGAAATGAAATGCTTAGAACGTAATGCCTTTCCAGAGGTAGCAAACATTGAGAACAGCCGCAGTGGTTCACCGTGGTTTGTGATGTCACAATGGCCACATTTCCACTATGAGGCCAGGCCAAGCCAGGCTGAAAGGCGAGGCTTGGTTACGCTGATCCCCCCGTGCCAAAGACCCAGGCCACCGACTCATTTCATTTTCCCACAGACCAGAGCTCGGAGGGTGCTGACGCCGCACTCAGCCCCACCCTTCTACATTATTTTTGGGTGTTAATGGTGCAAACTTCCTGGCCCCATTAAAACATTTTTTTGCCAGAGACCATTAAGCACTAGCACACCTTGGCTCACCTGACTTTGGCTCGGCAGTGGAATAACGCTGGGGGCTGAAAATCAAACATTTTGAAGGTTCCAAGTCGTATGGATCCAGGTTTTATTTGCAGATAAAATGAACTGCGTGGCAGGAGACACATTACCCCATAATACTAAGCCTACCCATCTTGAAGCCTGTTTCTGGAGGGATGTGTTACTGACAGGCCTAATCGTGTAATTTGTGTAGTGTTAAGGTTTATTTTGATTGAATTACTTGATTATATTCAAGGAAGAAAAAAAAGTCAGGGCTCCTTAAGGATTTCAAAAACTAAACTTTTTTGGAATGATAAAAAGATGCAAGCCAATTTATTTCTGTTCAGTGAATATTTGACTTTACAAGTACAGCTGCCAGATAACTTTATGCTTCACCAACACTGGGGAGAGCTGCTGACGTTATTCTCTCTGCTGGACATCAGTCTGTTCAGGTTCTGGGAAATATTCATCTTGGCAGTCACTTACACGCGTGGCTGGGGGCTCGGTGTTCATCTCCTATCATTAAAAGCATTAAAATTATATTATGAAGTTATTTAATGCGATTTGCCTCCACTCTGGCCAACTCCTTTCGATAGGATATGGTGTTGACATGGAGTACAGTACTCAGCTGCATAAATTAAACAGAAGCAAATATATGTTTGCAAATCTGATTCCATGAGGAATGGTCTGAAATTAAAGTGTATATATACAGTGCCAGTCAAAAGTTTGAGTACACCTTCCATCCGGATTATGGCTAATGGGGCACTCCTTCATTCTTCAGCAAGATAACGACCCGAAACACACCTTGAAATTGTGCAAGAACTATCTGGTGAAGGAGGAATGTGAAGGACAACTCAAACGAATGACCTGGCCTGCCCAGTGTCCAGACCTCAATCCTTGTATGGGACAAACTGGACAGAAGAGGCAAAGCAAAGCAACCCACATGTGTCTCTGGGAATTGCTGCAGGAGAGCTGGGAAGACATGCCAGGTGATTTCCTGCTGAAACCTATTAACCGAATGGCCCGTGTTTGTGAGGCTGTTATCACGGCAAAGGGTGGCTATTTTGAAGAATCCAAGATTCAATAAAATGTTCTTGAACATTGCTTTGATGTTCCTTTTGTTTATTGTTACATGTGTTTTTCTCTCCCTCCACTCACTCTCTTCACAAGGGAAACCTGGCTCCTTTTATTCACTGTTGATTGGGTGTTAATTGATTGATTGGGTGTTGATTAGTTGCTGGTGGCAGTCGTTTTGGTCCTGCGAGGTCGGGGTGTGACCGGTAGATGGCACCATGTGAACCCCTGCACATGGCTCTGCCTGCCAGGTTGCCACAATATATTCAATCAAAAAGCTTTCATATCAGATATGTTTAAGATAATCCTTTAATCATTTTTCCCAGACACATGGAGAAATTACCACAGCAAGGTCATGCACAATATGTTTCCTTTTTAATAAGTTGACTTTAATTAGCATGCAAAGACTGATCTGAACGAGCAAAGCACGAGCAGTGATCGTAGAAAAATGGCAGATAAAGTACAGTCAGTCGCAGGTGTGAACACAGGCTTCCATCCCGAAAACGTGTTTCGCCTGCTTAGAGTGCTCTGAACATCAGGTGCACACTTTATTTTTCACACTTTTACTTCAATTTGCCCTGCCTTCAAAGAGCGACAAGGGAAATTCAGAGTTTGCGGTCGGGGTAGGGGATTAAACTGCAGATGGTACACATTTGCTTTTCTCCCCAATTTGAAGTCACCGGTTGTGGTTCTCAAGTTACCGCAATGCCACCAGCAGCCACGAAGCAGAGAGCCCTGCAGCTAAAATGCATGCACTCCTCTGATGAACTTGTCTGCTTTCCAATGGCCACTAACAACCCCACAGGCCACAACAATTCAGCAGGAGAAAAAACAGGAGACAGACAGTGCCAATCAGAGGTATCTGAGAGCACGGAATGTTTTTATGATCTGTTGTTCGTATTAAAGAATAAAACCTCACAAAATTCTATTTAATTTGAATTGAAATCCAAGGGCCACCCTCAAAGTGCCATATATTCTTGTGTATGCATTGACATGGAGAAGTTTATATATCTTATATCTTAGAAGAAAGAACAATAGATGGCGAATGGTCCTGGCGCTAGTAAACCGCTGTAGTGGTGATTTGCTAAATGCTGGCATTCCGACAGCTGTTGCAGACAGCGGTCCCATATGCACTTACTTGCTTATGGATTCCATCAATAAATATTTCCGGCTACAAGGCAGTGAGCATCACATCAAATGTCTGCTTACAAAACCTGAGCATTAATGAAAATGAAGGTAATGTAACATTAGCTATCGCTTGTTTAAATCTTTTTTTGTTCCTGAGTTTACGTTCTGTTGACCGTGAACATTTTTAAATGTGTACTGGTAGTGATTTAGAACATGGACGCGAAAATAAAGCACGGCTGTCAGCAAATCAGAACCAAGTATTTTTACAAGCCATTGTATAAATATATATATATATACAGTACAAGTCCAAAAGTTTGAGATACCTTTCATCTGGATTACGGATAATCAGGCACTCCTTCATTCTTCAGCAAGATAACAACCTGAAACACACCTTGAAGTTCTGCAATAACTATTTGGTAAAGGAGCATGAAAGATAACTCAAACTAATGACCTGGCCTGCCCAGTGTCCAGACCTCAATCCCATAGAACTTGTATGAGATGAACTGGACAGAAGATTCAAAGCAAAGCAACCCACAAGTGTCTCTGGGAATTGCTGCAGGAAAGCTGGGAAGACATGTCGGGTTATTTCCTGCTGAAACGTATTAACCGAATGGCCCATGTTTGTGAGGTTGTTATCAAGGCAAAGGATGGCTATTTTGAGGAATCCAAGATTATATTTTCAATTCAATTTTCTTGAACATTGCTTTGATGTTCCTTTTGGTTATTGCATGTGTTTTTTTTGTCATTTTCAAATATTTACAGAATGCTTAGAACGTAATGCAGTTTCAAGTATTTACAGTGTAAAACTGTCAATTATGAGGTAAACCTAGTTTTCAGCAGGTGTACTCAAACTTTTGTTTGGTACTGTATATATATATTGTGGCAACCTGGCAGGCAGAGCCCAGTGCAGGGGTTAATATGGTACCATCTACCGGTCACACCCCGACCTCACAGGACCAAAACGACTGCCACCTGCAATTAATCAACGAATTAACACCCAATCAACCGTGAATAAAAGGAGCCAGGTTTCCCTTGTGAAGGAAGTGAGTGGAGGGAGAGAAATGGAGAGAGAAGAGGAGAAATGTTTCTGAAGTGTTTGCAATGTGGAAACAGAACCTGTGAAGTCTGTTGACCAGGCAGGATTTGATGAGGCTTTGGATAAGGGGTTAGCTCCCCAGAGCGAAAGAAACGTTTTGTTTAAGTTTAGAGAGTTTGAGTTGTGTTGGACTGTTTACTTAAATGTTTAAGCCATTTGAGTGCCTTCCCCATTGTTTGTGTTGATGAGTGAATTTCAATTTAATTAAAAGTATTTTTGGTACATTTGACCTTGGATCTGTCTCTTGGGTTGGACTAGTCCATGTAACACCTACAACCAAACTCCGTAGGGTGTTACTATATATGTATATATACACTACCAGTCAAAAGTTTTCGAACACCACCATTTTCTAGTTTTTACTGAAATTTAAGCAGTTCAAGTCCAGTGAATAACCTGAAATGGTACAAAGGTAAGCAGTAAACAGCCAGAGGTTTAAAAATAAAAAATGTAGTTTACCAAAAACTGAACAATGTAAATTATTAAAAAAGGCCCTTTTCAGGCAACAAGTAATGGGTTAACGTGGGTTAACAGTCACTCTGCGCAAGTCGTCGACTCTGGATCCAGCAAAAGAGCCCCAGACCATCACGCTTCCTCCTCCATGTTTGACAGTTGGTGTCACACACTGAGGAACCATCCTTTCGCCTAATCGACAACCTATAAAAACCCTGTGTGATGAACCAAAGATTTCATGATTTTTGATTCATCGGTCCATAAGACCTTCTTCCAGTCTTCAGTAGTCCACTGGCAGTGCGTCATGGCCCAGGCAAGCCTCTTTTTCTTATTTTGCCATCTTAGCAATGGCTTTCTTACTGCCACTTGCCCTGTCAAACCTGCAGCTTGAAGTCTTCTCTTCACAGTTGAAACAGAGACTTCCTTACTTCGACCAGTGTTAAGCTGTGCTTGAAGCTGTTGTCCTGTGAGCCGCTTACCTTTGTACCATTTCAGGTTATTCACTGGACTTGAACTGCTTCAATTTCAGTAAAAACTGGAAAATGGGGGTGTTCTGAAACTTTTGACCGGTAGTGTATATCATTTTTTTTTTTTTTGTATGTGCATATATGAAAATATTACTTATCCAGCTGCTTTATTAAAAGCATCTGTACCCATCTGGAAATAGATGTGTTGTGTGTCACACAAATTGCATGTCATCATGTTTGAGTGCTGTGAAAAGCGGCTTGAGTTTGATTGGCAATTACCGACTGAAGGGGCCCGGGGGTGTCCGGGATGATTGGATGCGTGGGTGGTTGGGAATTGTGCAATTATTTGATGGTTAGCCATAGCGAATGCCATGGGGAGAGCCTCGGCGGATCATGGTTCCCTGAGCAGTTACACTGCTGCCGGTGTGTACTTCAGTGCGCAGTAATCAAAGGCTCCTCGCTCCAGCTACGGTCTCCAAGAAAGGAACAAGCTAAGAGTTGGTTCAAAGGTCAAGGCTGTCCAGAATAGAAAGGACTTTATCAAGGCTGAAGAGTTGGTTCTAATGTCGTTTTTGATTGGTCAGCAGCCCTTGTTGGAGATGTATGACCGTTTGAGCATGGCCTCTCGTGCTCCTGGCAGTGATGGGCGAGTTCATGAAATACAAAATTGGTGTGGCTATTGCCTATTATTGGCGAGTCGCTGATTTGAATCAATAGATTATTGGTTCTGATTGACTCATGGAGTCAGTGATTGACCAATTATAGGTTTGAGGAAGCCTCACTCTCATCACAGCTTTCAAGGCAACCTAATCTAGGTAGAAGGGATGTTTTACAAGCTATTGGCTTTTAATCATGAATCCATACCCCTCCTTGAAACCCGATATTTTCCCGTTTGTTGGTGTGGGTGTCCTTCAGTGTGGGTGTGTGTAGCTTCAGAATAAATGTCCAAACATGCCTTGGTCGCACCCCTAGATGACAGGGAGTTGTGCTAAAATGCATCAGTGGATGCCCCTCTGTAATGAAAGCTTTTTAAGTTTCTCTCAGAAAGGAGTGCCTTGGGGGCCTTGACAATTGTTTTGGTCATTTTTGTTCTGAGCAACCTTGCTCTGCTGAAGAGCACCCTTTTAAACCTTAGTAATTTTTGACATTATTTTTTTAATCAAAGACTCGTTGCGAGTGTCTCGTCCTCTCACATATGTATGTCGGTTTTTTGGGGCAACCATGAAAGATGGGACATATTATTTCTCCAACATGGTGTCTGACTGACTGGAATATAAGAAGAAACAGGCACTATTTAATTTCCTTATCGTCCAATAAATGTCTCACAAGCATGTTTTTTTCTCTCTCTCTTTTAAATTGAAAGTCTTTAAAAAAAAGCTGTTTAGGTTGAAGAACCTTAATGGTTGATGGATATTGAAAAATATGAATACTAAGTACCTTCACATGCCCCTCTTAATAAAGCTGTCCTTATTGTGTGCAGAAAAGATAAGGAGTGAAAGAATCAAGGGATTCTTTAAGCCACATTAAAGAGGTTACAAACATTAGGCTGGGGAAATTGAAAAGCTGTCTGTACTATGAAATGAGCATATAAATTATAGGCTTCCAAATAGAAAAAAAAGTTTCTATTTCCCTTTTGATCTCTATGCAAATGCCAATTTTAATCCTACAAAGAAAGGAACGATGGTGAAAGACTGTGGAGGATTTATAAATGCTGAATATGAATACAATTGTTTAATTTCAATGTGTGTGTGTATGTGTGTTTGTGTGTGTTTGGTAAGTTCATATACAGTAACTGTACAATACACCCTACCCTTAGAACAGGGTTACTCAAATCTGGCGCACGAATACAAATGCAGTCATGGTTTACTTTTCTCTCAGGTAGTTAATTGAACAATTAGTGCAATTGATTGGCCAGCGCGTCTTCAACACCTGACTCCCAGGTAAAGGGAGTGTGGAGAAACAGCAGTGCTCGTCCCGTGAGGACTGTGATTCGAGTAACACTGTCTCATGAGCAGCGGTAGGAGAATGAGACTCTGAGCCCTCTTATAATGGGTGGAGCTAACATTAGCTGTCAATCACTTGCTCGTATGAACCAATCCCAAATGACCAATAGGGTCAAACTCATATTGTAGCTCCGCCCACTTTGGGGTTCATAAAGCTTGACTCTGCGTAGCAGACATAGTAGACGTTAGAGTAGTAGACGTTAAAGAAACATGTTCCAAACGTATCTGTGTGTCTCTATTACTTGCTGACCCAGTGTGTGACGCAGCTTCACAGAGCTTGCTCCCTTCATTCCGATGGTGTGTGAAGTCTGAAAGTCCTGACTGCTCCCCCTGTCCTGGATAGCGAGTGGAATCCAGTGTCCGATGTGCTTCTGTTTCCGTGGTTTCCTGGGCAAAAAAACAGGCGAAGAAATCGAAAATGATATACCACTTTACCAGAAGTTAAATACCATACAATCCAAAAATATATGCACTTTTGATTGAATTATTCCTTAGCCTTTGAAAAATATATTGAAGCAGACAGATATATTTTGCTTACTTATCCTATGTTTCAGCATGAGGCTTTGTGAAGACCAATACTGCAATGTTAATGTGAAGATGCTTGTATAGATCCCTGTCAGGCTCTACATTCAGGATAGTATGATTTAATTCATAAGCATGCTCCTTTCAATGATAGTAGATTGGCACAAAGATCATATTTTTCATGTTTTTACCTCAACACTTTTTGTCCTGAATGCCTTTTTTCCTGTACTTATATATTATTGTTTTTCACATTTCTGCTATAGGAATAGGAATATACTTTATTAGCCATGTTACACAAGGTAATTGGAATTTGTCTTGTCTGTATTCCATCAGAGAGGCCTGAGCGCAGGGTCAGTCATAGTAGAGCGCCCGTGGAGCAGTTTAGGGGTTCAGTGCCTTGCTCAAGGGCACTTCAGCAGTGCCCCAGGAAGTGAACTAGACTCCCTCCGGTTTATAGTTCATTATTTTTTCGTTGGCCTTCCTGGGATTCAAACCAGCAACCCTCCGCTTGCCAGCCCGTGTAGCTAACCACTGAGCCACTGCCACCCCCTGCTATGATGGACTTAATGCATCGTTCCATATTAGCATCGTACATTGCTCTGGACCAGAGGATCTGGGAAATAAATTATTAATAAAAATAATAATAATAATAATAATATTATTATTATATAAGAATAAATATAATATAAAAATATTAAGAATAAATAAATGCAAACCATGAAATTGCCTGCACAAATTAATAAAATAAATAAAGGAATATCACAATGGATCTGTCAAAGCTACACATCACCGTTACATTGATAAATTAACCACATTTGGCACATTTGCATGATTATGCAAAAAAAAAAGATAATTAGACATTAAGCAGTCGATGATAAGGAAGTAAATAGTCATGAATCATAACTGATACAGTCAAGAAAGAACTCTGTTATTATATCGCATGGAACTGTGATCTCCCCAGGCAAGGCAAAATGAGGCACATTTTAATGTGGTAATAATCGCAAAAACCATCACCTTCAATTACAAGCTGACAAAAAATCAGGGAATAAAAGCCAAATGATTTCCTGTCTAACTCTGATTTAACTGTTTGCCAATGGGTTAATATAGTATCTACGTAGATTGAAAAAAAAAAACTGAACATCTTTAAAAGAGAGCATCAACCTATTAGTATGCCATTACTTTACTTGTGAGGGACAGTTAGCCCGGTAAAGCTTATGGCCTAAGGTGGGAAGACACCCAACACACCTTCTAATGTAGAGAAAATTGATGAGACTGTGATCAATCCCCCTTCCCCCCCCATGACCTTTCTGGTATGACAAGACAATCAAAATTAAGCCATAATGGGTTTTAAATTATATACAATGATCGTCCCCTCCCACCATCACCACCATTCCGCCTCCTCGAAACACCCCGCCCTTGTTTGTTACCGCGGTGACGTAAAGACCTGAGGCACGGGGTGACTTTGAAAGAGCGGCTGGCACGCGTTCCCTCTCCTCCTCCGCCGTGCAGGGGGGCCCGACTTCTGGCAGCATGCCAAAAAAGCACAATTTATAATCTTTCTGACAACTATCCCCTGCGAGCACAAAATGGCAAAACAGAATCACTCATGACCCTGCCCCCCCCACACTTTGCATATTGCAAGTCAAAAGTGTTTAACGGTGAGCGGCACGTTCCCCGACACTCCCATTGATCATGTGACAAAGCTGCGATTCCCATGAGCGGCTTGTATCGGCGGGCCCAGGTGACAAGCGGAAAACGTTACGGGAAACGAGTGGAAACAAATTTGCGAGGCAGCGTCAAAATCTTTGATGTATAGATAAGTGGTTGCCGGCTTCTCTTTCTCTCTCTCTGTCCTCTTCAGATTAAATGGAGACGACGCCTCGGAAAAGAGCCCCGTGATGAACGTGTCAGCGCGGTGATGAAGCCGGGTTCGAACGCACCATAAATCAAGACCCCGGGAGAGCTGAGCCCGTGGAGGCAAGTGTACAGTGATAAATATTTAGGGGCGGAATAAGCAATAGTTTTGTCAAGTTGTGACGTCGCCCACTTCTCCTCTCCCGTGAATTGTTGCGAGGTAATGTGTGGGGGGGTGTGAGGGTTTCACGATAAGTTCTGCTCTGTTCTGTAGGCCGGAATTTCACCCAGCATAAAGTGACGAGGTTCTGAGATACAAAGCGATGGCGTTTTGTCTGAAATGGCAGGTGCAGGGGAGGAGGGGGGATGGAGGCTTTGAGGCTGCTGTAACTCTGGTGATCTGTGCTGATCTAGGAGGAACACATAGTCCAGTGTGACTGAAACAAGCAGTAAATGTTGAGAATGCAAGGAGCAGATTTAATTCTCGGTCCGCTCCACCAGAAATGAGTAATGGCGGACCGAAAGGGAATATGCAAGCAGAACGAACGACGTTTTTTTCCTTCTATTTTCTTATCCTCCCCATTTTACACTTTCCGTCTGCGTTTCCATCTACATAATTAAATGCGTTCATACTTCATGCTAACTGGACCCTTAAAGATGATTATGCAAGGAGCCGGAGCAGGGTTAAATGAATATCTGTCATAAATTCCGGAAAAAAATACACTTTATTCATTAGCGGTAAGCAGCGAGAGCTCACTGCCGCATTGCTGCAGTAAAACACAGACTGCAATTTCATTTTTCACGTGATTATTCATGCAAATACATATATTCATGGGTATAAAAAGTATTCACCCCATTTTTCACATTTTATTTTCTTACTTCATGCAATCAAAATGGATTTAATTGGGATTTCTTTCCATTGATCAACACAAAATATTCTTTAAATTAAAAAAAACTCTTTTTGTTATTTTTGTTACACTCACTGTACACACATTATTTAACGTCTAAGTAAAAGTCAAATACAATTGCTCAATTTTTCTTGGAGCAAAGCTTTGAATCCACTGCGTTCAAAGATCACATTAGTACAGCCAGATGCCTTGTGGGATTATTTAGTTTTTTATAGAGATGCACCGATTGCGATTTTCTTGGCGATTCCGATTTCCAATTTTGATTAGTCTGACCTGCCGATACCGATTTTGGCCGATTCGATTTTTTTCCTAAAAACAATAATTGACAACTTACACAAACATTTTTGTAACTTTGCTTTAATAGAAAATTAAGATTGACAATTCTGAGGTAGGTCAGAAGCATTAGGTAGGTCTCACTAAAAACACATTTCAAAATAAAAAAGTGTTCCAGGTTACTGGACAGAGCTTTTCTTTTTTGTGCAAATTAAATTCAATGATGAATAAAAGAGAATCCAACAACAGTGGCATGTAGCCTTTAAGTAATAAATAAAAAGAAACAAGAGTAGTTTAAATTTACTGACATGGTGACAGACCATTAGTCCGGAAATATTTTTTAAAACACTAACGTTATATTCTGATGACAGATGACACAAGCCCTTTTTCCATTAAATAATTATATGGCTTCAACTTGATGTGCATCAGAAAGTTATTGCGACAATGCTAATGGAAAACAGGTTAGTTCGAACCTATGATGCGCTAGACTAATTTGTTTGCTAGAGGTGGATTAGAGTAGATCCCAATTCTATATAGTGCAATGGAAAACACTTGTAGCGATATAAGGGCGGATGTTTCAGTTGCGGAGCTTGTCAAAGGCATTGAAACAAGCCGCTCTTCAGCAGAATTTCGTTATTTGCGTGAGTCAGGTAGCCTAACGACTACGACTTTAACTAGCTTCAAAGCCTAGATAAAAATGTTTCAAACTAGGAGTAATTGGAAAAGAGGCGATGCTGCTGTTTCTGAGTTTGTTTGATAGTGGAAACGCACAGCTGGCACCTTCATGCACAACACAGTTAATACACCATTTGTGGTTTAGCTAGAAATCGTTAGATGAATTTATCATTAGGTCTAATAAGTTCGATTTGTATGAGTGAATAGCACTGTTTCATAACGTCACTCATTAGCGAACATAATGATTTCAGTGCAATTCAGTGCTTCAGCAGGGCATTATTACGTCAAGTGTATGCACTACCACCATGTTCTATTAATGGAAAATGGTTCAGAGGAACCGAACTAGCGCAACGAAGTTAATTGTTAATTAACCCGGTACCTACGGTACTGTAGAAAAACGACTACGTCACATTTTCAGAATTTGGGCATCGACTTGGTACCTGGGTGATGACTTTTCAAGTGTCTGATTAGGTTGGTCGTTCGAACGTTTTCGAGTTGTTCCTCCGCGGCTTATTTTCGATTGACATGTATGACAAACTGCAAGCTTTAAGTCGTCTTCACTGACTGTGAAAAACGCCCATACTAAGGACATGTTGAGGCGTTTTCAGCGCTGCGCTCATCTGATCTGTTTGCATTGGCTCACGGGTGCGCGCACGTCACGTGAAAAAGAGGGGGGCGAGGAGACAACCGGCGCACAGAATCGGCTATGTGGAGTGATCGGGATCAAGTCACCGATTGAGGCCGATCAGCTGAAAATCGGCCATTTCCGGTCAGAGGCCGATCGATCGGTGCATCTCTAGTTTTTTAGTTTGGTGTGGACTGCAGAAACCTTTACTTATTTGAAACTAATAATGTATTCAGCTGTAATGTATAATGTATAATGTAGTCATTACTCAAAATTTGTATCCTTTTTAATTTTTTGAACAGCACAGTGAATTGTGAACACGCTCTTGTTATCTCTTGAACTCAACAGTGTATATGCCAACATTATCGCTGGGCGGTCCTCAAAAATGAACTTCCCAGAAACAAACATGAATTTATCATTTAGCTCTGCAAATAAGATCAAATTTAAGAGCAATTGTCTGGCGGACAGTACATACTTCAAGGCACTATCTGGCATGAATTCCCATCATCTTAGATACAATTAAATAACATGACCAAATGTGAATTCCTTTGAATTAATCTCAATGTAATCATTTCTTGTAATCGATATAGCACAACCAAATATATTTATTTGTCAGGATTGTAAAATATCAATTAATAAAACAAATAAACACAAGCAGCTGTAAATTGCTTGGCCCACACAGGTTACGCTCGCAGTGGGAATACAAACTATTGACCCCCTTTCCATTATTCACATTTTATAGAATCAAAATGGATTTAATTGGGATTTCTTGCCACTGATCAACACGGGGTACTCTATTATATCAAATAAAAATTAAAAAAATTGTAAAGATTTGTCTTAATTAATTACAAATAATAATACAAAACTGTCAATAATTGATTGCATAAGTATTCACCCCCTTGACTTAATACTTGGTAGGCACACCTTTTGCTGCAATTACCGCTGTGAGTCTATTAGAGTAAGTCTCTACAAGCTTTGCACATCTGAACACTGCAATCTTCATCCATTCTGTACAAAATTGCTTGAGCTCCATCAGGGGGGTATTTCACAAAGCGCGATTAAGCTGTAAGCCTGGCTTATTTCAGCAAGTCTGGATAAGTTTTCGGATAACTCGGTTTCACGAAGCAAGCTTGACTAGATGCCAGTTAAGTTACTACGGCAACATATGCTTTCGGGCTAGCCTGGTCGGGAGCAGGCTTACCGTGGCTCAAGCTGGACTTATTCGCAAATATCGAAGTAAATTGTTTTTTGTCAAGTAATTAATTTGCGTTGTCATATTATTAAAACATTTACAATTCAAGTTTTTGACTGGTTTTTATGTGCATTATATGTCAAAAAAGCCATTCTGAAACAGTATAAAAATTCCAATTTTTTTTTTTGTCTGGGTCTGTTTCGATCATATCAAAAAAGTCCGTTCTTAAAAACAATTCCATAGATGAGGGGGCACAAATAATTAGAAGAGCTTTTAGAGCGTTGAGGGTGTTCTGAGATAGAGTTGATCCACTCAGTTTCTCAGAAGAGCACCTGTACGAACGCTATAGATTTTCCCGGCAGGGAATAACCTATATTTGTGATTTGCTCGAGGCCGAAGTTTCAAACAACATGCATCTCAGCCAGTTGATTAGTGTAGTGCAAATGGTGTGCATTGGGTTGCGTTTTTTTTGGCATGTGGCACCTTTCTGTACACTGTAGGGGATGCCGAGAACGTCAGCAAAGCCACTGTATGCCACGCTGTGCATAAAAGTGTGCCTTGCCCTGAAAAGACTTCTAAATGTCTTTATTACATTTCCTGGCCACCAAGGGGTACTGCACATCAAGCAAGGTTTTTACAGAATTGCAGGTAATCTATGTAATAGTTTGTATTTATTTATAGCGCTTTCATGTCTGGGAAATAGAAATTACAAATTTAAAAAATAAATGTTTTTCATATTAGGGTTCCCAAACGTTATTGGTGCTGTGAACTGCACCCATGGCCGGATAAATTCACCCCCAGGACCTCTCGAGGGAGATTATATCAATTGGAAATATTTCCACAGCGTCAATGTACAGGTAGCCAAATGGGTTCAGGCTACCATACACACACTGTCAGCATAACCAGATAGTCTACGCACTAACCTTTAGCCTATGCATGCACAAGACCGATAACTTTTTGCACTGTTAATTGTACCACAGCTATCTGGCTACATGGTAATTATTTCACAATTTCTATAGATGATCTGCAACTCTGATTGCATCCCGACCAACATAGTGGCCAAATGGCCTGGCTCATGCATCTTTAGAACGTCCACAGTTGCCCAGAGGCTTGCGCAAGGTAGGCTTCAGGTTTAACTAAAATCCACCTTTTGTAGGCTACAGAAGCCACTTTCATAATGAATATGATATTTAAAAATATATATATAAAAGAAGTATCTAGGGTAGGCGAAGTGGCCTGAACTTTTATAAAGAATGGCCACGGGATGCCTATAGCCCATTTGAATGATCTAACATTCCCTCTTCTATACCTTATAGGGGAAATATCTGGGATGCTGCTTGGGGACAGGGGGTATGCCTGCCAACCATATCTCATGACACCCTACCCAGACCCAACTACTGTGCCACAGATGAATTACAACAGGGCACACTCCTCTACCAGAGGCCTCATTGAGATGGCATTTGGGCAGATAAAGTCCCGCTTTAACTGTCTGCGTCATCTCAGGGCGGCTCCAGACAGAGCATGCAACATTATTGTTACATTATTGTTGCCTGTGCGGTGCTGCACAATGTGGCCAAACTGAGGAGGGAGAGGGACCCCCCACTGGAACCCATGGAAGAGATGCCGCCGCTCAATCCCATGCATTTGGACCACAGCAATGGCAGAGTTCAGTGTGATCTAATTGTGATTAATCACTTCCAATAAGTTCTTTCTTATCTTCCACTTTTTGTTTTTTCTTGTTAAGGGGAGGTACCACAGGTGAATAGGAAAAAAATATCCTTTCCTCCTATCAGAATGAAATTTGACCAGTTGAATATACACACAAATACAAGAGATCTTTGTATTATGACTGAATATATTTTTATTAAAATATGGAAAAATGGTATGCTTATTAAATATGCACTAATTTGCATGTTACTGCAAAAATGTTTTAAACTCAGTGGATGAAGTCAGAATGAATTAATTTGTTTTAATGTGATAAATAAATCAATGGTTGGTAATTGTCAGAGCCATTTGTCAGAATATTGTTTTTTAAATTAGTTATAAAAACCCCCACTATTTTATTAATTATTAGATGCAAAGCACATACTGTAGCACTGATTGCGCAATAGTACTAACTTACGCATTTATGCGCTTGGCAATCGATTCCCAGGCTGCGTCTCTCACTTTGTTAATGATGGTGGTGTTGCCTTTTTTAGTGATGATTGTCTTGTAGTCTTCATAATATTCCATGATTAGTTGCTGCTCCCCCATGGTAAACGACACTGCACGTTCTTTTGCCATTTCTGTCTAATCGAATGTTTCAATCGACATTCACTTTCTCGGGCTGTTTAAATAGTTATTGAATGCTCACGTAAGCGATTGCCCAAACCTGGCTTTCATCAGGCTTGGATTAGCTTCACCTCTTGAGCAATCTAGTTTCGTGAAACGGAATTGATCTACAGTTCGTAAACCCGCTCAAGTCAAGTTTATTTTAGTAAACCCGGATTTTCTTAGCCAGCTTCGTAAAATACCCCCCAGGTTGGATGGGGACCATTGGTGAACAGCAATTTTTGCCCATTTTTCTTTATCATCATCTGTGTTTGAGATAAATCCATGTGTGAAAATGATGTCTCATGCTCCCTGAACCACTCTTTCACAATTTGAGCACGATGAATCATGGCATTGCCATCTTGGAATATGCCCGTGCCATCAGGGAAGAAAAAATCCATTGATGGAAAAACCTGGTCATTTAGTATATTCAGGTAGTCAGCTGACCTCATTCTTTGGGCACATAACATTGCTGAACCTAGACCTGACCAACTGCAGCAACCCCAGATCATAACACTGCCCCCACAGGCTTGTACGGTAGGCACTAGGCATGATGGGTGCATCACTTCATCCGCCTCTCTTCTTACCCTGATGCGCCCATCACTCTGGAACAGGGTAAATCTGGACTCATCAGACCACATAACCTTCTTCCATTGCTCCAGAGTCCAATCTTTATGCTCCCTAGCAAATTGAAGCCTTTTTCCGATTAGCCTCACTGACAAGTGGTTTTCTTAAGGCTACACAGCTGTTTAGTCCCAATCCCTTGAGTTCCCTTCCCATTGTGCGTGTGGAAATGCTCTTACTTTCACTATTAAACATAGCCGTGAGTTCTACTGTTGATTTTTTACTATATGATTTCCAGGGCTGGACTGGGACAAAAAATAGGCCCTGCCATTTGGCTCAGACCGGCCCATCACAATCGAAAATGAACCAATGGGCCGCTGTCCATTTTTTGTTGGCCGTTAGATGACAAAAAAAATAAAAAAATAATTTGTATATATTTTTTAATTAAAAATAATTATTATACCGGCCCTACCGGCCCAAAACTAGACCGGCCCACCGGGAATCGGCCCGGTAGACTATATAGCCAGTCCAGCCCTGATGATTTCACCAAAGTGATCGCCGATCACGATCATTCAAGATTTTTTTCCGACCACATTTCTTCCTCGAAGATGATGGTTCACCACTATCCTTCCAGGTTTTAATAATGCATTGGACAGTTCCTACCCCAATTTTAGTAGTTTCAGCAATCTCCTTAGTTGTTTTCTTTGCTTGATGCAGGCCAATAATTTGACCCTTCTGAAACAGATTAACATCTTTTCCACGACCACAGGATATGTCTTCCGACATGGTTGTTTAAGAAATGAGAAGCTACTCACTGCATCAGTTAGGGTTAAATAACTTGTTGCCAGCGAAAACATATTAATCACTGCAGTAATTATCCAATGGAAGGCTCTTACCTATTTGCTTAGTTAAATCCAGGTGGCGACTTTTTTTTCAACCAGGCAGTGTATATTCTTATTTTAACCTAAATAGTATTTCATTGACAATACTTCTTTTGAGAAAGAATAATAACAAAAAAAAAAAAAAATGTTTTCTGGTGTGCATTGAACTCCTCTCTCAGAAGTGCTGTGGGACACCCGTCTGACTGAAACCAAGAGATTTTTTTAATGAAATGAATATAAATTGTTGCACTGAATGCTATTATTTCCTGTTTTCAGTGGGAGGGGTTTCCCTAGAGACTCGGATCAGAGCGCTTCTGAGAGAGGCACTGTGATCCTAGCTGTTTTGAAGTTTTTCGTTGCTTTTCAAGTTTCAAAGGTTCCCTGTGAACTCTGTAATAAGTTATTTTGCTCCCCAAATTCATTCTTCTTGCCTCGGCAAGCAATCGGATTGTTGTTTTGATTTGGCTGTCATGGCTTCCGATTCAACAGAACTTTAGTGGTCAAGATTTACAAAGTACTCATTGTGGTGTGGTGCTCGACGTGTGTTTCTAAAACTGTCTTCTCACAATAAAATGAAACTCAAAAAATATGATGCCTGGAGAAAAATGAAGAAAAAAATTGAAAATTACAGAGACATGAGATCTGCCTGACAATTATGGGTAAAGTGGGAAAAAGTAGGAGGATACGAATGTATAATAATGAGAAAAGTCAATTTAGCCCATCTCGGCTCATCAATTTAGCTACTGTCTAGACCAGGGGTGGGCAAACATTTTGACTCAGGGGCCACAATGGGTTTTAAAATTTACAGACGGGCTGGGCCAGTAGCAGATGGATGGAGAGTGTTTGTGTGAACTAATATAAATTACATGTAAAAGCCATTACATAAAAAGTTTCGCCATGCCATAGTTAAAGGGTAGCCATGTCAAGCCATGTCATGTCATGCAGACCTGCCAACCTTGGGATTTTTTTTTAGTACAACCGATGGGGGGTGGTACGTGAAATTTATTTATTTATTTACGTTTTCTTAAATTTTGCGCCCCTCAGAATTTTTTCTTTTTTGGCGTAGTTTCAGCGGACATTTGCGTACATGCGTATTTTCACCAAGAATTGCGTGCTTTGTACGCAAAATGCGTACAGGTTGGTAGGTCTGTGTCATGTCAAGCGCCATCTAGTGAGATCAACTGAAACGCCGGGCATTGCAGGAAAAAGGCAAAATGAATGCGGTCTTTACTATAATTTGGTACTGATATTCGACGGGCCGGAGTAAAAAGCCCAACGGCCCATATGTGGCCCGCGGGCCGTAGTTTGCCCATGCCTGGTCTAGACAGTATACAGCACTGGGTCAAGCCTGGTCTTGAGCACTCCACGGTTCTCTGCTGAAAAAATATGTGCTGATATCAGTGTGAGACTTACTAATTTCCACTGTCCCCCCTGTTTCACTGATAGAACTTGAAATGTCTACTGCGGTCCACTTTCTTAATGCCCTTTAGAAATGTATAAACGTCACGTTGTTAGCATGTTTAAGATTAACCAATCATCACAAGTCCAAATAAACATGTCAATAAATAAAAACACAATCATACGGGGAAATATTAGAATGCTGCACTTCAAAGCTGAAGTAGGTCACATTACCAATTCTGCATTTCAGGTTCATTCGTTTATGCTTACATTAATTAATTTGTTTATCAATGATTGCTGAGTGAAAAAGACAAAATGGAACAGGACAAATCTCTTCTTCCACTGGCTGCCGAGACTTTAGTTCTGTTTAGATTCTATGGCCTTCCTTTCTAACGCCCACATTGATTTGCCTAAAAATGTATATGTGACGCTGGGAGGGGTGGGACTGCACCTCCCCTCAGGCTGCTGTCAGGGGTTCCTGTTCCCTTCCACAGTCTGGAGAATACTACAGGACCATAGAGAGCAGCAGCCTCACCTACAGGAGGCTGATCCACAATCAACTCAGGTTTTGGCCATTGCCTTCGTTAAGCCGTTCCTGCCATGCCTGGAGAGAGACTGTTTGGGTTCACGGTGCGCTGGCTTTTCTTTCGTACACTTCAGATTATAGCCTTTAGTATGACTTTGATTTCCTGTTTTGTTTTATTAAAAATTTTCTCACTGCTCCGATAAGGGTAGAAGGGACACTTGGTGGGACCTGGTCATCCTAAATAGCACATCCCCAAGTGCCTGTGATAGCTTGGGCTTGTTAATTGCCCACTTCAGCTCTCGCGTTTGCCCCGGGCGTGGCCATGTATCATACCACTGCAGCAAACATCCAAGGGACACCAACTCTAAAATCATCTCATAGAATGTTGAAAACAAAACAGCGTTTCACATGTGCAGACCAGTTACGGTTTTTGTATGCGTGTAAAAATCTGCTTCTGGAAATATCCGGTCTACGGATCTGGTGGTTAAAGTCAATCAGAGCCAAAGGAAAACAGAAAAATATGAAGACCCGTCTGTCCACTGCAGAATGCATTTCCTGTACACGTTCTCATGTTGAACGTCATTTGATGTGCTGTAACCCTCAACAACAAAAGGTACAGACACTTTCTGTTAATCTGACAAAGCACGTTGTTAGCCTTTGCTAATTGGAATCGCGGGAGAAAGTGCTTCACCGGCTCTGTCTTTTTCCATTCACCACATGTATCCCTCAATAACCATGTACTTTCATCCTGATGGCCTTCATGCCAAGGGTTGTTTTTTTTAGTCAACCTCCCATCTCAACAGAAAACAGGACAACATACTGCTTTAAGCTTTAAAGCTCAGCTCAGGACAGGGATACTGAAGTGTTACCAGATTCCTGGGATTAATTCCCCCAAAATATTCCTCAAAATCCCCCACCTTCACTCCTGTACAATATTTAAGACATTTTCTCCATAACTCATTTTTAAATCCCCTATCTATCTTTAACACCCACACATATTTACATTGAATGTTCCCCCAGTGGATTTTTCAGAATCCCTACCTATGCGGTAAAATCTGGTGTCTGCTGGCCCGGGATACAGGCCTTTCCAGAGAATCACCTCAAATGCTATTGGAGGCATAAGAATGAACCACTGGACAAAACCCAGTGTCGGAAGTCAGTTGAAAGACCCAGTGTCTGACGTGTTGGCCATCGCCAGTCCACTCCACTCCACTCCACGCCACAAGTGGTAGATACATGGGTGAATTTCAATGACAAATTACAAAGGATGGACAATGTAAAACTGTATTCCTTGGCTCACATTATATACACCGTGCAGACTGTGTGCAATGCTGCACGGCAGGCCTAAATACAATGCATTAACTGTATTAATTATTTATTTATTCTTTCCCGTTCCTACCCACTCCATTTCTTCCCAATTCGGAATGCCTAATCGCACTTGTGAGATGGTCATTGCTGCAGCCTCGTCTGGCAGTTTAAGAGAATAAGGCAAGGATCACATGGTCTCCTTGGGGTAATTGATTAGGCAATGCCGGTTGACGATACAAGAGTATTTTGAATTTACAGGAGTCAAACGAATGTATTCCTATGTCGAAGCAAAGGAGAAATATGGATTGATTCCAGGCCTTTGTAATGCTAGTTGTTAAGAGAAACATAGAGGGTGGTGTATGCATATATAGTCATTTTATAGCATTTACTGTTTGGCAGATGCAGTCCATTTCATCAGGGTCAGTTTTCTTGGATGCCTTAGACATGCATTAACTTAGCTGCTATTTTGGTGGAGTTACAATAATCTTGAACTGCTGCTGCTGGTGCTGCTGCTTCAGGCCTCATAGTTCTACCATTTCATATTCAATGAAAACACATTGTCAGGCAAGTGACATTTGCTTTTTATCTTTGTGTTACAGGTTTTGAGTCTTTCAAAATATCCGTAAGCATGGTGTACCTCTGACAGATAAAAGAATTGTGAGTGTTTAAACATTTTATTATTTTCCTTTCTTTCCTATGAAAAATGATTGATTCCGGGAATGAATGTATTTTTTTTTTTAGATTAGGTCAACTTTGCATGTGTTTGATTTAACACATTTCTTTTTTACTCCAAGAAAATCTTACGTCTCACCGAAGCTTGAATAATCAAATTACAGCTTTACGAAAATTGTGCTCTTGCAGTGACATTGCAGGATGACCTTCAATCTGTGGATATGAAATATTTATCACAGTTTGTCCATCTAATTGAAACCCACGTGTGCCTTTTTGTTCTTTTCTTATTCTGCTGATGGCACGTATGCTGTGTGATTGAAAGGGCAGCCTTTTCGCAAAGCAAGGGAAATGACACATCCAATATATATACAGGTCCATGCCAGGAATAAAGTCAATAATGCGGAGGAACAACACCAGCACACTGATGGCTTTTTCCCCTATGTTATGTGTTGTGCATTACTGTATGTGGAAATGATTACACAAAATATGAAGCTAAACAACTTGTTATTTATTGGGAGAGTAATTTCTCACCATTATTTCTACCCATTCTGGTCTTTTTGTAAGTACTTCCTGTTCTGCATGGAGGTCCACTGGCACATCTGCAAGTACATAAACAGTGTTAGATAAAAATGACACTGCAGAGGTGAGCTTTAGATGTGCGCACACACCTCGAGAACATCATTGTATGCACCCTCAGCGTATTTATGTTATAAAGCTTTGAATTCCACACGAGAATGGGAGGAGAAATCAAGATTCTTTAGACCCACTAGATACTTTTTTGTTTTGGTTTCAGATTTTTCCCCTGTTTTTTCAAATTGGTGGCCAATTGTACCCTCCATTGATCCAACTCTCCTTCTTCAACAAGCCTGCTGCATGTAGCTACGGGTCCAGCCACTACTCTGGGACCGGCGGTGGCACGGTGATGGCACTCCTTCGGGACGGCACTCGTCCGAGCGCCGACAGTGATTCCAATATGTCCGGAGAAGCTTTCTTGTACATGCAGTGAGCTCATGCCAGCTTCCCTCTCCCCTCCCCCTGGGCAGGATGGCCAATCGCTGGCCCTGAACGGGACTCCTAGCCAGAACCCCGGCCACAGTGGGTAACCTGCACTCTACAAGTGTGCCACCCTGGGGGCCATTATTGTATTCTTGTATTCTTAACATTGACAGTTCTGTCTCCACTGTTGATGTCGAATTCCAATTCAATGTACAATGTTTAAGGGGCAATGAAAATTAATTAAGGGGCATCAGAGATGGCAATGATGTGGCAATGGGCATTCTGTACTGTAGAATAGCACCAGAAACTAACGCAGGAGCAGAGTATCTGGTGAGTCTAAAGAATCTGTGGGGCAACCATGTCCTATCAATCACTTACTGTACTTCTTTGAACCAATCAAATACACAGTTTTTCACAAGAAAAAAAGATTATTGGCTTAGACCAGTGCCCACCGCCAGCGCATGGCAGCTCATTTTAGCGGCAGGCACATTTTTTTGTGTGTGTGTGATCGCTGGTTGGAATCAGAGTGAAATTCACCTTGATGAAGATGTGCTTTGTTACAGTAAACATCTGTGGCAATGAAAGACTTCTGCCATTGAGGTTAGGAACTGCATCAGCATCTGCTCAGCCATACGAGCAGCGACGAGCCTTTAACCACCGCTATGAATCTTCATTAAATCCACTGCTTATTACACAGCAACCTGTCAGCACTGTCCTCTGCCAGGGTTGCAAATAGAGTGGGACATTTAATAATGGCAATGGCAAATGAGAGAGAGAGAGAGAGAGATTGAGCAAGCAAACGAGAGAGAGAGAGAGCGATTGAGCAAGGGAACGAGAGAGAGAGAGAGCGATTGAGCAAGGGAACGAGAGAGAGAGAGAGAGAGCAAGCAAATGAGAGAGAGATTGAGCAAGGAAACGAGAGAGAGAGAGAGCAAGGGCAAGGAAACGAGAGAGATTGAGCAAACAAACGAGAGAGAGAGATTGAGCAAACAAACGAGAGAGAGAGAGAGCAAGCAAACGAGAGAGAGAGAGAGCGATTGAGCAAGGGAACAAGAGAGAGAGGCAGAGAGCAAGCAAATGAGAGAGAGATTGAGCAAGGAAACGAGAGAGAGATTGAGCAAACAAACGAGAGAGAGAGAGCAAGCAAATGAGAGAGAGAGAGAGAGAGAGGTTGAGCGAGGTTGAGCAAGAGAAACAAGAGAGAGAGAGAGAGAGAGAGAGAGAGAGAGAGAGAGAGAGAGAGAGAGAGTGTCATAGTTATTTATTTTATATGTCATACTTTACATGCTTTGTCTGCTCTGGTTGTCCTGCCAATAAAGTACTACTGAATTTAATTCAGAGAGACATACAGAGAAAGAGAGAGAGAATGAGATAGATTGCCAACATCTCTGAGGACTCAGATACTGACACACCATTCCAGATGTAATAAAAAGAAAGAAAGAAAGAAATGATGTACCATGGTCCTTTTAGATATGTCCAATATTGTATTTTTGTTGTTGTTGTTGTTCTCTTTTAATGGAGTTCAGGCTTTCTTTTCTTGAATGTGATGGGTTTTTTCTTAGTAGCTGTTTGAGAGTGACATGGCCACACACAACTGTATACGTATTTATCCTTTGACCCAACAGACCCCAGGGAATGAGCATGGGTATGTCAAAAAAATAATCAGTTTTTATAAGAGCCATTGCCAGATAATTCATTTCTCAGTCACACAGGAACATGCTCAGCAGTAACTCAGAGTATTTACGTCCATGTGTAAATAACTTTGTCACACGCCACGTGACAATCCCTGGATGGGAATAGAGCAGTCTGGAAACAGAGTGGATTTTTCTGGTCCACGGACCGGATTTTTATTGTTTCTTGATAAAAGTTATCTGATCCCCGACACGGGCAGAGAACTAGACCAGGAGCTTTCAACAAATAAACAAAACTAAATCTGTCCGTCACCCTCACAGGTTCGGGACACAAAAACCATAAACTTTAAAACACAACAAAACTATCACAAAATAAACTGAAAATTTCCAGTTCCCGTTTTACTTTTACTTTCACTTTTCTTTTCTTTTCTTTCTTTTTTTCTTTCTTTCTTTCTTTCTTTCTTTCTTTCTTTCTTTCTTTCTTTCTTTCTTTCTTTCTTTCTTTCTTTCTTTCTTTCTTTCTTTCTTTCTTTCTTTCTTTCTCGGTTGCTTTTTCTCCTCGGTCTCCCACGCCTTTTCCTTCCTTGTTCCAGCCACCTACTGAAGAGAGCAGAGACGTTTTAACGCACACAGATGTAATTATTAGACCCAAGACCGTTGTGTGCGCCAGTTGGTGTGGAAGCTGCCTGATTAGCTGCCGAGACCGACGCCTTCCACAAACTTGTACAGGTGCTTCAAAGGTGACGGAATCCGATCTGAGTTTGCCCCCTTCCTAGCCAATCCCTGTCCCGTCTCGGTACTCCCAGGGAGACAGTTTGAGATGGGCGGGCAGGGCTTTCAACTTTTCACTCCTTTGATCTGTGGGTGGTGGACATTTTGTGAGGCTGAGAAGGAGGTGATGTGGGGGGGCATCCTGACTGATGCTTCACATGTTTAGCGGAGCGATAATGAGCGGTGAATGTGGGAGGGATGGAAGTAGGGAGGAAAGGAGGTCTCATGATGTGTTCAGCCCTGCTGGGCTGAATTTCACCCAGTCAATTAAGTTTATGTTTGCTTAAGGTTACAAAGCATGCAGGAGTTTGAAAATGTGTCTGTGGTAAAGAGAATATTATACTCTCATCTCCCCCTGTGGTAAAATATCATCCACATCCCCCTCGCTCAACAAAACCAACCACACCCCCTACCATACTAATATCACCCAGCAGTCCCCACAGTGTGGTGAGGGCCTGGTGAACTCTGCGGTGTGCGGCATTGTCAGGTGCCATCAGGGACTGGCGGGTTTAGTATGGGGAGGGCATGGGTTGTGGTCTAACTGTAGATGCATGTTGAAGAACCCTCTTTTTTTCATACCACCACTACTCAATCTACACTTGGACTGTTGTGTGTTTGTCTCTCCACTCTGCACTCTTCTCTCTCTCTCTCTCTCTCTCTCTTTCTCTAAATTCAATTCAATGGTGCTTTATTAGCAAGGCAACCAGAGCAGTATTACCAAAGGATATACAAAACACAAGTATGACATAAAAAAAGTTACTATGACATTTATCTTTCTCTCTCTCTTGCTTGATTACTCTCTATCTCTTTCTTTCTCCATCACACTCTCTCTATATTACTATTTTTTAATCTTGTTCAATCTCTCTCACTCTCTTTGGTTTGGTTTGAGTGCATGTCTCGCTGAAGGACACCTTCCCTGTCCCCATGGTGAAATGGAGGAGGCGAGGCCTTGTGCCTCCAACAGAAGAACAGAACAGGAAGCTGCTCAAACAGAATTAGAAACTTATACTCCTGTTCATTTCCACCCATAAAGTACACAAACACTCCAGATGAAATGTACTGTCCTTGGAATATATTATGCTCTGTTGTCGTCTGGAGAAACAAAAGACATTTAATTGTACACAAACGAGCAAAGAATAGCTTGGCATAATGTAGTCCATATTTCTATGAAGTGCAGTAGTCTGATAGGTGTTAATCACAGCTGGGTAGATCACATCAAGCCAATGCAACTAGTTCAGAATGCTGCCGCACGTCTGGTGTTCAATCAACCAAAGTTCACCCATGTCACCCCTCTACTCTCCTCTTTTCACTGGCTCCCCATCGCAGCATGCATCAGATTCAGCTAGTGCTGGCTTATCAAGCGGCTACAGGAACTGTTCCCCCTTACCTCCTGACACTCATCACACCCTACACCCCAGTCAGACCACTCCGCTCTGCCTCCTCTGGCAAACTGACTGACTCTTCTTCTGCAAGAGACTCAAAACCCACCTTTATATTACATTATAGGCCACTATCCACTGTTAACCGTAGTCAAGAACAGTTTAGCTGTACAATCTAGCCACATTGTCTAGGACCCTGTAGGTAAATCTGTAGCCACAATGAGGTAGCAGCACTCAATGTAATGCCTAAGCCTAATACAATACATAAACAAGTTGTAAACTAAGTGACTATGTCCCTAAATTAACTTGTTGAAGAGGTAGTCTAAAAAGCTGTTCTGACTTCCACATTTCCACCATCGTGGAAGAACCGACAGGAGACGTGACCGGGAAGCGCAGGTGCTTCCTTCAGAACGGAGAGGTCTGGCAGGTGTGTTTTGAAGATCTTGGTGAGGTATGTTGGGGCTATCCCTTGACTGCCTGGTATGCTGGACCAATGTCTTGAATGATGTCAGGCAGCCAGTGGAGGGTAGTGAGCTGACATGGGAGTGTCGAGGAAGGTTGTAGATCAGACGGGCCGCAGCTTCTGGATGAGTTGCAGGGGTCTGATGGCAATGTTCTTACCATGCTTGGATTAATGCACATCTTGATGTTATACAGGAAGAATCACTCTGCAATGTTCATTGATAAGATCACCACACCTGCGCAGGGTGAATGTCATGTCACCTTGGAGAAATGTTTTAGGGCATGAAGATTAGCTCTGTTTATAGACTCTGTTTACTCACTACCACTACCACTGAATTCTGTACATCAGCCAATCATCACCACTGACTGGGATATGTATACAAAAAACATTTACTAACCTCTTCCTTCCGATAGGTGTATGCAGCTAAATGATGTCCCTGTATTACTGCACTGATCTCTTGTGCGAACAATGTTCTTACCATGTATATCTTGTAGGTCACTCTGGATAAGAGTGTCTGCTAAATGCTTAAAATGTTAATGTAGAAGGACTCATAGCATCATCACTATCCTCATGGATGGTAAATTTTGTTCATTTCCTCACTATCCTCATGGATGGGTCAACGCCCCTTTTCCCAGGGCAGGTCCGTTTTGACTTGAATTAATTGTCTCCCATAATGATTTGCAAACAATAGGGATAAAAAACAAAAAGCGCATTTGTAGAACAATGGGGAAAGCCTGAGTGAATTTAAATAAGTACAGATTTTTCCACGTTGCAGCTAAGCACAATACCAGTTGAATTTAACCAGAATACTATTGTCCATTTAGAATTTAGAATTTGGATTCAATTACATTGGAATATTACTGGAAAATAAATATATACCTACACAAATATGCATATATACACTACAGGTAAAAAGTTTTAGAACACCCCCATTTTTCAATTTTTAACTGAAATTTAAGCAGTTCAAGTCCAGTGTATAACCTGAAATGGTACAAAGGTAAGCGGTAAACTGCCAGAGGTTTTAAAAAAAGGTTTAGGTTACCAAAACCTATTTTCAGGAAACAAGTAATGGGTTAACAACTTACAGCTGTTCTGCAGCAATGGAAGGAAATTAAGCCTTGAAAGTTGATGCAAACAATTCCTACAGGTGTCCCAACTTTTGTCTGCAGTGTTGGAACAGACTGTGTTACTACACCCTCTGAAGCATTATTTGGACAATATTGCACTGCAGGAAGTAGTATATTGCTATCATAATGGTGAGAAAAAGGCAATTAACAAAGGAAGACAGACAGACCATTATAACCCTTAAAAGTGTAGGTCTTTCCTTTAGAGAAATTGCAAAGAAGGCCAAGGTGTCAGTGAGTACAGTTTCCTACACCCTCAAAAGGCACTTGGAAACTAGAGGAAACTCTGACAGGAAGAGGTCTGGCAGACCCAAAGACACAACAAAATCAGAAGACAGGTACCTCACTGTTTCAAAGCCACAAAACCACCACCCCTTCTGTAGAGGAAGTAGTTTTCTGTCAGAGCTTCAGTCTGCATGCCCTCTCGACCAGTGGGAATCAAGCGGCAATCATTCCTCTCTCTCTCTCTGTGCTGGGTAACGAAGATGCATGGGGTGGGCGTGGGGGGAATGAAATACAATTATGGTGCTGGTGCTTCAACCTATGTGAACACCTCCCGCGCTGGTGGGGCATGTTGCCACGGTCATGGGCGAAAGGGTGAGTCATCTGGAGCCGAGCCACATGCGAGGAAAATCACATTTGAGCAGTCAGCCATTTTCTTTTATTTGACAATAAAAAAAACAGAACAAAACAAACAAACAAACAAAAAAATAAACAGGGGGACCATATGTTTCTGATACAATAAATCTGATATCGATGCTGTCTTCTCCATAAGCACGGCAAGTTGTCAAATATTGTCTTTCTTCTGAAAAGCGCAGCGTTTCTCCTTCGCGCTCGCCGTGTTTCCCCGTCTCGTTTGTTATGACGCGTTTGACAGCGACAAGAGGCCTACGGCACGTTCGACGACGTTCGTTTGCCTGAAGCTGCGGGTGTGACAAATTCCGAAAAATAAAACGGCTTCGGCTTTCTCTGTCGGTGTTCATCTAGGCTGGCAGGAGACGCATGGGCGCCTCTCTCCTTGTGATGCGGTGTCACGCCGCCCGCGTGGGACAGAGGAGCGAACCGCTGCCGTTTCCTGCTGCCGTCAGCTCTTTTTTCCCCACGGCTGATGCCGTCTTCTTCAAACGCCAACGCGGAGCCCAGGCCTGAAGCCGTGACATTGGCATCCGATTTGAGAGTCTGATTGATGGTCTCTGGAACCTGGGGGTTTTGACATGGCTCCTGGCTCCAGCACTGAACATAAATTCTAGCGCCTCCCATACCTCATTATCCCCCACGGTAAGACGCCTGTGGTGTCATCCTGCCAGTATTGGAAAGGTCAGCGCTGGTATTGCCGTTTGCGGCACACTAATAGTCGGCATCATGAAGGAATTTGATCTGAGGAGGCCTGCAGTAAGGAACTCCCACCTGCACTCAGGTACAATTAGTAAGGCCTCATACCAACATTCTAAAACGTTGATTGAATGCATTATGCATTAAAACTGGGTTAGTCCAATCACGGTCCTCGTGGGCCGAGCATTGCTGTTTTTACACCCTTCCCTGTACCTAGGAATCGGGCGTGAAGACACTCTGGCCAATAAACTGCACAAATTGTTCAATGAACTACCGAAGAGAAAAGAAAACCAGGAGCGCATTTGGATTTCTGAGCCAGATTTGGGTAACCCTGGCTCAGGGGTTAGATCAGACGTGGCCAAAGAGGGCCGTATCTGGTTCTGGATTTCATGCTGGTTTTGATTTCAGGTGTTGTAAATTAGCCTTTGACTATGAACACTTAATGCAATGCATCTGGTACATGTTTTTTTTAACGTTGTAACAATGCTTTTGCTATGTCCCTGATAAATCCAAATATAAAATGACTTCTATTAAATTATTTAATTATCCCTATCATTTTTGTGAACTGACATTTTAGCCACATTTCTTGGGGGGGTCGAGCATGGCCATGGTTACCAAACTGAGCCTGTGACCTAACGGTCATACCCCTGGTTAAGGCTCTTCATTTGAACTGCATTCGGCAACATAATACGATGGCGAGAATGTCCTGTATTATAAATCCTGCATAATTTATCTGCCTATCGGACACATTTACACAGCCGGTGAGACTTCTAGAGCTCACTTCTGTACTATACAGCGTGAACTACTGTTTTTAATGTCTCCCTGGATAGATGGCTGCTGTACAAGCACACTATAATGCAGGTGTTAGACCTGTACACTACCTGTATGAGAAGCAAGAGATCAGTGCATTAGCACTGAGAAATCAAATGAACAAAGCTATAAAGAGATGTGTGATGCTAAATACTCTGTGGACTGTATTTTTTCACATTTACTTTAACTATGAAAAACTGTCAGGTGGATGATGCTCTACATCTAAGTCTGACAGCCCTGCTAAATTTGAGAGTGGCTGTGTATCTGTCAGTATCACCAGCAGAGGGAGCTAGAGAGTTAGGATGTTTTATTTTATTTGATTGGCTTTCCACTGCAGTGTGGGGCACGAATGTGACTGCTTTTTAAACAGAATAAATTACCTCCCCCTCATCTCTTCCACACCTTAACATAAAAACCCCCCTCAAAAATAGCCTCCACTAACTACAAAAAAAAGAATAATACATTTGTTTGTTTCAACAGATACTCTTTTCGAGGACAACATGCAGAGCAATTGCAACTAAATCAAATATCCAATTTGTATTTGTATTCAATTTTTTTAACCCGTAATCGTAGAAAACAACAACAACAATGAAAACAGAGGTATTAACATTGGCCTAAGAATACGAACTTCCAGATTGAACAGGTTGTTGACTATACACGGAAGAACGGTTTTCGGTTTTCGAGTTCAACATCTGAGCATTATTGAGTCCATTATGAGTCGAGTGGCGCTGATATTTGTATAGATACAGGGATGGAATTCACATCAACGGTCCCTTTGTAAATAAGATTCCTTTTGTACTGTGTTGGACTGGCCATTTCCTGACAATCAACCTCATAACTTATTTTCTTCAGTAGAGAACTTTCCCTGTTGGAACAGCACACCGCTTCACACCATGGACATAAAAGATAATAAATAAATAAATCCCCCCCCACACACCCACAAACATGGGTGGGCATGCTACATATTGAAATGGGTGTCTGACCAAATTGCCAGACCAAGACTTTCTTCCCCCTGCAAGACACAGTTATATGTTTCCATTGATTAAAGATGAAGAAAGTGCCATCACTGATTAGTCTATAATGGCGGCAATGAAAAGGATACTCTGCTCTCTGCATGAGGCATCTGTTCATGGGAAGAAGGGAGATGAGGAGAAGTGGGCTGAGGCTTTTCAGAGAATCACATTAAACAGGAAAGCAAAATCCTGTTTTGTGTGTGTGTGTGTGTGTGTGTGTGTGCTTGAGTGTGTATTTCTGTACATGATGTATGAGTGCTTGTGTGTATGTGTGTATTTTGGTTTGGTGTAATGGTATGTGTGTGTGCGTGTGTGTGTGTGCACGAGTGGGTATTTCTGTGCTTGATGTATGCATGTGTATGGATATGTGTGTGTGTTTAGGTGTATGGGAGGATGTGCATGTCCGTATGTGTGTGTATGAGTATACAATACAATACAACACATATCATTTAGCAGACGCTTTTATCCAAAGCGCCTTACAGAAAATGCATTCAGCTCGAGTAAATGAACAACCACTTGATGCTACAATGTCTAAGCAGATCCATCAAGTACGTCATGCAAACAACACGTGCTAATTCCAAGGAAATTAACAATAAATGCTACGCATTTTTATTTATGATTTTCTTTTAAATATAGGGATGGGTGGATTAAGATCTGAGGTGCAGTCTAAAGAGGTGTGTTTTAGCCTGTGGTAGAAGATTAGCAGTGATTAGTCTGTCTTGACGTCAGTGGGGAATTCATTCCACCATAGTGGTGCCAGGACAGAGAAGAGTTCTGGCCAGGATTTGCGGTCATTGGTCACTCGGCATGAAGGAGTAACCAATCGCCTAGAGGCAGCAGAGCGCAGCGGTCAGGCTGGGGTGTAGGGTTTGACCATGGTTGAGAGGTGGGGAAGGGCTGTTCCATTCACAGCCTGGAAGGCCAGCACCAGGGTCTTAAATCTGATTCGAGTGGCTACAGGGAGCCAGTAAAGGGCCCAGAGGAGTGGGGTTGTGTGGGAAAACTTTAATACCAGATGGGCTGCAGCATTCAGTTGCTGGGGTGTGATGGCACCAGTGGGAGCCCCAGCCAGGAGGGAGTTGCATTAGTCCAGCCGTGAGATGACGAGGGCCTGGACTAGCACCTGCGCCCCTTCTCTTGTGAGGAAGGGGCGAACTCTCCTGATGTTGTACAGCATGGATCTACAGGAGCAAATCATTGCTGCAATGTTTTTGTGTGTTCATGTGCATGCATTTGTGTGTAATGGTATGTGTACGTGTGCGTGTGTGTGTGTGTGACAGCCATTGCTTTCTGGGAGAGTGTGATTTCTCCACTCTCACGCATTGAAGGGGTTTTCTCTGGTCAGCATCACACATACAAAATCATACAGGTCTCAGTTAAATTAATTTTTCTGGATTAGCTGTGTAGCCTGGAGAACAAGGTTCATCCAATATATACAGTATGTGTGTGTATTGTTGAAGGTATAAATGTATCATCATAAATATTAATCATATTAATCTACAGTTGCATATCATATTATTGAATTGCATCATATTCCAATTAGATAGTAGAATCATATTATCTCATTGCAATGCAATACTTTCCAGTATTCAAGAAAGTAATGCCATCTGAGATATGCCATCTGAGATTCTTCTTATCAAAATAGAAAAATAATAATAATAATACAATCTCATTGTAAATGCTCTCTGTTTAATGCCGCAGTCTAAATTTCCAGTTTTCGATAATAGAGTATTCATTCCCACACGCACACACACACACACACACACACACACACACACACATACACATACACATGCACACGCGCACACGCACACGCACAGACATGCACACACACACATATACACACACACATGCATATGCATGCACACGCACACAAACACACACACACACACACACACACACACACAATCTCAATCTCCCATTTGGTTCAAGTGTTATAAAGTCTTGATAACACCTTTTCAATTTATGTTCATTTCAACCCACTTCACTCATCACAAATCTGACCGCTGTGGCCTTTCACAAATGTTTGACAAAATACCAAACAAATAAAACAGAATAAAACCGTGTATGAGTCTGTCCAGCCGCAGAACCTCTTGATGAAAGTTATTATGCAAAAAAAAAAAATGTATGCACAACCGACAGATGAACAGACTCAAAGTGAATTTGTTTCTCGGGCAAACATACAATTTCCACCTCATCAGAAACTGATTGTGTTTCTGATGGACCACAGAACTCTGTTTATTTATAATTTATTTACTTCCTTGATTCCCCCCTTCTCTTCAAGGCAACTGCAAATACGCCAGCAGCAGAGAAAAAGAGACGCAGACCAATCGATCAAGCAATCGCTACTTTGAACCAGTCATAGTATGCTGCTGTGGAGTGGAAACAGTCACTAATTTGAACCAATCATAGTGTGTTGTTGTCTCTGACTTGATATATTCACAAGGCACATTCACTCTTAATGCCTGCATAACCCACCCAAAAGCTCAATAAAATATTGATGTTATTATCATCATCATCGTCCATCATCATCATCGTCATTATTATTATTAATCATCATGATTATGAATTGTCATGATTATTATCATTTTTGTAAAGGCCATGTCTTGTTCCCTGGAAATAAGTTGCATAGAAAAAAACAAAAGCAGAGAGACTTTCTTTTTAGGCCAGTTTAAAAAGAAGCTTCAAAACCGCACGGGGGGGGGGGTTCTGACAGAATGAGGAAGAGCGGTGAATACCTCTCTCTGACACAACTTCACCGCATGGTCTTAATGAAAACCACATCTCTCTTGTTGTTTCGTGAAAGTGTTTTCGATTTTTTCCAGCGCGATGTGCTGAACAACTGTTTCACTCCACTGCTTCCTTGTTTTTTTTCTCTCTTGTGAAAGATGAAATAACACAAAGTGCACATTGCCCATGAACTGTCTTAACTTTTCCTGTCACACACGTGTTCTTCGGGCGTTGTAAATGCGTAGTTAACAAAAAAGATGGGAGGGGGTTTTATTGTTTGCTGTTCTGCTGTATAAAATGGATGCTCTTTTTCTAATTTGTTTGTGCATGTCTATTGTATGGTTTGTTTTAATTTTTGATACATACTTTTTTTAGTTTATTGGGGACTGGTGTTGAAAGTGAGCCTTTGGCTCTAAGCACTAAATGCAATGCATGCAATTCTTTTTTTTAACCATTGTACCAATGCTTTTAATTCAAGCCATGCGATGTAATGTAACGTAATGTAAAGTAAAGTAAACAATCATTTAACACTGCAACTTGTTTGGGGGAAACGGTGCATCTTTTATTTCCTCCCCAAATTGGAATTCAGCATTATCAGCACCATTAGCATTCCCAATTGCTTAACTTGCTTCAGCTGCTGACAATGAGCTGTAGTCCTGATGGCTCTAGTGGCTCACAAGAGTTAAAGGGGCAGGCAGCCATTTCCCTGTGCTGCCCCTTATATACCATGCCACAATATATACTCAGTGGCTACTTTATTAGGTACACCTGTACACCTGCTCATTAATGCAATTATTGAATCATCCAATCATGTGGCAGCAACTCAATGCATAAAAGCAGACAGGGTGGTGTGAATATCTCAGAAACTGCTGATCTCATGGGATTTTCACGCACAACAGTCTCTAGAGTTTACAGAGAATGGTGCGAAAAACTAAAAACATCCAGTGAGCAGCACTTCCTTTGGCGAAAACGGCTTGTCAATGAGAGAGGTCAGAGGAGAATGGCCAGACTGGTTCAAGCTGACAGGAAGGCGACAGTAATTCAAATAACCACGCGTTACAACAGTGGTATGCAGAAGAGCATCTCTGAATGCACAACACGTCGAACCTTGAAGTGGATGGGCTACAGAAGCAGAAGACCACACTGGGTTCCGCTCCTGTCAGCTAAGAACAGGAAAGTGATGCTACAGTGGGCACAGGCTCACCAAAACTGGACAAATCTGCAGCAACTGCATGATGCTGACATGTCAACATGGATCAGAATCTCTGAGGAATGTTTCCAGCACCTTGTTGAATCAATGCTACAAAGAATTATATTATATACATATATACAAAGTTTTAGAACACCCCCAATTCCCCCAAAAAAGTACATATCAGAGTTATAAAAAAAGGCCCTTTTCAGGGAATAAGTAATGGGTTAACGTGGGTTAACAGTCACTCTGTGCAAATAGCCGACTCTGGATCCAGCAAGAGAGCTCCAGACCATCACGCTTCCTCCTCCATGTTTGACAGTTGGTGTCACACACTGAGGAACCATCCTTTCGCCTACTCGATGGCATACAAAAACCTTTCAAAATTTCAAGATTTCATCAGTCCATAAGACCTTCTTCCAGTCTTCAGTAGTCCACTGGTGGTGCTTCATGGCCCAGGGAAGCCTCTTTTTCTTATTTTGCTATCTTAGCAATAGCTTTCTTACTGCCACTCGACCTGTCAAACCTGCAGCTCGATGTCTTCTCTTCACAGTTGAAACTGAGACTTCCTTACTTCGACCAGTGTTAAGCTGTGCTTGAAGCTGTTGTCCTGTGAGCTGCCTATCACGCAAGCTGTTGACTCTCAGAAACTTGTCTTCTGATTTTGTCTGGGTCTGCCAGATCTCTTCCTGTCACAGTTTCCACGTGCTTTTGATGGTGTAGGAAACTACTCACTGCCCAAAAATAGACATTATTTTTCAGTTTTTGGTAACCTAAACTTTTTTGTTTTTTACTTCTGGAAGTTTACTCGCTTACCTTTGTACCATTTTAGGTTATTCACTGGACTTAACTGCTTAAATTTCAGTAAAAACTGAAAAATGGGGGTGTTCTAAAACTTTTGACTGGTAGTGCATATATACAGTGCGTATAAACGTATTCATCCCTAGGGGCAGCGGATAGTGTAGCGGTCTAACGCACCATATTTTGGCTGGTCCGATCGGGGGCAGCATTTGGCTTTCCGCCCCAGGGGGAGGGGGGAGGGTGAGCCAGCTCAGGTTGGGCGAATCCGTCTTGAAGGAAGCGGAGTTCGCTGCCCTCGGAGAATTAGCTTGCCTTGTAGAGACAAGCAGCGTACTCGTGTAAGGAAGGTAAATCTAAATAAATAGAGGGTGTAATTGGCTCCCAAATTGGGAGAAAAACAGGAAAGAAAAATCTGAAACAAATTACAAAAAAGTATTTATTCATGCATTTTTCACATTTTATTTTCTTACTTCATAGAATAAAAATGGATTTAATTGTGATTGCCACTGATGAACACAAAATACTCTATAATGTGAAAAAACTCTAAAGCTTTTACTTTACAAATATAAGAAACAGACAATAATTGATTTCATAACTATTCACCCCCCTTGACTTAATACTTGGTAGAGGCATATTTAGTTGCAATTACAGCTGTGTTTGGCGCATGCCATTTTCCACAGAGTCTCAATGGGATTGAGGTCTGGGCTTTGACTGGGCCACTCCAGGGCATTGACTTGTTTTTGTTTTTAAACCACTTTTGCTGTATGCTTTGAGCCCTCTATTTTGACACGTTTTCCAGTTTCTGAAGGAAACAGTATCCCCATAGCATTAGGCTCCCGCCACCATTTTTCACTGTGTTTTTGGGATGATGCGCAGTGTTGGGCTTGCGCCAAAAATAGTGCCTAACGTTGAGGCCAAGAAGTTCAATCTTCTTTCAGACCATAGAATCTTCCTCCACATGCCTTCTGGCAAACTCTAGGTATGATTTCATTTGAGTTTTCTTCAACAATGGTTTTCTTTTTGCCACCCTCCCATAAAGTGCAGATTTGTGAAGCGCCCGGGCTATTGTTATCCCATGGACAGTTTCTCCCATCTCTGCCAAGCAAGGCTGTAACTCAGTTACAGTTGTCATAGGCCTCTTAGTGGCCTCCCAAACAAATGTCCTTCTCTCATAAATGATCCGTTTTGGAGGACGATCTGTTCTAGGTAAATTTGCAGTTATGCCATATTCTCTCCACTTCCTTATGATGGATGTAACGGTGCTCCAAAGGGGGATGTTCAAAGTCTTTGAAATCTTCTTGTATCATAACCCTGTTCCTAGGCACCAGAATTTATTTAGGTGTGGCTTAGCAAACGGAGTGAATACGTATGGAATCAATTATTGTCACATTCCCTTTGTTCCTGTCTCGTTTTACCTTTGTCTTGTTTCTCCCACGTGATTTTGTTAATTGTTTTATTATTTTCTATTATTCAATTATCAACCCTCATTACTCCTCATCATGCTCACCTGTTGCTAATTCCGTCGTCCGTTCCGGCACACCAGCTTCCCATCAAGATCATCAGCCCTGCAGTATATCTACCCCGGTTTTCCAGTCATTCATCGTCAGATTGTTGTTCTCCCTACCCCGGTAGAAACTGACTTCAGAAAGTCTTATCTAAAACTCTGTGTTTACTGTTCTTTGTGTGTCAAGTTTAATTCATGTTAACCCTTGTTCCTGTTGTCTCCCTTCGTGTTCAGGTCCATTCCTCGTCTGTCTGCCAGCTCTGTCCGTCCTGCCAGCCCCACCTGCCTGCACGCTTAGCTTGCCCTCCAGTTCCCTCATCCTGTCTGCCCAATCATCTTGTCCACTCCTCCTGTGCATCCCTTCCGTTGTCCAGCTCATCATTTTCCACTACCCCTGTTATTACTATTATTAAATCATCGCTCTCCATTCTAAACCTTGTCTGTGTCTGCGTTTGGGTTCGTTCCTGTTCGACATAACAATTATTGTCCGTTTTTTTATGTGTAATTAATTTTAAGATAACATTTCTTGATTATAATTTGATTTGCGACAAGACTTTTGTCCAGGTAGAAACTGGCTTGTTCATCATTATCAAGCAATAAACCTTATAAGCATCTATGACATTTTAGTTTTGATGGTATCTAAATAAACTTTAGACACTTATGATTAATTTGTGTTGTTTCCTAACTTTATTAGCTAATTAAGAGTTGGGTAATTAGCAATTGTCACTTTTGTCCACTCATGCGACAAAACTTTTGGCCGGGACTGTATATATATATATGTATGTTCTAGATTTTCTTTGCTCCTCACCTGACAGAGATCTACCAGGTTGAAATTTTGTCTGTGCTGTGCAGCCGATAAATTGCACTCAAGAGCATTAAATGGTGAGCGGGATATTTCTCTGTTTATTAGTCTGTCATCGATTATTGTGCTGGCAATTTCATCACCCGGTCAATGAAAAGACTGTTATTTAACCGGCATGAATTGCTGAAATGCTTTGGCATGCCATACGTGAGGCACGCATTGCTACCTTTATGGGGAAATGATTGTGTTATGTAAAAAATCAAAAATCGAATCTATAGATAAACCTTGAATTTTGTAAACGTTTGTGTCTGAGTAGCTTCTCACACTGTAAAAAAACCCACTGGACTTGCTGCCTTCCCTAATTTTAACAATCAATAGTTCCAAAAGCATAAAATTAAGACAGCTTTATAAAAAATTTGTTAATTTTTTTATTGTAGTTGTAGCACAGAATGAGGTCAAGAGGACGCAATCAAGTCCCAGGACAGGGTCCTAAACACTACAATTGTGTGCCCTCGAGAGAGAGAGAGAGAGAGAACAAACCCAACCGGACTTAATCAGCATTGAGCAGCCATTTCATGGCGTAATCACGACTTTGTATTCTGTCCTTCTGAAAAACATAAATTAATTTAAAAAGTATAGGGTATAGGGCTTCAATATTCCAAGCAGGCAAGGAATCAGAGAACCTTCCTCTGTCCTCACCCGGGAAGGACACGCTGTGCCTTCAGAGGCATTCTCAGGCAGCCACAGCCAGACAAATGGCACTTAAAAGCCTTCCCATCTGATGTAGTGTAGGGTAACAAAGAACGGTTCTTTTCCTGTCAATGGAAGCAGCTTGATGGTAATGAAGAGAAAGGAAATGTTAATCACAGAAGAATGTGTCTGGCATTAATGGTCCTGGAAGTGAAATGTCAATAGTGCTTTTTTTTCGTGCTTCCTGTTTCCCCCTCTGATGATGTGCTCAAGTTTGAACTGCTGCGTTTTTGAAGGAGGCCCTGATTATTACATTTTTTTTTTTCAACCTTCTCTGAAGAATGACTCGTTTGATGTTCTGTAGAGGATCGATGTGGATTTTATTTATTTATTTTTCCAGCGTGACGTGCTGAACGACTTTCACTCCACTGCTTCCTTGTTTCTTTTTCTGTCTTAAAATGAAATAATACAAAGTGCACATTCCTCATGAACTGTCTTAACTTGTCCTGCCTCACCCATGTGTGTTTTCTGGGCATTGCAAATGTATTGTGTAGTTAAAAATCAATAAAAATACATCACGTAGTCTTCATCAATCATAACATATATTCTCGCTGATTGTATCAGTAATAGGTCCCAATTGCTTTTTAAGTGTATTCGAATACAGCAATAGTTTTTGTATAATCTTTTATACGTGGTGATTAGCATTTTCACGTTGCACATACAGGGCAGAAAAGAGGGGAGGGGTTTCATTTTTTCCTGTTTTGCTGTATTAAGTGGATGTACTTTTTCTAATGTTTTGTGCATGCATTTTGTATTGATACATAATTTTATTCTTCTGTAGTTTAAAAACTGTGCAGAGGATGGTTTTTTCTCTTCCACATGTTTAATGTGCTGGGTAAAATGATAGATTGGAGGCGGTGAGATAGAAATGACGGGTGTGTGTTTGGAATTCAGAGAGGCCCGCTGCCGTAAAGCAGATTTTTAAATTATTTTTTCGGTAGTTTTGCAGAGTGCTGCGAATTCTAAGCAACGTGACCTTTTTAATATGCTTCCCCCTCTGAGAACGCCAGCACACACTGGTAATTTTATGACAGCCGTGATTGACAGCCGGATACAATGCGCTTTGCAAATCCAAAAGAGGGTTTTCAATGACAGTCTCTCTGCAGGTCTATTAAAAAAAAAAAAAAAAAACGTTTAAGAAATGTATACTTTTTCAAGCCTAATTTAACATTACATAATGTTATAATACTGTTAGAAAGAACTAATAAACACTCATAAGCACTGGGTGAGCCTCTTCCAGTGCCCACTTCTACACGATGAAATGATTTTCTATAATCTGCAAGAGGGAAAATCTTCTTCTTTTTTTTTACTGGTATAACTGTTCCAGTCCCTAAGGGCGTGGGCCATGTTGTTTTAATGGCATATCAATAATTATTTATATGGTGCCATATATTTATTTGAAGGCTTTCTTTCTTCAGTGATGGCTGCCCTTGGCTATTTTCTTTTCTCTGCCTAGTTTTCTTTCTCTGCTCTTGAGTTGCATTGCACTTAAGCTGTCCCGTACAATATGAACCACATCACTGAAGAGAAATACAAAGCAAGATCCCAGAATGCAAAGTCATTGAAATGAAATATTGACTGTCCCCAGTGCAAATAAACCCTGAAACGGTAAACAGCTATTTCCCATGTCCTCTTGTGCAGAATCAAGTGTGATAAAAGGAGTATGAACATGCTCCAGCTCTTGAGAAATAATGAGTAATAAGATTAACCCGTGTCTCCAACCAACTTCTTTCCATTAAGTTTGACTCACAATAACGTGCAAGGCTTTTATTTACTTTTTCTGCACACGATCAGCAAGCCTTGACAATAACATACATTAACGGAGAGAAAATAAGAAGAAAAAGTGTTTGTCCTAAAAGTAATGAGAGTACTGTAAGTATTGGATTGCATCATTTATCTGCTGCTCAAAGATAAAAACATGTTGATTGAAATTAAGGGTAGCGTATGATGGTTATTAATCATCTTATCGGTTTGCGGGTGGAATCTATTTTAAATGTTTGAGGAGTTTGGGGGAGTTATCTCAAGACACTGGTTTTAAAGGCAGCTTTCCGAGGGCAGCGAACTCCGCTTCCTTCAAGACGGAATTTGCCCACCCACGTTCTGGAGACTCCTTATGTGCTTCACGGCAAAACCGAGTCATTCAGCCAAATGACACCCCCAGACGGGGCTGACGACCAGGGCCGGTCTGGTAGAGACTGGTTTCAAACCGCGTCCCTGACAGGCAGCGCACAGTGTATCGGACCAGACAAAATATGGTGCGTTAGACCGCTGCGCTATCCACCACTCCCAGACCCTGGTTTTAAAAGCAGCTCCGTGATGATGTCATAACCTATCTAACACCCTGGTTTTAAAAGCAGCTTTGTGATGAGGTCATCACCTATCCAAGACCATGGTTTCAAAGGCAGCTTTGTAATCAAGTAATCACGCTCAGAGGCAACAGATATTTATTAACCCTGTCTCCAATGTCACAGTAATGCTGAGGTTCATGAGGGAAAACAGAACCTGGCACAGTAGCACGAAGCCCTAACACAGGGCTGCCAGAGCCCTCTCCTGTACCCGAGAGGCACAGTGAGCCCGTCATTTTTTGTTCCCATCAATTATCCCCGGCTTAATTCGGCCCTGCTATTGAATTAGCCATACACACGTTACACCTGTGCATTTCACTGCACGTGCTCCCTGCGGTTTGGGCTGATTGAGTAATAAAGAGCAGAGAAAACACACACCATCCCAGAAAATGAGTTAGACACCCTTTTTTGGTAATGTGAGGGACAACCCCCCCTCGCTCCCTACTACCCCAAACACACACATGCACACACCCCTGTGCTAAATGAGATGACAGATGTTGCTGTGCAGAGGCTGCTAATAAAGATATTATGGTCTGTTGTGGAGCCGCATTGCCACTTATCCAGGCTGCCAGGCAGAGAGGCTTGGGATGGCGGCACCCGTAACAACAGTGGAACCCTGCCAGCCGATTCACAAGTTTTTTTTAACAACCTCGCTGTGAATCAAAGTTTATTTGTCTGTTTGTTTGTATTTTAGCACAAGAAAAAGCAACTCCAAGTTGCCATCTGAACTTTTAGGAATGAATTGATTTGGTAAATATATAAAATAAAATAAATATATATATATATGAAGGTGATCGCTCAGAATGGCTTTGCATTTATTGGCGTTTACATTGCCTTCTAAGGGGTTGCGTGGACCTGAGCCAAGCCAGGAAAATGCATTTCACACCATAACAGAGCCACCAGAACCCTTAATTTACTCAAGTGTTTCCTTTATTTTGCCAGTTACCTGTATATATATATACAGTACCAGTCAAAAGTTTGAGTACACCTTCCATCTGGACTACGGCTAAGCGGGCACTCCTTCATTCTTGAGCAAGATAACGACCCGAAACACACCTTGAAGTTGTGCAAGAACTATCTGGTGAAGGGGGAACGTGAAGGACAACTCAAACTAAGGACCTGGCCTGCCCAGTGTCCAGACTTCAATCCCATATAACTTGTAACAGTCAAAGCAAAGCAACCCACAAGTGCCTCTGGGAATTGCTGCAGGAGAGCTGGGAAGACATATCGGGTGATTTCCTGCTGAAACTTATTAACCAAATGGCCTGTGTTTGTGAGGCTGTTATCACAGCAAAGGGTGGCTATTTTGAGGAATCCAAGATTCAATTTTGAATTAAATTTTATTGAGCATTGCTTTGATGTTCCTTTTGTTTATCGTTATATATGTTTTTTGTAATTTTCAAGTATTTAAAGAAACTTATATGAGGTAAAACATTGTCAATTATGAGACAAACCTAGTTTCCAGCAGATGTACTTAAACTTTTGACTGGTACTGTATATATATATATACTGTATATACTGTATATAGACAGATTGACATATTGCAGGTGCTTGGGTTCAGATATTGTTCCACCACTGAACAAAATCGATACACACTCAACAAATGCTGTATAGCTTCATATGGCTGCAGTCAGTGTTATTTTTATTTCAGTTTAAGGGTTAAAGACTTTGTGCAAAAGGCATGTCATGGCCTGTAGGCTGAAAGAGGTATTGCTGTTGGTTTGTACAAAGGAAATCGATAAACATGTAAAGTGCATGACACATTTAATCTGCAAAATGCAGACTCGAGATAAGACTGTCAATCAAACTGGTTCTGGCTGAATAGACTAAACATATCACGATACTGTACATTCATGAATGCTTCAGCATCATATTATTTATATAAATATATGCACAGATGTGTGTGTGTGTGTGTGTGTGTGTGTATCCTGCACAAACAGAGTTATGGGAAAGTTATCTACTGAGAGAGCTGTAAATAACTCCAGCACCCAGTGGAAGATGTAAGTTGAAACATTCTAGATTTAAGAGAAACTGAAGAGGCCCTAAGCACGCAGACTGCTTAGGATCCCGTTTCCTGTCCACATTTTTCTGAACTCACTGCTGTCCATGACTAGGCACACTCATCTTAATAAGTAAGTGATGGACGCTTTGAGGTACTGACACGGATTTGGAAGGTGGCGCTCGCTGTGCTCAGAAACAGGTCCCAGAAGTTCTGTGCTTCGTTGCGTTTTTTTTGTTTCAATGGGGGGGTGGTGTCCTTTTCCCCTGATACGTATTGTCTCTGAATGGCACAAATATTTAGTAACACACATTCATTCTGTTACTGACACAACAATACAAGTTTTGCTGAGATTGAGAAACAAAAATTCACAACCAAAAAAATTAAATATATACAAAAGAAAATAAAACTACAAATAGTCATTTCCCAGAGATGGCAGGGTGAGTGGAGTCATTATGTGTTGTCAGTGGCTCACTTATGTGAATTAATTAATCAAAATGTATTGCTATGGAGAGCAGTCACTTTGCCCCCATTTTGAAACCCTGATTTTGAGTCTGCAGTTCACAAGTCATACTGTGCCCAAAGGAGTGATTGTAAATGGGTTGGAGCATTGCACGAGAAGCACATGGTTTCAACAAGTTCAGCTAGTGCAAGTCTAAAAACTATTAAAAAAATAGCAAAGTGCAAAACGTCCTTAGCAAGTAAAAAAAATACAGTTGTACAGTCAATACCATGAGGGTGTGCACCAGGTGTAAACAAATACATATATGAACCCGCAGATGACTGCCAAAATAAAGGCAACACTTGAGTAGATGAGGGATCCTTTAAACAGGGGTAGTGCCGTCGCAGGGTGCCATGGCTGGTAGCAGTGGATAGGCCCAGCCCTCCCCTTTCCAACAAGCCCCCTCCACCCAGCTGGGACTCTCCGAGCCTGAGCCAGGGCCCTGAGTTTACCCCCTGGGTTACCAAAGTGTTGCCTTCATTTTGGCAGTTACTTGTATATGGCAGATGCACCCGTTCTTTGGATTCTAAAAACATGACTTCCTCGTGTATTAATCAGCTATAACCTCACATATCCTCACATCTTGGTGCACGTCTGTCTGATGTTCTTCCGTGCCGGCTAACAAAGTTCAAAGGCTTTGCCACTTTATATCTTTGAAGTGGTTTTAATAGTCTGGGCCATGTGTCCTATTCAGTGAGATCAGACAGAATACAGCTACTTATAAAATAACAAAGGAAGCTGTTTGGCTACTTCTGCATACAATATATTTTCCATGGTGAAAGTGCTCCTTAAACATTATTACGTTGAATTATTCATGTTTACGAGCTCAATGCAATGCGCTCAATTCGATTCCTTTCACAGAATCCCCTGAAGCAGGCTTTCGGGAATCAGGCCATAACCCTTCACAGCTTGGCCGTCAATACATTTATTTTCAACCTTGTTTCAGTCAATATGCAGTTCAACGTTATGATTATGGCTTTTCAGGGAATCAATGATTTTCCTGCCAGTTTGTTCTAAAGATGAAATCGGTAGCATGAGACTCATCAGAATTTTGGTGTCTGTGTGCAGAGCTGTGTTTGTGTGTGCGCGTGTGTGTTTAGTGTGTCTGTGTGTAGTGTGTGTGAACATGTGTGAGTGTCTTTTCAAGTGTTTTTGGGTGTGTGTGTGTAATTAGTGTGTTTGTGTGTGTCTAGTGTGTGTGTATGTGTGTGTGAGAGAGAGAGAGTGTGTGTGCAGGTGTGAGTTAGTTTTCTTAAGTGTGTGTGCTCTCTACCTCTGTTCTGTATGTCTTAAGTTCTGTGGTCTACATGTTGCTACATGGCTGTTGCGTCTGTTTGAATGTGCATTTGTAATGTGTTTGTGTGTTGGCGTGCTGCTACACCGTGTGTGTGTAATTGCATGTGCTCTGGGACCCGTCTAAGATTAATGAAGAGAAATTGTGAATCAATCCCCAGAGGGAGGAGAGGTGGGGGGTGGGGGTGGGGGTCTCAGGGCTACACCAATCAATCATGAACATTAAACAATCTTCAGTAATTATGTGCTTGCATGTTTCTTTTTGAGCCCCGAATCAGCGTGTTATGTCTTTGACCACATAGGGACACCGATAAAAATGTTGTTATATTGTCACAAGTTCTGTGTCACAGTCTAAGTCACACATATGCATTCAAACATTTACCCAAAGGTTTTTTAATCACTGTGAAAATATATGCCGGGGACGAATCTTGCTTTATGGGAGCCTGCTATGGAATTAGCCCACATTTATAGGTGATGATGGTTTTAAGTGATTGTGTGGCTTCTTATCATTAGTACCCTGGATATCTGAATATGGGAAGGCTTTTAAGTGCCATTTGTCTGGCTATGGCTGCCTGAGAATGCCTCTGAAGGCACAATGTGTGAGAACGGAGGAAGGTTCTCTGATTCCTCACCTGCTTGGAATATTAAAGCCCTGTACTGTTTTTTTTCATTCATTTATGTTTTTCAGAAGGACAGAAAACAAAGTCGTGATTACGCCATGAAACAGAGGCCACGCTGCTGTGTCTCGATGCTGATTGAATGAGGTCTCTCTCGCTCTGTGTGTTAAGCGTGTGAAGAACCGAACGGCTCCGACTCTGGCTGACGCGTTACGCCGAGCTCTGTGCCTTCTCTTTGCTTTTTATTTCTCTTTGCTTTTTATTGACATTGAAGTAAATAATTTCATTGTACTGTGTACTTGTACCTATGCATATGACCAATAAAACTTAACCTCTGTCCCTCTCTCTCTCTCTTTCTCTCTCTCTCTCTCTCTCTCTCTCTCTAGCTGCGTGGATTGCAGCTAGCTGACACATGCTGCTTTTGTGTTTGATGAGGGTTTTTAAGAGCTCATGTTGCATGTTTATCTAATGAATTGCTGTGCCAGAGCACTTACAATGAGTTTATTTGTAAATTAATTTCTGAGAAGCTTTAAGGAACTTAAGCTTTAAGTTTGGAGAAAATGGGATAAAATCTGAAACAAATAAATAAATCCGAAAGCATGGGGGCTGGGGTTTGCCAAATTTTGTGTGGCCCTTAGCCCATTGACTAAGTGAATATATTTAGTATATTCTACTCCTTATTAATATTTTCAAATATGGACCTTCATTTGAAATGTTTTACATTTTAGGCATTTAGCAGATGCTCTTATCCAGAGAGACTTACAAGATGTGCATTAAGATCAAGATTATTATATGCACTGATGGTACTTTGTTGGGGAAAAACAAATTTTGTGATTTTCTAAATCCACACGGTCTGCTGCATTGGGGGAGATGTTGTTTATTCACATTTCATAGGGGCTCAATATCGATAGTATGGAAATAAAAAAACTGAATGAAATCGGAAGGTCAGAAAGTACAGGACGTTTGTGGTGCAGCCAAATACATACTTACGAGAGATACTGCATGGATTCAGAATCGGACTCACTCAACTCTTGTCTCAAAAATCTTGCTCATAACAAAAATCAAGTGTTTTCTCGGTACCAATTTTTTCGTTTAGTTTTCTAGTGAAATTCCCATTTTACATTAATGTCCGTTTATGTCTGACATCTGATGGTGAGGTTTAGACAAGCGTAGTCGCGGGCGGAGGCTACTGGCTTGTTCTCATCAGCTGTGAGCATTTCTGGATTCAGCACATCCAACTATATTGCAGATGTGAGTGTTTGTGAATTTAACCCATCTAACAGAATTGCAGGTGTAACTACTCGACCACTGGAGAGGCAAAAACGATTGCTAGAAGTTCATGGTGGCATTATGCAGCCTGTCTATTTATTTATTTAGATATGCATCCATGTTATTAGTAGACAGAGATGTCCAGCAGGCATCAGTCTGTGCATGGCTCCATCCATTATTTGTCTTGAGATGTTTAATGTTTAAATTTCATGTATTATTCAACTAGACAAATGCGTGTGTGTGTGTGTGTGTGTGTGTGTGTGTGTGTGTGTGTGTGTGTGTGTGTGTGTGTGTGTGTGAGAGTATGTGTGTGTGTATGTATGTATGTGTGTGTGTAAAGCTGGGAGTTTTTTCAGATTATACAACTGCAATTATTTCCTTTTGTAACTTAAAAGATACACAGGACAGCTGATTCCACCTGACTTATAAAGCCGATGTTTCTTTTTTTTTGGACCAATGAGTGCCTAAATTAGGGATAGAGTCCAGGCAGTGGTATCCAACACAAACCAGAAATCAAATCAGCACCCATCAGCCACAGACTCATCAAATCAATTCTGCCCTCCTCCACCCCCTCACATCAGCCCCGCCCACAACGTCACCCTTTCACACCCGTGAGCTTGGAAAAGAGGTGGCAGAAATCTTACCTTATCTTAACCTGAACCTGTTTTTATTTATTTTGCTTGACTAACAAACATTCCAGTTGTTTGAATAATCCACTAGCGAGTAATCGCAATGCCTAATCGTGTCTTAATTGTTGTCTTTATTCATGTTATGTCAGAGAACGTAATGTTAAATGACTGCAAATTCTGTGATGCAATGGAAGAAGCTGAAAGCGAATGAACACAGGTTGAGAGTAATCATTGGCTTAAAGGTTTGCCTTTCAGCCTCCTTTATTTAAAGTTTCAAGAAGATGAAACACGACTGTTTGACAGAAACGGGGAAATGGTGGAAATTGGGAGATTGGCCCGGACAAACTCCCCCAGCCACCCTCCACCGCTCCACCACACTCCACTCAGGGATGAGCGTCGACAGGCGAGCTTGTTTGTTCTCCCGCCCCCTCCCATCCGATGCAGGAGTATCGATAAAGACAAGCGATGGCCCCTGAGAGCACTCGATGGTGGGGGCAGGGGGGGTGCATCCACAGGAAGTTTTCCATTGAAGGAAGTCACAGAGCCATGCAGCCAAGCAAGCCCTCAGATCTTCTCAGTTTTTTCTTGTTGTTTGTTTCAAACAAGGATAAAACCACGAGCACTCAAGCCATGATCATTAGTTTTAATTGCATTCATATATTTAGTTAATGAACTGATTGCTCTGACGTTTTACAAGTTTACCAACTTTTCAATGTTAAACTAAATCCCCTCTGGGCTTAAAATGAGGTATGCGTTTTGAAAGAAGGAAGAATGGGATATTTTTGGGATCCTTTGAAATCACGATGAATCAGATATGCAGATGTGAGGGTAATTAAAAATGGCAAATGTATTTATTTTTCTTACGCTTTTCTCATTTTATTACACTTTTCTTCAACAAAACTTCAGAACATGCTACCCATCAACAAACATGCACACACCCTGTCAGTCTCCCTTTCAAATGCAATCACCCATGTAAATAATTTATTGGGTATTAAAATATATACAGTGGGGAAAATAAGTATTTCACCCCCTGCTGATTTTGTGAGTTTGCCCCCTTACAAAGAAAGGAACGGAACGGTCGGTCTATAAATTTCATGGTAGGTTCATCTTAACAGTGAGAGACAGAATGTTTTTTTTTAAATCCCAGAAAATCACATTATATGAATTTTAAACATTTATTTGTGTTTTATTGAGGAAAATAAGTATTTCACCCCCTAGCAAAACAGCAAGAATTCTGGCTCCCACAGACCGGTTATGTGACCAGGAGGCACACAGATTAGTCCTCTTACTTAATTAGTACTAGTAATAAGTACTCGTTACCTGTATAAAAGACAACTGTCCACAGAATCAATCAATGAATCAGATTCCAACCTCTCCACAATGGGCAAGACCAAAGAATTGTCTAAGGACATCAGGGACAAAATTGTAGACCTGCACAAGACTGGAATGGGCTACAAGACCATTGGCAAGCAGCTTGGTGAGAAGGAGTCAACTGTTGGTGCGATAATTAGAAAATGGAAGAAACACCAATTGACCATCAATCTCCCTCGGTCTGGGGCTCCACGCAAGATCTCACCTCGTGGAGTGAACCTGATCATGAGAAAGGTGAGGGAACAACCCAGAACTACACAGCTGGAGCTTGTTGATGATCTCAAGGCAGCTGGGACCACAGTCACCAAGATGACCATTGGTAACACACTACGCCGTAATGGATTGAAATCCTGTAGTGCCCGCAAGGTCCCCCTGCTCAAGAAGGCACATGTACAGGCCCATCTGAAGTTTGCCAATGAGCACCTGGATGATTCAGAGGAGGCTTGGGAGAAAGTGCTGTGGTCAGATGAGACTAAAATCGAGCTCTTTGGCATCAACTCGACTCGCCGTGTTTGGAGGAAGAAAAAAGCTGCCTTGGACCCCAAGAACACCATCCCCACCGTCAAGCATGGCGGTGGAAACATTATCTTTGGGGCTGTTTCTCTGCTAAGGGCACAGGACGACTTCACCGGATCGAGGGGAGGATGAATGGGGCCATGTACCGGGAAATCTTGGGTGAGAACCTCCTTCCCTCAGCCAGGACACTGAAAATGGATTTCTAAGGATTTGGAGAGGATCTGCAAAGAGGAGTGGGCCAAAATCCCTCCTGGGATCTGCGCAAACTTGGTGACCAACTACAAGAAACGTCTGACCGCTGTGCTTGCCAACAAGGGTTTCTCCACCAAGTACTGAGTCATGTTTTGCTAGGGGTGAAATACTTATTTTCCTCAATAAAACACAAATAAATGTTTAAAATTCATATAATGTAATTTTCTGGGATTTTTTAATATTCTGTCTCTCACTGTTAAGATGAACCTACCATGAAAATTATAGACCATTCCTTTCTTTGTAAGGGGGCAAACTCACAAAATCAGCAGGGGGTGAAATACTTATTTTCCCCACTGTATTTAGATAGAACAAAACAGGTGTTAAGTCATTTGAGAGGGAATGGAAAGACTTGGAAAAATGGAAAGAAAAACTTTCGATTGAATAGCTACTGATGAGATTTCATAAAGTAGAGTACTGTCAATTCAGGGCTAATTCCAAGAAGATCCAAGTAGCACATGGATCTTCTGAAACTCGTGTAGCCGGACGCCGTGTCTGTTCACCCTGCAGCACACCAGCAAAGCTGTACAGTTACTGGGCACAGTTACTGTGCTGGAGGTCAACACTAGTGATGGCAGAATGAGCCATCGTTCCCAGAGAGGCATAGGCACATCCACAATATTTTCCAGGTGCTGGGCAATACGAATGAATAAAAATATGAAGAAAATACCTGCACACTGCTCTTTGCTCCTAGGTGTGTTTTTTTTCGTATTATTTTTTCATTTTCTGCTGTGAGGAGATAGGTTTTGAACATATCTAGTCTTTCGATCAGGTTTTTCGATTTTGGATCAGGGAACACACGCTCGGTAGTGTAAAGACTCAATTTCCCATAAGCCTGAGCAGTCACAGACTGAATGGCAGAGATGAAAACAGATTATAGCCTATAAATACAGATTTGGACCGCAGATTGCTTTTCAAAAGATTATAAATGACAAGACCAGCGGAGGCTTCATCGACACTTGAGGCATATTTCATACCCCCAAGCGTTGCCCTCAACCTATTCAGCTGATCAATATGGGTTAGCAAAAAAATCATTATCTGTGTGTGATTACACTTCATTTTACTGTGGGAGCTTAGAGCAGCAAAACTGACAGAAATAACAAATCACAGCTCCAGGAAAACAATTTATGGGCCCTCCTCACAAAGGTGGACTTGAGGAAAAATGAAATTTTTCCAGTACATATTTTATTGAGTGCGTAATCTATGTGGTAGGCTTATCAATATGGCACACTTTGTGGAATGCAACAAGATAGCATCCACTTCCCTGTCATCCAGCGATGCCACTTTCGAACCCAAGGTAATGCGTTTAAGTCAACTGCTGCGCTTCATCAATCATTTGACGGAGGTAATCAAACCACAGAATTATGAAAAATGCGCCTGTCACCACAAGACATCTCGCAGAGGGGGAGGGAAAGAGAAAAAGAGAAAACTGGAGCATGTCAGAGAAAACAGAACGCAACCCAGGGGAAAATATCCCTTGTTGAGTTTACAAATGAATGTGGTCATTTAAAAAAAACTAAATATATACATACGAGGTATCTCACACCCCAGGCATTTAGCATACGCTGTTATCCAGAGAGACTTGCATAGTTGAAATGTCTTAACATACAGTCCACTTACAGTGGGATATTTCCTGAAGCAGTACCTTGCACATGGGTACGACAGGTCCCCACCTGGGAATCAGATGTTAAACTGAAGCATTTTTCTCAAAGGTCCAATGGCAGGGCCCCATCTGGGAATTGAACCTGCAACCTCCGAGCAACAAGCCCTGTTCCAAAACCATTACACTGCCTGCCACCTACTGATGCTATCATTCAAACACCAGACTAAAACCGGAAAACGATGAGAGTAGAAACTTTGATATTTTCCCTGTGCAGAAAATCAATAGTTCACAAGATAAAGTACCCCTGATCCCAGAGGAAGGCTACAATCTTTCCAGCAATAGTAGAGTAGATATTGAAGTAGAGACTCACTGAAGGGTGGTCACTTGACCACAGTCCAGCAAATTCATGCCCTCTCTATTCTAAAACATCTGTGATTTCCCATCAGTGAAACTATATCTGTGTCTACACACACATTGGCCTGGATACAATCAACATTTAGTATTTTACCTTACAAATATATATTTGTTTACAGTTTGCCGGGTTCAGCCATAACTAAAATAATCTTGCCAAACTATTTAAAAAAATAGAGAGAGAGGGAGAGAGAGAGAGAGAGAGAGAGAGAGAGAGAGAGAGAGAGAGGGGGGGGGGACCAAGGTCAATGCAAAATGGGTTCAGCTATCATAATGCTTTGCTCAAGGCAGCCAAGTGCTTTGATTCAGTTTCAAGCGACGGTGATTGAAAACACATAGTGGAACCGCCCATTATGAAACTCGAGAGGCCTCCATCTCCCATCATTACCATTTCGCTAATTTATCGCTTGGCATCTTATTTGTGTCTCCTATGCAGAAGTACTTCTCGCAGTTCTGCTCATATCCGGAAGCTGCGTACTGTAATGGTATTAGAGTACTGGAACGTTAGAAGACTGTTAAAAGCAGCTCGCCTCTCAGTGTCATGTGACCATGCCCAGCCTGAATAGATTGATGGTAAAATGGATGATTCAATATCACGCCAGAATGATTGATTTGGGATGCGTGTGATCAATGCCCATTTGAAGTCCCACATCAAAATAAAACACCATTATTGGGTCATTCTACCCATACAAGCTGTACACTGTATATATATATATATATATATATATACATACAGTACCAGTCAAAAGTTTGAGTACACCTGCTGGAAACTAGGTTTATCTCATAATTGACAATGCTTTACACCGTATATGTTTCTGTAAATACTTTAAAATGACAAAAAACACATGTAACAATGAACAAAATGAACATCAAAGACATGTTCAAGAAAATTATATTGAAAATTGAATCAAAATAGCCACCCTTTACCATGATAACAGCCTCACAAACACGGGCCATTCGGTTAATACGTTTCAGCAGGAAATCACCCGATATATCTTCCCAGCTCTCCTGCAGCAATTCCCAGAGAAACTTGTGGGGTTGCTTTGCTTTGCCTCTTCTGTCCAGTTCGTCCCATACAATTTCTATGGGATTGAGGTCTGGACACTGGGCAGGCCAGGTCATCAGTTTGAGTTGTCCTTCACGTTCCTCCTTCACCAGGTAGTTCTTGCACAACTTCAAGATGTGTTTCGGGTCGTTATCTTGCTGAAGAATGAAGGAGTGCCCGATTAGCCGTAGTCCAGATGGACTTTTGACTGGTGCTATATATATATATTTATTTATGTTATGTACAACTGATGTGATTTGCAATTCAATCAATCAGTCTTGTGTTGGGTAGAGTCAGTTCTGTGAAAAGGCTGTTACTTCCCCATTGATTATCAGCAATGTTGGCCTTTAAGCCCGTGTAATCCTCCCCTGTAAAGGTATGCTTTCGAAGGGGAATCGACTGAGTTCTGCTTTGCTGCAACACCTTGTCGTTGTTCTCGCTGTCCTTGTCGGTCTCGACCGTCGGAGTCTACCTACTCCCCTACTCCCTACTCACACCTCAGCACGAACCCTTTAAAAACATAAAACAAACTGACCTGCCTCCTGTGGTTTCTTAAAACTCTGTACCACAAACCATTTTATTTTAAATATATTTTTTTACAATTCTTTTTCTCCTCAAGTTGGAGTCCTCAAACGCACCTGTTGAATTACTGTCATACCCACCGCTCCCACACACAAGGAGCAGTGGAATGCCAGCGGCAATGTAATGTAACGGTTAGGAGAACTGGGCTTGTTGCTCAGAGGTTGCAGGTTTGATTCCCAGATGGGGCACTGCTGTTATACTTTTGAGAAAAGTGCTTCAGTTTATATTGACCTGTATAAATTGATTGTTTATATAAAACAATAAGAATAAGCTGCTCTGGATGACAGTCTGCTAAATGCCTCCCACTTTGTGTCTCAGACAAGTTTGTTGAAAAAAGGTTTTGCTGCCCAATGCGCTCTCCTGGCAGCTGCTGCTGATGTCACTGGAACTAAGGCAGCAAATCAAAAGATTTGGCCATAATAAATAAATAAATAAATAAAAACCTTGCCCTTGTTACATAAGGATAAGGCTGCTCTCTCACACAAAGACATTTTTAACAAAAGGGACATTTTTAACAAAGGGGTGCCCAGGTTCTCCTCTGTGCCTCCTCTTGGAAAAACCGACAGCCCGCTGTCTTTGCGGACTGAGGACAGAGGATCACATGACGCCATGGCGGGATGGTGAGAGTGGAACTGGAGAACTAACCGGCCGTGGCACAGCTGCACAATGAGGCTCGGCCCAGCATGGCGGGTCTGACCAGCTGAGCTCCAACCTGTTATGCGCCCATCTCGTCAAAAAATAATCAGCTTTGTGTGCAGCCCTTCCCATTACGGGGAATGTGACCTGCTGAGATAACCTTTTAGCCCCCGCCAATTCTCACTGTAGGGGGGCGTGTAATCGCATCTGTATGGACAACACAAGCTGCTGTACTTGTCCATCTTGGCTGTCCGGCCCAAATGAGAATCGCAGCGGGTGCGTGTCAGCGTTAGTGCCGCTGAAGAACAACGCATTTGATCCCATATCAGGATCTGAATATTCAGATCATACAGATACCAAAATAAGGGAAATGCCAACATGAAGTGTCTTAATAGGCCGCCAGAGCAGCCGAGGCGTAGAGACAAATCCATGAGAAATTCTATCATTTGGTGTTTTATAGGATGAAGGTGATCACAAAATGGCTTTGTATATATTGGCATTTACCTTGCCCTCTAAGTGGTTGAGTGAACCTAAACCATGCCAGGAAAATGCACCATACACCATAACAGAGGCACCAGAACCCTTTTACCCATTTACTCAAGTGTTTCCTTTATTTTGGCTGTGATCTCTACATACGATATACAGGTAATTGCTTGAGTAAACGTCACTTAAATGGGTGCAGTACCATGCGTGTCCATCAGGGGGTCTATATATATATATATAAAAAAACAATGTAAGAGCAAACTCGGTTATAGTGGCTTTTTAGCAGACTACACTCTCAAGACCTTATGACATGAACTGCACTATAATGGCCAGACGATGCAGACTTATGGCACATTAACAGAACTCCTCTGAAACTCCTTTGATTCAGACTGATTTCACTCATTTGAGAATGCAATGTGCTTAAAAGCCACTGCTGGTGATTTTCTTTGTTCTTTGTTCTTTGTTAGGACACAAAACCCTTCCGTAGAAAGAATACAAGTGGTACTGCAATACTTCTTACAGCGTGCCTTGTTGCATTGTAATTCTGCGTGCGGCAATCATGCCATCACATTAACCTTTCCGCACAGTTTGATTTTCATCTGAACCGTATATTTGACCTTTTCTTAATAAAATAAAATAAAACACTGACAGACGCCAACTGTTACAATCACCAATTGAACAATCTAGTCATTAGCAAACTTGTCCATTTACTTAACACCTGATTGGCAATTGTTGAGACTGGGCTCGCATGCTGTGCGTTCCTTCATGCCTTGGTTGGTTTCTCATACCGTACCGGCTACCCATAATCCTCAGCAGCAATGCAGTGTGAATGGGGCAGCATTTCGTGGCACCATGCTCGCGGAGGTGAATGGTAGTCCGGTGCGGAGGTCTGGCATGCCGCCGTCTCTCAGCTAAGGCCAGGAAAATGTGTGCTCAGCACATATATATACGCCAGGAGCGCCGGCAGTTCCTGGGGTCCTGATTCATTAGATTAAGACATTAATTGCTGTCATTACTTCCTGGCCCCTGGCCTGCAGTCCAGGATTCCACCAGGTATAGTTTATAATTGGTTTATGCTGACGCTGTAATGCTGGGCGGATCTCGCAAACCCAACTAAAACCAAAATCAAGCATACGGTATGTCTTTGAAACATCCTGTGGGTTCTTGGCTTGTGGCAAAGGTTTGGATCGTCGTAGGTGTCTATTCTTCTGCCTGTGATTCTTTGTTTTATTGTGTAGTATAATACATTCAATGAATTTGCACAGAGCAAACCATTACAAATATTTTTTTTTCTTCTGGTGAAAACAGATGCAGCTTCACAGTCTCCATCACAGGTAACCAGTATACTAGTGTACTTGACCTTGGAAGGAGCCCCCAAAAGAAAAATACGTTTCCCTTGGTCTCATTTTATTGGCTAATCACCACATTGTGGTTCTATGTGGCTCAGTAGGTAGTGCATAGCATTGGCAATGTTTAGGTTGTGGGTGAAATAAATGAAAAATGTATGCATTCACTACTGTAAGCCACTTTGGACAAAAGTGTCTGCTAAATGGAATATACATATACACTACCAGTCAAAAGTTTTAGAACACCCCCATTTTCCAGTTTTTACTGAAATTTAAGCATCACTTAAGTCCAGTGAATAACCTGAAATGGTACAAAGGTAAGCAGTAAACTGCCAGAGGTAAAAAAAAAAAGTTTAGGTTACCAAAAACAGAAAAATAATGTACATATTTAAGTTATAAAAAAAGGCCCTTTTCAGGGAATAAGTAATGGGTTAACGTGGATTAACAGTCACTCTGTGCAAATTGCTGACTCTGGATCCAACAAAAGAGCTCCAGACCATCACGCTTCCTTCTCCATGTTTGACAGTTGGTGTCACACACTGAGGAACCATCCTTTCGCCTACTCAACGGCGTACAAAAACCCTGCGTTAGGCCATTATTTTGAAGGTGACGACATATAATGTTTGTCTTGCATTTGATGAGGGGCAGATTTGGCACAATAACATCCATTATGACCTGTAACTCACATCAACGGATTGTAGTCCGAATTACACTACCGGTCAAAAGTTTTAGAACACCCCCATTTTCCAGTTTTTACAGAAATTTAAGCAGTTCTGTCACATCAACGGATTGTAGTCCGAATTACACTACCGGTCAAAAGTTTTAGAACACCCCCATTTTCCAGTTTTTACAGAAATTTAAGCAGTTCTGAAATGGTACAAAGGTAAGCGGTAAACTGCCAGAGGTTTAAAAAAAAGTTTAGGTTACCAAAAACAGAAAAATAATGTACAATTTATTTTAAAAAGGAGTTAGAAAAAAAGGCCCTTTTCAGGGAACAAGTAATGGGTTAACGTGGATCCAGCAAAAGAGCCCCAGACCATCACGCTTCCTCCTCCATGTTTGATAGTTGGTGTCACACACTGAGGAACCATCCTTTCGCCTACTCAACGGCATACAAAAACTGCGTGATGAACCGAAGATTTCAAATTTTGATTCATCGGTCCATAAGACCTTCTTCCAGTCTTCAGTATATTTTTTAAAATATTATGAAATAATGAAATAATGAAATAATATTTAAAAAAATAAGATGGCAAAATAAGAAAAAGAGGCTTGAAGCACCGCCAGTGGACTACTGAAGACTGGAAGAAGGTCTGATGGACCGATTAATCAAAATTTGAAATCTTGAAAATTTGAAAGGTTTTTGTAGTCTGTCAAGTAGGCGAAAGGATGGTTCCTCAGTGTGTGACACCAACTGTCAAACATGAGGAGGAAGCGTGATGGTCTGGGGCTCTTTTGCTGGATCCAGAGTTGGTGACTTGAACAGAGTGACTGTTAACCCATGTTAATCCATTACTTGTTCCCTGAAAAGGGGAACTTTTTTTATAACTCTGAAATGTACTTTTTTTTAATTACCTCTGGCAGTTTATTGCTTACCTTTGTACCATTTCAGGTTATTCACTGGACTTGAACTGCTTAAAAATCAGCAAAAACTGGAAAACGGTGTTCTAAAACTTTTGACCGGTAGTGTACATGTGATTGGCCCATGTAACAGCTCCATGGCGATCCTGGTAGATTAATCATTTTCCAGCCAGATAAATCCCCCCTCATGTCTAATCATTATAAACTGTAAATAATTTCTAGACTAGATTTGTAACTCATTTTTTAAGTTTCCTAAAAAACTTATTTTTTCTACGTATTCTGTATGACTTATAATACTCTGTATATAATACTCTACAATTTAGAAGTGTGTTTTTTATTTATCTATTAATTTGCATGATACAAAAGTAATCATAAATTTGAGCCTCAAACAAAATGAGTCTCCTCTGTAAAATGCATGCACAAAAATGACTTATGTAACAATAATCGCATTGAAAATACCATTGGTCCATGTTGCCGTGACATTTCCAAGACATTTTATCTCACAACAACATACTTATCCGCAGGTCTGGCAGGCACTAACATTATTCTTGTTATTGTTCAAAACCCCTTCACTTACAAACACCCAAACCCTTCAGAGATTATGAAAATAAAATGAATTGGCAATGTTGAAACAAAGCCAAGGCCATTGTACGCAATTGCTGTAGGCTGAATTTACATCAAAACATAACATGTCCCCCCCATTTTAAAAACAGTCATATCTCTTTGTAGATTTGTAGATATAAAACATTCCCTTTCATTATGTCCCAGCCAATATTTAATATGTCGTTACGCCCTTGCATCATAATTGAGAGTTTTTCCTAATTTCCCACAGTGCTTGGGGAAGGCGTCCACATTGTACTAAAGTATATCTGGCTCTCAAAGGACTGTGGATATGGACACTTTACCTCACACCTGTGTCTTTAATTCAAGTTAAAATGATCGTTTACCCTCCAAGCCAGGTCACCTGTTACTCAACTCAGCTGATAACACGGCGGTGCGTGGAATGATACTAAAACATACAAAGCCTGTGATCTCCCTGCTCTCCCACACATGGCAGTTTCATGTTTCAAACAATCTCAGATGTGCTAATTGGATGAATTATCTGTGCCATACTGTCGGTTATCAAACCATTGAGAATGGAGAATTTGTGTTCCTCTCTCCCTACGTGCCATGTTTTGATAGAATGTTTTTTTAATGATTATTTTACGTTATTTATTTAATCCGCAAATTAATCAATGCATAAATGAATTCATTTTGATGTAACATTGAAGAGCCGTTTTATTTGACACCTGCTGCGTGTGAACTCCTGAGCCTCAGTCATGAGGTCATGTTAGTTGGTCAACAATTCGGAGCAATGACATTTCGTAACAACTGCCACTACAAGCAGTCCCCGGGTTATGGACGAGATCCGTTCTTACTTCTGTCTTTAAGTCGAATTTGTATGTAAGTCGGAACAGATACATACAGTTCTTATTAATCATCACTTAGTTAAATGTTTGTCTTAGTGTAGTATTTATTTTACCTTTCTGTGCATATAAAACAACTTTACTTCCCATGGTGATTGTTTTCTTTTTCTTTGATGCATCACCAGCAGTTGCATCGGATTTACGCTTTGGAGGCATCATTGTAAGGGTAAGAGAAAGAGAAAAACAGGACCGTGATCTGACTTAAAATAACGGACGGTGATCTCTGTTCCTTGAGCCGACGAACCGCTGAAACCGCGAATGTTTTCATGAGCATCACATAGTAGTGCGTGCATTCGTTATTATGAACCATTGTATTTAACTCAATTTTTTAAAACATAATAGGCCTTATGACAGTCTGTTCGTAAGTACAAGTTGTCCGTAAACCGGACATTCGTAACCCGGGGACTGCCTGTAATTACCCCAGTCGTCATAACCTGCTCCTCCATTAAATATTTGTCCGTGTGTGCTTTGTTTCACGCAACACAATTCCAATTGGCTGACAGTTTCCTTAAAGCTTTTATCAGTTATCAATTGTGGGCTGTTTTTGTTTTTATTACCTGTGGTGGTGGTTGCTAAGTAGAATTCATTAATTATTTATATAATCAAATGACAATGGAAATTGTAAAAAACGAAATTCATGAATCAATTATAAATAATTTTGTCTTTGTTTGGTAGGAGAAGGTGCGTGTATCATTATGAACAAAACATAACACCTCTTAGATGGTAATAAATTTAGCATGAAATATAAAGGGGCAAGGGGGTATGAAAAGCTATCAAGTGGCACATTGTATATACAATTATTAACATTCTTTTAGTTTCAGGGGTCATTCTGTTAACCTTCTCCTTGATTAATAATTTCACTTAATCATTTAATACTAACTGATTTCTTGAGCATGAGGGCCAAAAAAAATTATATCATATAAATGATGAATAAGAACACAATGGTTGCACTTGCACAAAAGTAACCAGGAAAATATAGGCAGCACTTTGGTAACGCAGGGTGGATAAATGGCCCTAACCCCGGCTAGGAGGTGGGCGGGGGGGGTCTCATTGTAAAGGGAAGGGCCAGGCCTATCTGCGGGTACTGGCCATGGCACTCCCCCATTATGGAGGATCACTTGCCTCCCAGCAGCACATCTCTCTTTGTTTAGGGTCACCTGTCCATCTCCTGGACCACACAGCCTGTTGGTTTGTGTTTTGTGTAACAGTCTTAAACCGTTATAAGCTAGAGGTAGAATCGACTTAAACTGAACATGCGTTCATTTGGGAACTTTGACTTGGGAAAAAAACAAGCTGCATTTGGAAAAGGATGAAAAAAAGTCAATGTGTGGAAGTCAAAATATCTGTGGCTCACCTGCTAGCTCTCAGCTGTCAAGGTTGAGCAGACCGTGACATGCCAGCATTCATCTTCCTAATTGGTCAGGACGTTTAAGAAGGTGTCCAATGTCTGCAAGTCTTTAAACAGAGAACTCAAGAGTGATCTGTCCTTCAAAGGGCATATTCATTTTATGCTCGCTCTTTCTTACCTGCTGCTGTTAATGATTTAAAAAACAACAACAAAAAACAACAACAAAGTAATTCATAAGACAGGAATTAAATCTGAAAGCTGGGCCCAAATGTTCTATCACACCCTGCCTAGTGTGGGTGTCATGCAAAAACCTCTAGTCTCCCAAATAAAATTGAATTCTCGGGAACAATCTCTACAATTCTCTCAATTTTCTAACTCAGCATTATGGTTTAGACATGTGGGATTTTGAACCAACTTCATTATCTGTTGAGTGATGAGACCTGATGTACTGTATACAGATTTGTAGGATGGTAGGAAGTTATATATGTACAGAGATGACAAGAAAACCCCCTGTTTTGGAGTAGAAGAAGAGGATAAAAACAATTAAATGCATCCAAACAGGCTTAGGATCATGTATACAAATGCCGGGAAGGCCCAGTTGCTCATTATTTTAGCTACCATGGCTAGAAGAAGAGATCTCAGTGACTTTGAAAGAGGGGTGATTTTTGGGCCACATTTGACAGGAGCTTCCGTGATGACCTACAGACCTTATATATACAGTATATATACAGGCAAGGTAAATGACAATACATAAAAATACATTCTTAGTGGACTTCATTCTATGGTGAAGCATTTCTATTCTGATGGGAGGGGTCTCTTCTATAATGACAATGTCCCCATCCACAGGGCATAAGTGGTCACTGAAAACAATGTCACCAGATCTCAACCCAATTGAACACTTATGGAAGATTCTGGAGCAGCGCGTTTTCCACCACCATAAACAAAACACCAAATGATGGAATTCCTCGTGGAAGAATGGTGTTGCATCCCTCCATTAGAGTTTTAAGACACTTGTAGAATCTATGCCACGGTGCACTGAAGCTGTTCTGGAGGCCTATTAAGACACTTCATGTTGATTCCTTTATTTTGGTACTTACCTGTAAATGTATTAACATGCAGACATCACCTCCTCACCGGTCCAAAGATGCTTTGCCAGGTCCTTGTCTGGAATACTGTCTGCACCCACACCCTCTATGCAAAAAGAATGCTGATAAGACAGGCTGATCTGAGAGAAAGGGAGAGAGAGGAGGGAGAATGGGGGGGGCAGGGGGGAGCGTAAGAGAGAGAGAGAGGGAGGGGGAGAGAGAGCAGGAGGGAGTGAGGGAGGAGGGAGAGAGTATTCTCTAAGACAGGAATGGCACTTCATGAATCTTGCCTGCCAGCTATGTATTTTGTGTTTAACCGCATGGCATCAGATTCCTGTTTGTAGGCACACACGCACACGCACACACACACACACACACACACACACACACACACACACACACACACACATAGACACACACACGTACACACGTACACACACACACACACACACACACACACACACATGCACCCAGTCTTCAGTCCCCTTTATACCCCATGAAATTACAATATTTCTACTTGTCCAAATCACAGAAGGCAATCCCTTTCATGTTTTTCCTTTCCATTTCAACAGTATGTAGTGCCCTTGGTCATAAAGTGCATTTGGAAATTGTTGGAATAACACAGTGTATCTGTACATTTGATATTTACATGACCATTTGTGAATTCCCTTGGGATGTGAACATGGGTGTTTGAGAATGCAATCATTCACACTCAATCTACAGAATGGGAACCCCATTGGAGTTTGTCCTGGACACAAAAAAAAGAGGACCAATGAGGACCTCTTAATTAACTCAGGAACCACACCTGTGTGGAAGCAGCTGCTTTCAATATACTTTGTATCCCTAATTGTTCCTTTATTTTGGCAGTTACCTGTATGTACAGTATATATATATATATATATATATATATATTCCCTGAATCCAGTAGCCTTAACAGTTAAATGCCCCTTGCACTCTGAATACTGAACACAAGTGGTATTGCGTGTTAAAACCCCTCACTTATCCTACATGTAAAATATATTTATTTGATTTAATATAATAATTACTACACAGGATACCAATTATCAATTAAATCACATCACATCAAATAATTTGTTGATAGGCAGAGCAATCTGGTGGATCAACCTTCATTAAAATATACAACACACAACTCAATTCAAATTAACAGCTGGTTTATTCAGTTACAACAGTTAGACACAATATTCAACGTCCAATCTACAGACATAGAACTGTAGGTTCAACTACCTTAACAAATACTAAATACTAGACATAAAATTGACATGTAACATGTAACTTACTACCATAAGATATATTTTCAAGGTTGCCATTGATATGCTCCTCCCATGTAGAGAATTGTGGCGATATCAAACATCACTAGGGCCTGGGGAAGCCAGCTTTGTTTATACCGAGATGTTGGTTGAGCTGGTATTTGGAGAGGCATAATATGCTCAAGAACATGGCTACATGGCTACCAAGTGACGGGGCCTGCCCTGGCCTCTCTCACAGAGCAGCGTTGGCTCCACTCTGTCTGCCTGCGCAGGGTGACTAAAATGCACCTCCCCGACAATATATGTATATATATATACATGCATATACATATATCTACAGCTGACTTGCAACATTGTGATATTAACAGATGTAAGTGAGATATTCGGTAAAATGCGGTCACCTAAGAGAAATAGAGAGGTTTTTCAGATTTTACAGACTGATGCTTTGTAAGTTTGTTTGAAACTCAATTTGTCTTTTGTCTGAAGGAGGAGGGGGGGAATATGTATGACATATTAAAATACAAATCCGAATGGGAAACTATTCCTATTGGTAGACATCATAACCGAATCAAAGCACTATTCCCTTCCGAGTAACCTGACATTTAAAAGATAATAGCTCCATCTATTTAAAAATCACTCTGGAGCTTTTGCCAGAATAATTCTTCCTGTGTTTTTTGGCAGCTTGGTAATCTGAAGAAAAAAAACACAGTATCTGTCAGTACTTGGCTGTGTGATCAATAAAACAAACCTGCAGATAATAGTAATGTGAATATGAATTGTAACCTGAATGTGAAACTAAAGGTGATGATATGAGTAGGGGTCGCTGATAGGAATATGGATTATGAGCAGGATATTAAAACTAAATTTAGTACACTCACCAATAACATTGGCAGCACAGTTCAACACTGGCAGAGTCCATGTCCAGCAGCTTCAGCAATAATAAATCTGTGACTGTGTGCTCTGCAATCTGGGGGTGTGGGAGACGAACATGATGGTGCCCCCCCTCCCATGCTCAATGAGCTCCCTCAACCAGTTGGTCATGAGGCCCAGCTCACTCACCCCCCCCAGTAACACCCTGTCTGCCTCGGGGCAGTGCCATTCCATCAAAACCAATCAGAGTCAACCACGTTATGACACTACACCAACACAATGGTGTAACCCACTGGGAAACTCAAACAAAAAAGCTCTAATCTCGCCCTAAAATTAGAATGGCATGTGAAAAAAAACAAAAAACACATTGACGAGATACAGAGAGACAGAGAGCACGGCCTGGGTGTAGAGACCAGCCGACACCGCCAGGCTGAGAGGCAGTGCTCACACTGCAGATCCTGACAGCGCTGCGCTCCCTCACCAAATAGTCAAAGCACTACACCAAAGCTACACGTGGTAGGGTCACCAAATAAATCATCAGCGAAAAAATAAGTTGGGGCGAGGAGCAAGAAGTGCCGCAGGAACAGAAGTACTCCAGTACCCCATCATTTAATTCTGTCTTCGAGGGCGGGAGCTGGGGAGAAACCGGGACCACCTCCCAGCCCCTTCTGCCCCGATATCTGTGCCGTGGCGGAAGCGTGATGGGGCCATGGCTCTCCGTATGGATTCTCACCATCGGACAAGCCAAGGTTACAGGATACATTTGGGCTTACGGAATCCAAGATTTTCTATCTGCAGACAGTGTGAGACAGGAAACAGACCAATCCCCATATCACAGTACTGTGTTGTATTACACTTGATATGTCATCATTCTTATCATGGGGAAGGATGCTTTGGGATGTTTAAGCTATTACATGGCAAAAACTAAAATATATAATGTGTGTGTGTATACATTTAAGTGTGTGAATGTATATACAGTATACATATATATATATATATATATATATATATATATATATATATATATATATACACTCAGTGGCCACTTTATTAGGTACACCTTTCTAAAAGGGACTTGGAAACTGGAATGGAGATTTAGGTTAGAGAGAACAGGTCACATGTTGTTTGCCTGGACAGCACCATGAAATGCATAGAGCTACCCAGACAATATCATATTTCACAAACAAAGTATGGAGTGCTCTGTTTGTACTGGCTTCATCTTATGGCTAAATAAAAATCAAGTGCAGTACCCTAATGTTTAAAAAGGTACAGGAATGCGAAAAAAGAAACATTAGAGGCGAATTGATCCGTTACTCCCTCAAAGAGGCTTCATAATTAACGCGCCACTTTCGATATCGTCTCGGAGTGCTGCACGCAGATGGCTTTCTGTATGTGGCGCACGCTCAGCTGCTAAGTCATCCACGGTGGAAATTAAAACAGGAACCCGGTGACTTCGGGAGGGGGGCGGGGGTTACTTCAATCAGAATATATAATTTTCTGCGTTATGAGATATTTATGAAGCATCACCTTGATGGCTGAGAACGATGCTTCTAAAGTTCTGTTAGCCTAAGGCCTTGGACCGCAGCTGACTGCTGATGACATAACCGGGGCGGTACATCAAGATTTTTTTAATTCATTTTTCTATGAAGAACCCTGGCTAACTTAAACCCACCTTAACCCTGGTGGGATGAAGCCAATGATGTCCAGCGACTGTGGACTCCTGTGTGCATGTGTGTGTATGTGCATGTGTGCCCAACAATTCCTCATGAAAACTCCTGGAATCAGAGTGAAAATGAGGCTGAGATAGATAGGTGTGAGGAAAGTTTTAGATTAGAGGAGCAAAAATATATGCCTTTTCGCCTTAAATGGGCTGTGATGCAGGGAGGGGGTGTGGGAGAGAGGGCTGCTCCTCCTCTTTGGCTGCTGTCAGAGCGTCATGCTGACTCCCAAACCATGGGAAGCCTTCAGGACCATGGACAGCAGTGCCTTATCCACAGGCATGCATGGCTGAGGTTGATTTGTAATCAGCCTGGGTTTTTTCTCATTGCCTTCATCAGGCTCTTTCTAAAAGCACAGCACACTGCACCTTGGGTAGAGAGAGCTGCTTATTTTATTATTTGGGAAGGGGGGTGGGGGATGTCTCTCCCCACTCTATTGTTTTCTTAATATTCTTAATAGTTTTTTTGTTGTTGTAATTGCTTAGTTTTTCCACTAAAAAGTATTTAAAAGTGCCTCTTATCCTCCTCTAGCACCATGTCACTGGGGCAGACTCTGAGTGCACTTGCTGTTTAAATATGCATGTAGGAAAATAGTCATTTTTCGCAAATTGGTGTAAATTTCATTTTCATTTTTTAAAACTATTTTTAAGAGTAAATCTACTTCAGAATAAGCAATACTATTTAAAATTAGTCAAGAAAGAAACTGGAAAAATGATATAAAACAAACGAATAAAACCTTTGTGTCTTACTCTGACTGGGACAAATATTTGATTCAAATTGTTTACCCATTCATGTAGCTATATACTGTATATATGGTCATTTGATTAACCCTGACTTCTGTCGTAGATCGGCTTGCCATTGTGATGCGAAAACTTGTAGATATAATTCCGAAATGTATAAAATAGATAATGAATCTCCAAGTGGATATTATTGCTTTGAGCTATAATCTTCAGGACACCTTGGTTTTGGATGCAAGTAACAGAAGATCAATTTGCCTTTTAATGTTTCTTCTTTCATATACCTTCCTGAGCCCACCTGAGCTCACCTGAATTACCACCTGAGGATGCAGTATCTTAAACAGCACAATGCCTGTAACAACATCCCTCCACTCCCCAATTTCAGTGCAGAAAGTATTACACAGAGAAACCCATCTGTTTTGTACTGCTCCATGCCACTATCTCTTGTTGCCATAACTACAATGGCTTTTCCTGGGCAGCGAGGTACCTGAGCACCTTCAATCTTGATGAGACGTGCCCATAAAAGTAAAGTGAAACCAGTCGTGCGGACCCATCGGTAACGATTGGGAACGACCAGGTGTCCCTCGAGTCCGGCAGTAATGGGGCGTGGCCGAAATGTCACAACACCGTCGCAGGCAATGATTTGCAGGTAGAATTTCCTGAAATTGGGTTGTAAATTAGTTGTAAGTTTTAATACTTTTTTTTTTGTAGAGGGCAGGAACCTGAGCTTTTTTGTCCAGCTATATGGACTAATCTTTTCTCTCTCCTTTTCTGTCCACAGGGATAGCTCTTGATCACCGAGAAGGTTCCCATTATCTAAGGTGAAAAAGGAAAGGCTGGAGGCTCAGAATCAAAACTCAATCTCAATGTCTTTTGTTGGAGTTGGAGATGTCTCTTTTTCCCCCGGATCCAGACAGAGCTCGTGTTGCTTTTTTTGGGGGGATGGACTTTTTGTGGAAACTAAGCAGTGATCTCCCAACACTGACAGGCCTACAGTAGGACATTTACCGTCTTTCCGAAATGATTGTGTTCATTATAACATTTAGTTTCTGGGTCGGCCGGCCGAGCTTGCTAGCGACTCATATCTGAGCTTTTTCTGGTTTAGTTTTTTTATTTTAGCATGCCTTTCTTCTGTCTTTTTTTAAAGTCTTCTTCTGCCAGCTGGATCTCTGCACCTCATGGCCAGAAATCTGCACCTGTCCTGCCAGTGGACCAAGGCACTGTTCCTTCCAGGTGCCACCCATCTCCCCCTCACAGCAGTGCCTTGAGCACTTGTGTATGTGCACTGACCCGGCGATTAGCATGAGCATGCCTTGCTTGTCATAACTGGCTTGTGTCTTAACTCAGCGACAGAATGGCCTTGTATTTATTGTCATTTACCTTGCCCTCTATGGGATTGAGTGGACCTAAACCATGCCAGGAAAATAACCCACCATAACAGAGCGGCCGGAATCTCTCATTTACTCAAGTGTTTCCTTTATTTTGACAGTTCTGTTTCAGTTTGAGTTTCAGTCATTCTTTTTATACAGTGGTACATAGCAGCGGAAGATGCCCATATGACCTGTTTGTGTTGTAATGTATTTTGAAAGGCGCTTCAGAGCCAGTGTGTGCCAGGTAATCGGCTCGTTGAAAATCGGGTCAAACTAAACACCGGGCCCCTTTCACCCTCCCTCAGGTACGGAGCCGAATCAGAAGCATCACTTCAGCAGCAAACACAAGTCCATGGGCATGTACGCTTACTCCTCTGACCCCGCTGAAAGACAATGGTCCACTTCTCTCTCGCTGGTAGGGAGAATCGGTCCTCAGGAGAATATTCCTCCTCCCTAAACACCTCTTTCTGAGTGTAATACGATCACACAGAAGGTCTTTACAACACCATGCAGGGCAATATCCAGGTATTATTTATACAGGCAACTGCCAAAATGGAGGCAGCACTTGAGTACATAGGGGATACTTTAAACGGGTGCAATACCACGAGTGTCCTTTCCAACGAGCCCCCAGCTGGGACTCTCCTAGCCTGGGACAGGGCCATCTGAGTGCCCACCCCGGTTACCAAGGTGTTGTCTTTATTTTGGCAGTTACCTGTATGTGGCGCACAAACAGTATGGTATTGCCCCCTTGCCATTCAGGTATTAAAGGACTATATAATAATATAACTATAATAATAATAATAATAATAATAATAATAATAATAATAATAGAATGCATTTATATAGCGCTTTCAAAGCACTTTCAAGGCACTTTATAGTGAATGAGGGAAACTCACTTCAGCCACTGTGTAGCATTGAGTGAAATGACATGAAGGACATAACGAATCAGCTAATATGATTCTGTTACCCAAGAAATATAAGATTTAGTCTGACAAATAAGAACTGTATTTTCTTAACCTATTTTCTTAATTAACAGCAGAAGGAAAAATCCTCTGCGCATTGCGAAAAATCTGTCTGTATGGGATAAAAGTGCTAGTTGGGGTTTAAGTTATTTTAGGGTTAGTAATAATGCAGGTGTCCTACATGTCCTACATTCAGGTACAGTAACTGCTCAAATAAAGGCAACGCTTAAGTAAATGGGTAATGGGAGAACCTTTAAACGGGTGCAGTACCATGAGTGTCCATGAGTACCGGCGTATAGACCCAGCCATCCCCTTTCCATAAGCCCCATTCCGCCTGGCTGGGACTCTTCTATCCCGGGCCAGGGCATTTGAGTGTGTGTCCTCCCCCCCAGGTTACCGAAGTATTGCCTTTATTTTGGCATGGATTTTTCACTACCTCTCTCAAGAAGCTACAGTTTCTTTCTGATCCTCAAGTCACTGTTGTAGTCACTCTATTTGCAGTATTTAGTGGCAATTACTCAAATGAACATGACCAATTATACAGTTAAGTGCCAATCTGAGTGTTGGCACAAGTCTACAAATTGACGTTGTTTCAGAGAGGGGAGACAAGTTGGACTACGAGAAGTCATGAAAGAGGAAACAACAAATTATCTGACAATGATTAAATTCAATACCAAAATGCCAAATATTGTGCTCCCTTAACAGATTTGAAAAAATTAAGGCATCATATCAATAACAATTTTGTTCTTCATATTCTTATTTTTCCTTAAGGCTTTCAATTGTTTTTATAAGTTTGTGCCACCTCGTTTCACCTCGGTTTCACCTAGGTTTCTTTTCTCCAGGACGGGCATGATATGTCCTACAGAAGTGTCAACAGACATACAGTATTTTCACAGTTAAAAGCACTAGCCTAATTACAAATCAATTAGTATGATTGCGTGTGGGTGTGTGCTATGCCAACTGCTGACTAGTCTACTCCACTGCAGTGCCCACCTCATTTGTGGTAATTGAATGATTACTTGAGATTGTAATGTGTTGATTGTTAACAAGTAGTTTCATAAAGTCCTCCATCGACCTCTTGGTGTTGGAGGATGGAACTGCAGGTTCCTGACAGAGGTGAAAAACGCATGCCCTTAGTTATAACGTGACCTATTTTTTAACCATATAAGCTGAGGAAGGAATGTCCTCATGCAAGGACTATAAATTAATGTTCTCTAATTAAAATTAGTAGACAAATAAAATACAATTAGCACAAGACATACTAAAGATTATTCAACATGATACAATGAGATATTGCGTGTTACCAGGATGAATCGGATCAATTCTTCTGCAGTTTTTCCTGCAGTTTGCTTTACTTGAAAATACATTTTTGTCTCTTTGGATTTGTATGCAACACTGATCCGGCAGCCATTTTGGGGATATTAAAAAGTGCGGTCTCTGTAGACCTAAACGATGCTGTTGTCGACAGTGGGGAGTGGGTGGAGGAATGGTCCTGGAAGTGGGCACATGCAGTATCCCCCCCATTGCATGGTGTATGTTTTGTTCAGGAAAGCTGAGGGTTGGACGTTTCCCCGCATGCTTTCACTGATTCACAAGGGCTTTTCATTCAAGATGGAAAATGGAGAAGAACAGTCGATGCTTTAATTAGCTAGGCGGGAGAAGGCGTATGACTAAGCCAATGTTTATTATGTCTGGGACGCCAGTCTCACGCTGTCTACCCCCTGTTGCCTCGGCAATAATTGCCTGGAGACATGAAGGAAGCGTATTCATAAATGAATAAGAGCGAAAGTAGGACTATTTTTTAAATTTCCCCAAAGTGGCAAAATAACATTTCACAGTCATAACCAAAATACTTATTATAATTAGTGCCAAATGGATTACCAGCATGGAGTGAAAAAAAAGAGAAAACATTTCCAGTTGCTTAATACACGGTTCTTGTTTGGTCCGATGGCCTCCATCCATTTTACACCACTGCCAAGTGTTCCACTGTAACTGAAGAATTTGCACATGCTAATCGTTTTTTCATCACCAACTATTTAAAATAATAAAATGTTCTGGCTTTAAATTCAGACCATTTACCATTGAGATCTTTAGCCCCCCACGACTTTTAATATTAAGGGTGGGTGGCCCCCCGAGACGACTGCGGCGGATCATTTCGAACGCGTTAAAGATCCCTCCGACCCGTGGAGAAAGACATATGCTTCACCACAATCCCGCTGCGGTCGCATCGTTAAACCCGGAGCTTAAACTTTTGAACTCTGAGTGCGTTAATAACCGTATGTGGTCTAGAGAAGAAAAACAAAACATGCATTCATGCATGTCGACTCACTTCCATCTGCATCTGCTCCAGGAGTATCGGGTGAATTTTAAATATTTACAAAAAGAAAAACTAAGAACTAATGCATTCAAATATTGAACTTTCCGCCACCCGACAGACATGCTGTGCGGGTAATAGTCTGGAGAGTTCCGTATGACGTGCTTCTCTCTGCGGGGACATCCCGCCTGTCACCGTGGAAACACATCCGCTGTGAAGTGGTTTTAAATAATACCTCATTTATGTGTTTTTTTTTTTTCATCCTCCCCACATAAATAAATGGCTTGGTGGAACTGACTAAAGCAACCCCCGTCCCCACCCTCCCTTAATTAATGTCCACGCAAACATTATCAAGGTCAAAAGAAAAAAAGAAACACTTGTAAAGGTCACACGGTTAATTTGATTGGAGCGCGTCTTCTGACCTGCGTAAAGCTCTTAATCCGGAGCTTGTGAATTCAAATGAGTCACCTGGCTCGTTGTGCTAGGAGATAAGCAAAAAAAAAAAACCTTGCCATCTGCAGTGGCACACTATTTTCCTGGAGTGAAGGATAGTCCATAGTTATTCATGGCTTACAAAGGACAAGAACCTCATGGAATTCTCTTCCAGCGATTCGATGGCCTGCTTCTCATCCTTTGGCCACGCTCGGCGAGTCAGACATTATCTCTGCATTTAAATTCAGCAGTCAGACTCTTTTCCTGTTTCTGATACTGCTACAATCTCCCCTCCTCCCCTCCTCAGAGTGTGCAATGTTTTACCATATCTGTGCTGCCATAGTTTGGCTGCTGCTGAGGTTCACTCCCGTTTGATCTACGCTTTCAGAAAAAAAGGTGTTGTACCTATTAAAGTACAAATGATTGTCACTGTGGCAGTACCCCTGTAGGGTACCACATTGTAGCTTTAGTCAGAAGAACATCATTGTAGCCTTTCAAAAAAAAAAGAATGCTGCTTGCAGTACAAGTCTCACTTTTATTTAAATATGGCTGCCAGTGTGAATAATATTATTTTACCCTACCCTACCTATCTGTACCTTTCCTCAATTTGTACCCTTTTCACTGGGAAAAGGTACCACACCATATTATTAAGGATTTTATGTGTAGCATACCTTGTAAGGTACAATGAACACATGTGTACCCTAAGGAACAAAAGTGTACCCTAATTGTCCCTTTATTTTTCTGAGTGTGAGGTAAGGTGTTAGGCTCTGAAGCAATCGTGCCCCCACAATCTTTCACTTGCCTCACTTATTCCTCTGTGTCTGCTGCCCACCAATAATACTGCAACCCACATGCATCTGCTGAAGCTTCTGTTCAGGTTCGCTCAATCATAGAGAATCACAGGTTGACAGAATCAGAGACAAAGCAGATTCATTTTTTTGGGGGGGACGATGGTGACAGGAAATGTTCCACTTATTTTTGCATGAACATTTTACTGTTTGCCCTCTCATTAACAAACAGCTTACATGGTACCATACTAGTCATAGGCTGCACTCATGTGACTTTTGAAGCACACCTTCTGAGTCCATTTGTTAGATGTCATATATATAACTCTAAGATCTCACACGGCAAGACATACAGGAAGTGATGTCATGTGACATCAGTGAATACTGCATGTAAGTGTAAGGTGTTCCATATTTACTGTGCATCTCTCTGTCTCAGATCAAACACACATTGACGATGTCTAATTTCTCCTGCCACTCAATTTGATTTATGCAAAAATGTCATTACTTTCCCATTGAAGTTGTACTGTGTGTACTGTGAAATGTTTTTTGTGATAAATCAGTGGTACCTCAAAAAACAGACAAAACACCCAGAGCTTCAGTGTTAAGATGAAGACGAAGATGAAGATGAAAATGAATAATAATAACAATAACATATTAGATGGTGGAAGAACCTCTTGACCCTGGATCCTGAGAGTTCACATTAAACCTCCCCTTACTTGATAATGGTTCCTCTCTCTGATGCACACCTGAACAGATGGTGAATAACGGCCTCTCCATTCATTAAGTCTTATTTATGTTTTTCAATTAAACATGCTATTGCATGTATTATAATTGTGGGTAATCACTCTTTTGTGTAATCTTCATCTTAAATAGATTTTTTCATTTAAGCCGGTGGTATCATAATGGTAATCGAACTGCTGGTGCAGCTTTCAATGTCAGACAGCAACGCTAATGATAGCTTACGTTTCTATTGCCTTGTTTTATTATGAATGAGACACCATCCATGAGATGGAATTTGCATCATTTATGATTTTTAGTATATGAGCTGACTGATGTGAGATGGTACTTGAGTACAGTAATGTATTTTTCTGAAACCCTAATTACAGTCCTAGAAATTTTTTACTTTTATCTATTTAATTCTTGTCTTCCAGCCTGGCTCTAACTCTAGTACATGTAGGAAATTAACTTGGATATTCAATCCCCCAGATTGACATTCAGTATTCTGAATTTAATGTATTTTCAATGGGAGACAAAAGACGTCCTCCTTTTTTTCTACAGCGACGGGCACAGAAACCTGCATGAGCCAAAGGTTGAGCAATTATGCGCTAAAAAAGAGTTGAATTGAGTTGAATTTGAACCAATTGAAACGCTTCGCTGCTGAGAGAACACACATTCGATTCGCTCTTATCGGTTGGTGAATAACAGCAGCCATCAATGCATCTGTGATACCAAACTATATCACCTGGCTGCTGTTTTACATTAAACAGCATGCTCTTTCATTTCGGGAGAGCACAACGATGCAAGCCCTGTGATTTTTTCCTCCTGTCATGAAATCAGGGTGTTTTTCATGTGCCGGTGTAGCTCCGCATTGAGATATATTGCTTTCCTGTCTGTGCTGACAAATCGGTTTTAGGCAGAAAATGTCAAATGGATGAAGATTTTATTGTTGTCTGCTGTTGATTTTCCATCCCTGAGCCTACTGATCCCCTACCTTATGACCAACATCAAAAGGGTAACAGAGGTCAAACAGTAATATCCATCGAACGCAAATGGTGTGCCATTAAATTGATGTGCACATGGAGCAGTGCAATTGTAGTTAGCGTAGCAATTACAGAGTAATTTACAGAGCAGTTACAGAGTACGGAGTACCCGGAGGAAACCCACGCGGACACGGGGAGAACATGCAAACTCCACACAGAAAGGCCCCTGGCCTGGATTTGAACCCGAGACCTTCTTGCTGTGAGGCGACAGTGCTATCCACTGCACCACCGTGCCGCCCGCTATGGCATATGGTTTATATAATTTCCATGCCCATCAAAGCATTCAGTGACAACTCATGCCCTGTGGATGGAGCATTGTCATCCAGGAGGAGACCACTCCCATCAGGAGAGAAATGCTTCACTATAGGATGAAGGCGATCACTCAGAATGGCTTTGTATTTATTGGCATTTACCTTGCCCTCTAAGGCATTGAGTGGACCTAAAGCATGTTGGGAAAATGCACCCCACACCATAACAGAGCTGCCAGAACCCTTCATTTACTCAAGTGTTTTATGTGTTACATGCAAAAATAGCCAATGGTCTGGGGAGTGGACATTAGCGCAGAATGTAATAGGTTTGATTCGCAGCCAGAGCACTGCTTCTGTGCCCTCAAGCAGTACTAAATCTGCATTACTCCAGTAAGTGCCCATCCGTACAAAAGAAAGCACACATTCTATTCTACAGATAGTTAACCTGGATACGAAATGGCAGCTGAACAATGAAAACATAAATAAAGTAATGGCCGGAGCGTAGTCCGTACAAATTGGAAGCACGTCTCCGCTTGTTGCTTGTGTATGCATATATGTTTGGCTCAGACTGAGAGCACACAGACAGTGTCTCAAGGTTCAAATGCGAACAGTCTGCAGAACGATGTTAATGGAACACTCAGGGCAGCACAAAGTCTGTCCCTTCGTCTCTGGGAATAATTCATTTGAGGTTTCAGTTTTTTTTCTTCATATTTCTCTTTTTTGTTGTTGCTTTTGCTTATTTTATTTTATTATTTGTGAAGGTGCGGGGTGCGATAATAAATGGGGGGTTGTGGGGTTTTCGCTTTCGGCTTGCGGAGCTGACAATAAAAGCCTTCCCATTCATCACAGGGCCGACCGACTCCACGGCCCTCTGGGAATCTGGCTCAACAGCCTCTCCTTCATCGGAGCTACATAATGATCAGGGGCCTGCCAGGAATCCAAACGCAGACCCAAACAAAAAAAAAGAGGATATACAATTATCCCCTGCCTGCTTCAAGTTACAAACAGGGCTGGGAGCGCTAGTTGGTATTCCACAGGCAGTGGAGCTATACCTACAGTAGAGGAGATTTAGACGTGCTGCTGACTTTATTGGCCTAGAGTTAGCACCGTTTGTTGCATGGTTACAATAATGATGCAGAGCATGTATACAAACATCCAATCAATCAATGAATCAAACAATTAACCATTTAATGCATAAATCAATGTGGCTTTTGTAAAATAATCTTGTATAATCCATTTCAAGAGCAGTCCCATCATGGATACTATGGATGTGTATGCATACTTCAAGTTAACTATATATATATTGTGTATATATAAACAGGAGATAGACAAACTAATGAAAACACAGAATGAAAAATGACTTTTGAAGTAACTAAATTGCATTTATAACAACACGTTTCACATTAATGTCAATACTAATTACACTGTTCCTGCTATAAAACACATTTTGTGAGTTTCTAAAGCAACACGAGAGATGTTGAAATAGATCAAATAGTTGGTGTACGAATTGTAGGTGCGTCACCCACAGAAGCGCCTAAATTAATGCAAAAAAATGTGTCAAGGGGGAACAGTGTCAGTGATGCAGAAAAACGCATATAAACTGAAGAAACAAGGGCCTCTGTACTGTAAATACAGTCATTAACCTTCAGATTACCTTTAAATAATGAATACAGGTGTTATCCACTTGAACAAAATTGGCAGAGACAAATGAATGTGAGACACACAACTTACTCTAAACTCATTACCTGAATTTAAGGACCAAGCACGTTAACGCAGTGAGAATCAACATCCGTATGCCATAAATTCACAGCAGCCGTTTACTTTGGCAGTATATAGCTCAGCCACCCCTGCACATAAATAATAATAATATTAAAAAAACGCAATTTAATTATACAAAGCTTCTGAATCTAATGCTGTCACAACATATCCCCCTCTGGGATAACATAACACAGATGTAAACATTTGCACTGTCCCAAAAAAAAGGGAAAGAAGAGAGAAGCAAATTCGATGGAAACAGATTAGAATGTCATATTTACTAGCTATCGCGTCTCCATTTCAAAGCAAATCACAGAAAACAATTTGTCAATTTTAAACTGTAGGAGGCTCGCCATCGTTAAAAATATCCAAACTGAGACGTGAGATGAAATGATGTTTCCATCACGATTGCTTTACCGTTACTGTCCTTGCGCGTACATGGAACACCACTGATTTAGTCAGGAAATTGTTTTTTTCCCGTTGCATTAACAGCTAATTCGAAATGTCAGGCTAGTTGCTCTGATTTCCAAGGGATGTGTTTTCATTAAATCCAAATTGCAGTTTTATCACAAGCATAATGTACCTAATGAATAAGGATGATGAGAATGCAAGGCCTTGTAGATGGAGTGGTTTTGCAAAGTCAAATTAATTTCCAGACTTATTTAGACATGCACTCTTACAAACCTATTTAGCAGAAATTGTTATTCTTAGGTTATTATTATTTCCAGTGTTTTATGACCATTCAGGAACCAATTCATATGCCTTTTTCATACATCGTTATTATAAATAATTCTATTTGTATTTTAATGTTATAGCTTTTGTTCTGTTTTGTAGCTTAGACCCCCTGAAGGAAAGAAACGTGCTGTTTGAAATGAACTTGCATCAGGATACAGACACTGCTGGAATACGTGTATGGGGGCTGGTGGGGTGGGTAGAGAATGGATAGTCTACTTGTCTCCTACCTTGGCCCTTTTTGTATCTCCCGTGGCTATTTGAAAATTGCATTCCTGTATAACAACTGACATACAGTGGGTATAAAGTATATAGAGGGTGGAACCAACGTGGATTTAATTGGGATTTCTTGCCACTGATCAACACAAAATAATACTCTATAATACTTTTTTTTTTTAACTCTAAAGCTTTTAAAAAAACTTTTACTTTTCCATGAAGTAAGAAAATAAAATGTGAAAAATTCCAAAAGGGGTGAATACTTTTTATACCCACTCTATGCCTGACTACCAAAAAAATAACACATACTGTTGTTGTTGCTGTTGTTGGTATCATTGGGTTGACTGTACTGTACTTTGCAGGAATTTAAACCTCAGGTCGAAACCACTAGACCACAGAAATGAATTATAACTGGAAAAGCTACTCCTGATCTTTACGATAAGGTACAGCTGCTCCAGTTGTGAAGCGGCTTTGTGATTTAGTGGTTTAGGTTTAAACGCATGCCAAGCACAGTGATCCAATGATACCAACAACAACAGCAACAACCAGTAGTGAGGCATATATCAGCTGTCATACAGAAATGCAAACGTTTCAAACAGCCACAGGAGTCTCTCTCATCTCTACAGACCACAGTGCAGTGCAATGGGCCCATGGTTATTTAAGAGCGTGGTGCCGGATTCACAAAACCCTTCCTAAGAAAAAAAGCCACGAAGCCTCACAAGAAGTTTCTCAAATAATTATTCAGTGTAATTCTTCCCATTTTCATTAGAAGCTCTCAAATAGCCCCTTAAAAACTTAAATTACCTTCTTATGAAAATGAAGAAATAATGTTTTACCAGACATTATTACTCATATACCTCCTGGGGCAATATGTAAATAAGAACCAATGCTACCTAGGTACTGTTTTAAAATTTGGCTAGGTATTAGGACCACTTACTGTAAAGTGGGACCCAAAAATATAATAAAAGTGTGAAATTATCATCAGTGTGTAAGAGAGAGATACTGTCAGACGTGAGGTGATTATATTTCCACGCTGAGCGCCTGTTTCACATCAATATTTCACTTCTCATTACTTTATTTTTATATATGCATTTAATTCATACATTTTTCACAAATAGCTATTTTAGGAAAATTTGGCAGGGGGTGCACATTGCACTGGCATCTCAAGGCCAATAATGACACGGGAGAACCTCTGTGGGGATCTGCGCTACTGTGGTACTGCACATGTATAAAAGCACACACAGCACAGCGGCCCATGGGACAAAGGCCCGAAACTGCTTTATTGTGGAGAGGTCTTTCATTCTGACCATCAGATTCGGTTCCCTTTCTCCCCACGTTCTGTTTGAAAAAGGCACCGTGAAGTCTCAGTGAATGCTAGTGTTCAGAGCGGTGGGAGCCATGCGCCATGCTGACTCCAAATACAGGGACAAAATGGAGGCATTGAGATATTGAGAGTGCCCACTCACCCACAGTGAAACCAATGGATGGCATACCCCAGAGATTTAACCAATGGTACCACCTCATAGGGGTGTACAGCACTAGTCAGTTCCAGCTGTGGCCAAGAGTCCCTGCATCACCCAGTCAGTGAGGGTTTTCAAGTCAGCTGGGTACCGCCCCACCCCCACCCACCACGATGTGAAGGGGTGCCCCCTCTGGTCAATCAGGCACCTGCTGTTTGCTTGCCTGTCCCGGCTACACACGTGTAGCCCTCCGACACCATGACTGCACACCTCAAATGACAGAGGAGGTTACAGTGCTGGAACGGGCCTTCCAAATTGGGAAAATATATATATTTTTCATGTAAAGTGGGGGGGTATTGTAAAGGCCTGTTTCGATTGTTTATAAATGTATAAGAAAAAGCACAATAAGCAGACATGATGAGGAGAACAAGCCATTCAGCCTATCTAGGCTAATCACTTACCTGCACACTAGAGAGTATCCAGCACTGAGTCAAGCCTGGACTTGAGCACCTCAAGGGTCTCTGCCTCTACTACATGACCCGGCAGGCTGTTCCAAGCAAACAACTCCCTGTGTTATAATACTTTCTGATCTCAGTGTGGAATTTACCTGATGTTTGTAAAACCACATTTTCACCACTGCATTTTCACACATTGATGAGCCTTATACATTTCAAAGGGGGAATCAGGAATTAAAAAAATAGAAGAAAAAAAACAGAAACCCCCGGCTGATTAGGATAAAAATAATGACCGGAGAATACACAGTGTACACAGAACACTTAAGAGGACTCCAGATTTCAGCCTCCCAAAAGATTCTTACTATTTAGCCTTAAAAAAAAGCGTTGTTTGCTTTTAATCTCTCAGGCCTAGTGTCAAACATTGGGAAGGCTTGCTCTGACCGCCAATCCGCAGCCGTCTCTGCGGTTTTAATCTTTCCTTCAGGGGGAAATTGAGACAAATGGCTTTTTTGTTCCCCTTCTTCTTTACAGAGACCAAGCACAACACTTAACTCCCCCAGTCATGTCCTGTTGTTCTTCCTTATGCCGCTGCTGCTTGAAGCCCTTCTGTCCGCCGCTTTCCAGCGCGAGTTCCGTTTATCCGCCCTTCCCGCGTGCCGCAGGTGGTTTCGGAGACAGCAATAACGTCTCATAAATTATCATTTTAGTAATTAATTAAAGTTGAGCGCCAGCGCTGACAGTGTGAAATGACTCTGGAAGTGGGCTGTGCAGGAGTTTTTGGTCTGTCGGGCCTCATCTCGTCGGAAGCCTCATTTGGCTGTGTGTCAGGTTTGATGGTTCCGCTATCACCCCGACATGGCGTTTGGGGCGGTTTGACAGGGATTTTATTGGGAGATTCACTCTGATAGCTGTGCATCACACAGCTGTCTGCTATTTTCTGCCCCCAAACACAAGCTGTATGGGACACTCTACATATACACACACACTACATACTTAACATGTACATAGACCACATAACTAAACATGTACAGGTAACCGCCAACATAAAGGAAACACCAACATAAAGCGTCAGAGTATGGCTTTGGGTCACCAAGAGACGCCAGAACAGCTTCAACATGACTTGGCATATATGCTAAAAGTGTCTAGAACTCTATTGGAGGGATGCAACACCATTCTTCCACAAGAAATTACATTGTGTCATTTACATCCGAATTCCCCATGTGTTCAATTGGGTTGAGATCTGGTGACTGAGATGGCCATGGCATATGGTTTACATAGTTTTCATGCTAATAAAACCATTTAGTGACCACTTGTGCCCTGTGAAAAGGGGCAATGTCATCCTGGAAGAGACCACTCCCATCAGGATAGCAATGCTTCACCATAGGATACAATACAATACAATACAACACAAAAAGCTCTTATATAGTATTCTTCTTGTGAACAACCCTGGGAGCTTTACAAAGATTTAAAAAATCAAAAAACGAGTTTGATCACTTAGAATATCTTTGTATTTATTGACAATTACCTTTCCCTCTAACGGGTTGAGTGGATATAAACCATACCACTCGACCTGCACCCCACACCATAACAGAGCCACCAGAACCCTTCATTTGCTCAAGTGTTTCCTTTACTTTGGCAGTTACTGTACATATACAGTATGTGTAAACATATACCACAATATAACACGAAAGACATGTCGCCGTGTTTGCCATACACTGTTGCCAAAGGCCATGGATAGTTTTGCTACAGTAGCTATACACTGTTGTTCGTTGAGCGTGGTTTTAAAAGGATACCAAGGAAACCTGATCACAGAAAAATTCTGTCCCTGCCTCACTTGATTATTGCCTGCATGGACATCTACCCTCATTTTGCGTTTTGGGCCTCGATCTGATTTTTGATACACTGTACTCTCTGTATCTCTCGGCAGACAGATGTTTCACACCGAAAGACAGAGAGATACATACATTCTCAGATTGAAAATTACAAGATTGTTTGTGGCCCATACACCCAGCTACAAAAATAAATAGATTTTTAAAAAGAAAGAAAAAAAAACCTGTTGACTAAATCCCTCAGTTGGAAATGGGCGTTCCGAGGCTGAACGATCGTTCCTGTGCAGACAAAGAGTTCCCGTGAGTACGGCACCTAATCCACTTGAGATAATAACATGTGGAACCAAAACTGTATTTCCAATGTGGCTGGCAGCTCACAGGTCCGTCCAAAACTTAAGGCTAATGGGAAAACTTTCAGCCTTGACAGTTTTTGCTCCTCTTTTGGAATAAGGCCATGTCTGCAGAGCAGGGGGCAAAGTGTCACCCAAAAACTTGCTTTACAGATTAAATCTGATTTCCCTTCCCTATCGCTAATGCGATTTCGCCTGCAGTCGGTGCCCAGAACCTCCCCCCCCCACACACACACCCAGTGTAGCAGCAGAGACAGTAATTCTCTGTATCTGTCTCTGTATGGGAAAACTTTCAGCCTTGACAGTTTTTGCTCCTCTTTTGGAATAAGGCCATGTCTGCAGAGCAGGGGGCAAAGTGTCACCCAAAACTTGCTTTACAGATTAAATCTGATTTCCCTTCCCTATCGCTAATGCGATTTCGCCTGCAGTCGGTGCCCAGAACCTCCCCCCCCCACACACACACCCAGTGTAGCAGCAGAGACAGTAATTCTCTGTATCTGTCACTATCTATGTTACAATAACTTTGACAATATCGTCATGACTAAGAAACATACTTCCAGCTTTATGACTTGGCAGCGTAATATGTAGGAAACATGCTAATTTCTTACATGACAGGGGGTTAACTGACAGCAGATAAGAAACATCACCCCCCACACACACACATACACACACATGCATGCTCACACAAATACAAGCACACTTACTCACAAACACCCACACACCTACACACACACTCACACAACCCCCGCACACACACTCACGCGTGCGCACAGACACGCTTATACAAACACAAGCACACTGTACTCACACACTCACACATGCAGACAAACACACACACACACACACATACACACACATAAACACACACACACACACGCTCACAGGGAGCGGAGAGCAGACTGAATGCACAAGGTGATCTCTGCTCACAGTAACTCCACTGCAGCTCAGTCTGCCCACATCTCTCTGGGCCGATGCATTGACAAGCCCAGCTAACAAACCCCCAATGTCCCTGCAAACACAAAGACCACTCTCTTCTTCTATGCTTTTGTAGAAAAAACACACGAAGAAGACATGATGAGGAGAACAGGGCATTCAGCCTATTTACGTTCATCACTTACAGACTAGAGAGTATCCAGCACTCCATCCAGCCTGGACTTGAGCACCTCAAGGGTCTTTGCCTCTACTACATGACCCGGCAGGCTGTCACAAGCCAAAAACTCCCTGTGTTATAATACTTTCTGATCTCAGTGTGAGATTTACCTGATGTTTGTAAAACCATATTTTCACCACTGCATTGTCACACATTGATGAGCCTCATACATTTCCCAGTGGGAATCAGGAATAAAAAAAATAGAAAAAAACAGAAAATCCCCAGCTGATTAGGATAGAAAAATGACCAAAGAATACACAGTTTACACATAATGCTGTAAGAGGACTTCAGATTTCAGCCTCCCAAAAGATTCTCACTATTTACCCTTAAAAAAAAGCCTTGTTTGCTTTTAATCTCTCAGGCCTAATGTCAAACATCGGGAAGGCTTGCTCTGACCGCCAATCCGCAGCTGTCTCTGCGGTTTTAACCCTCTGAGGTCCGTGCTAAGCTTTGAGATAGTTTGTAATTTTGGCATGGTCTGATATTTATCTCAATTTCATCAACTTAACACACACTTACTCCAAAGTGTTTGATATTTTATTTGAAGGACAATCACAGCTACATTTGTATGCCATCAATAGTTTGGTCAGTATCATATGCAGCTTGTAAATAGATCTACAAACACACAAGTTAAAAATAGTAAATTTTTCTGCTGTCACAAAAGTTGTGAAAGCACACACTAAACTATAGTGACGAATTGTTTTGCCAATGTGCGTTTGTTCATCAAGGTCTTGGTTATGTAAGGGTGTGAAAACAGTTTAGCACATCTGAGATCTAAATAGGTAAAAACCTGTTTTTATCAGAACTGGTCACATTTATTTCAGGCTGTGGGAGGGCTAAATGCTAAATACCTGAATATTCATTATTCATTGTCCACACCTCTAAGAGTTGTCAGATGGGCCATCTCTGTCTCTCAAAGGCCATACAGAGTAAGCAAGTCAGTGAGCCATGCAGAAGAATATATGCTTTTTTCATTTTGGAAGATTTATTGAAAACAGCACACAAACTACTATACAGTATATACAGGGGAATGCCACATATTACAAGTCATACAGCCTAACAATAATGCACATAATATCCTCCTGAGACCCAAGGAAAAAAAGGGTCTTCCAATTAAACTTTTTTTGTGATTTTTTTCACTTTAGAATTAAAACAACAACTCACAATTTAGATTTTAAATGGCAAAGCAATATTTGAGTTACCATTTCTCCTTTCACAACAAGCGCATCTTGTGGCAGCAGCCATTTTGGCTCTTATTTTATTATCCACAAACGTAGGCAAAACAATGTCGGAGGCGACACGCAAATAACTCACAAAACAAACCAAAATGATAAACGAACTGGAACAAACAAAGCTAGCTGAACAAACAAAGCTAGCTAAACAGCAAATCCAAAACGTAATCCCAAACACAGATTTAACTAAACAGAAGCACTCTAATAATAAACAAAAACAAGAATCGATTTTACAAGGACGTGAGATCATGAAACCGATCATGCTACATACGATTTTTTCTAATATTTTAGGCTGTTTGAAAAGTATTCTTCCATAGATCTTGTGTGCCTATTGAAATTTGTTACGTTGCAACACGCGGAATATGTAGTCACGCGGAATTCATATATTGAATATATATATACGAGTATTTGATAACATGGCAAATCAAATATAGTTACTTACTCTTCGCCAGTTGTTGTCCTCGTCGCTTTCCATCAATGCTGTCAAACACTGCAGCGCAGAAAATCTTTCCATCTTGAATAAAATTGTATGTCTGTATAAAATCTTGCTTCAAATTGTCGACAGTTTGTGTTGTTTACGCCGGCGTTTTCACACATGGCCCCACGCCCCTCCCCACATACCTCCCCGAAAATCGCACCTAGTTACCATGTCAATAGAAGGGGGACGTTACTAACAGGTAAAAAAGAGAGTAAAAGGCAAGGTTTACTTTTGGTCTAATTAACCTAATTTAAAAATCCCATTTGATTTGCCAGTGCTCAAATCGGAAAGTCGCGATTCTAAGGTTTCTGTCAATGTTTTTGTCGCGTGTGTATGATAAAATATCGCGAAGTTAGAAATAGTAATATACTTTTATTGCTGCTGGGAGCGGCGCCGCTCCCGTCGACCTCAGGGGGTTAATCTTTCCTTCAGGGGGAAATTGAGACAAATTGCTTTTTTGTTCCCCTTCTTCTTTTTACAGAGACCAAGCACAACACTTAACTCCCCCAGTCATGTCCTGTTGTTCTTCCTTATGCTGTGAATTCCCCATGTTCAATTGGGTTGAGGTATGGTGACTGAGACAGCCATGGCATATGGTTTACATAGTTTTCCTGCTAATAAAACCAATGACCACTTGTGCCCTGTGGATGGGGGTAATGTCATCCTGGAAGAGACCACTCCAATCAGGATAGCAATGCTTCACCATAGGATACAATACAATACAATACAACACAAAAAGCTCTTATATAGCATTCTTCTTGTGAACAACCCTGGGAGCTTTTCAAAGAGAGAGAGAGAAAAAAAAGAAGTTGATTACTTAGAATGACTTTGTATTTATTGGCAATTACCTTTCCCTCTAAGGGGTTGAGTGGATATAAACCATACCACTTGACCTGCACCCCACACCATAACAGAGCCACCAGAACCCTTCATTTGCTCAAGTGTTTCCTTTAGTTTGGCAGTTACTGTACATATATGTGTAAACATATACCACAATATCACACGAAAGACATACCATGTTTGCCATACACTGTTGCCAAAGGCTATGGATAGTTTTGCTACAGTAGCTATATACACTGCTTGTTGAGCGCGGTTTTAAAAGGATACCATGGAAAAATTCACTCCCTTCTTCACTTGATTATCGCCTGCATGGACCTCTACCCTACCCATCTGCCCATATCTCTGTGGGGCGATGCATTGGCAAGCCCAGCTAACAAAACCCCAGCATGCCTGCAAACACAAAGACCGCTCTCTTCTTCATTTTTGGAGCAAATTAATGTTGTGTGCCACATCGGCAGCCTCTCCCCCCACCCGCATGCCAAAATTTCGAATTAACAGCGATGGCTGAGCAGCCTGCTCTCCTCTCTGCTGCCTCAGCCACTCATTAGACAGAACTCTCCAACGTTGACTGGCAGCCTCGTCTTTACACAGGCTTGCATCCAGCTGACCGCTGTGCATTCGGTCCCTGTCAACTTTTGTTTGCAACCGGAATGGAATCTCTGCGTGCCTCAATTAAATCCGCAAAGCAGTCGAGCTATGTGATCAGGCCACGACACAGTGTAACGATACGCTCTTAGAAATGAGAGAGAAATGTTAAAAATTGCATGCGTGTTACGTCTCCGTCCCGTCCTGTCCACCTCCCTTGTGTTTCCTGACAGTTTTTCCCTTGTTCCTGTCTCGGTTTTCCTTTTCTCCCTTGTGATTGTTGTGTTAATTGTTTTATTATTTTCAATTATCCCGTTATCATTCCCTCGTTACCACTCATCATGTTCACCTGTTGCCTATTCCGGCACACCAGCCTCCCATCAAGTTCATCAGCCCTGCAGATTATATGTACCCCGGTTTTCCCCTTCATTCGGTGTCAGTTCGTTGTGTGTGTTTTCCCTGCCTGGCTCCTTCCCCGTTGGTATCCAGTAGTTTTTCGTCCTGCCTGTCCTGCCTGTCCTGCCTGTCCTGCCTGTCCTGCCTGTCCTGCCTGTCCTGCCGCGTGCCCTCGGACCAGCCAGCTCCCTGCCCTGCCTCCAAGCCAGCTTCCCTACGTGCTTGCCTTCGTCTGCCCTTACCTGTGTTCCCTGTTCCAGTCCTTGTGTGTATTTATTTATTAAATACCTCACCTATATCATCCTGTGTCATCGTCCTGCGCTTGGGTCCTACCTGCATTCACCTGCGTATCTAATACGTAACAGAACGAACTGAACATCATGGACCCAGCAGTCGATGACAGTTTCACAAGATCTCCGCAGAAATCAATGCCAACATATCCCAGTTGGGGAAGCATCTGGACCTTATTAAGAAACACCGATCTTCCCGGAAACTCTGCCTAACTCTCCTTGCTTGGCATCGCAGGCCTCCCTGTGGGTCCCTCCTCGCTGGCTCCTGCCGGCCTCCCTGGGGACCGCTCGCCACTCGCTCATGCCGGCCTCTGAGGGTCCATCGCTGCTTGCCGTGGCCGGCCTCGCCGAGGGCCCATCGCCTGAGGCCTCCTCGCCGCTGACTCCTGCCACCCTCCTTGGGAGCCCATGGTGCCCTGCTGTCACCGGCCTCTCCAAGGGCCCCTCCTTGCCTGGCACCGTCAGCCTCCCCAAGGGCCCAACGCGCCCTGTCTTCGCAGGCCTCCCCGAGGGCCCAACGCGCCCTGTCTTCGCAGGCCTCCCCGAGGGCCCAACGCGCCCTGTCTTCGCAGGCCTCCCCGAGGGCCCAACGCGCCCTGTCTTCGCAGGCCTCCCCGAGGGCCCAACGCGCCCTGTCTTCGCAGGCCTCCCCGAGGGCCCAACGCGCCCTGTCTCGCAGGGCCTCCCCGAGGGCCCAACGCGCCCTGTCTTCGCAGGCCTCCCGAGGGCCCAACGCGCCCACTGCCCGCAGGCCTCCCGAGGGCCCAACGCGCCCTGTCTTCGCAGGCCTCCCCGAGGGCCCAACGCGCCCTGCTGCCGCGGGCCTCCACGAGGGCCCAACGCGCCCTGTCTCGCAGGCCTCCCCGAGGGCCCAACGCGCCCTGTCGCAGGCCTCCCGAGGGCCCAACGCGCCCTGCCTTCGCCGGCCTCCCGAGGGCCCAACGCGCCTGCTGCCGCGCCGGCCTCCCGAGGGCCCAACGCGCCCTGCCTTCGCCGTGGCCTCCCCGAGGGCCCAACGCGCCCTGCCTTCGCCGGCCTCCCCGAGGGCCCAAAGCGCCCTGTCTTCGCAGGCCTCCCCGAGGGCCCAACGCGCCCTGCCTTTGCCGGCCTCCCCGAGGGCCCAACGCGCCCTGCCTTCGCCGGCCTCCCCGAGGGCCCAACGCGCCTGCCGCCGCGGGCCTCCCCCGAGGGCCTCCCTTGCCTGTTGTCGCAGGCCTCCCCGAGGGCTTCTCCTTGCCTGGTGTCGCAGGCCTCCCCGAGGACCCTCCTTGCCTGGCGTCGCAGGCCTCCCGAGGGCCTCTCCTTGCCTGGCGTCGCGGGCCTCCCCGAGGGCCCAACGCCCCCTGCTGCCGCGGGCCTCCCTGAGGGCCCTACGTCCCTGCTGCCGCGGGCCTCCACGAGGGCCCAACGCCCCTGCGGCCGCTGGCCTCCACGAGGGCCCAACGCCCCCTGCTGCCGCGGCCTCCACGAGGGCCCAACGCCCTGCTGCCGCGGCCTCCCCCGAGGCCCACCGCGCCTGCTGCCGCCGGCCTCCCCGAGGCCCACCGCGCCCTGCTGCCGCCGGCCTCCCTGTTACGTCTCCGTCCCCGTCCTGTCCACCTCCCTTGTGTTTCCTGACAGTTTTTCCTTTGTTCCTGTCTCGGTTTTCCTTTTCTCCTTGTGATTGTTGTGTTAATTGTTTTATTATTTTCAATTATCCCGTTATCATTCCCTCGTTACCACTCATCATGTTCACCTGTTGCCTATTCCGGCACACCAGCCTCCCATCAAGTTCATCAGCCCTGCAGATTATATGTACCCCGGTTTTCCCCTTCATTCGGTGTCAGTTCGTTGTGTGTGTTTTCCCTGCCTGGCTCCTTCCCCGTTGGTATCCAGTAGTTTTTCGTCCTGCCTGTCCTGCCTGTCCTGCCTGTCCTGCCTGTCCTGCCTGTCCTGCCTGTCCTGCCGCGTGCCCTCGGACCAGCCAGCTCCCTGCCCTGCCTCCAAGCCAGCTTCCCTACGTGCTTGCCTTCGTCTGCCCTTACCTGTGTTCCCCTGTTCCAGTCCTTGTGTGTATTTATTTATTAAATACCCTCACCTATATCATCCTGTGTCATCGTCCTGCGCTTGGGTCCTACCTGCATTCACCTGCGTATCTAATACGTAACAGAACGAACTGAACATCATGGACCCAGCAGTCGATGACAGTTTCCGCAAGATCTCCGCAGAAATCAATGCCAACATATCCCAGTTGGGGAAGCATCTGGACCTTATTAAGAAACACCGATCTTCCCCGGAAACTCTGCCTAACTCTCCTTGCTTGGCATCGCAGGCCTCCCTGTGGGTCCCTCCTCGCTGGCTCCTGCCGGCCTCCCTGGGGACCGCTCGCCACTCGCTCATGCCGGCCTCTGAGGGTCCATCGCTGCTTGCCGTGGCCGGGCCTCGCCCGAGGCCCATCGCCTGAGGCCTCCTCGCCGCTGACTCCTGCCACCCTCCTTGGGAGCCCATGGCGCCCTGCTGTCACCGGCCTCTCCAAGGGCCCCTCCTTGCCTGGCACCGTCAGCCTCCCCAAGGGCCCAACGCGCCCTGTCTTCGCAGGCCTCCCCGAGGGCCCAACGCGCCCTGTCTTCGCAGGCCTCCCGAGGGCCCAACGCGCCTGTCTTCGCAGGCCTCCCGAGGCCCAACGTGCCCTGTCTTCGCAGGCCTCCCCGAGGGCCCAACGCGCCCTGTCTTCGCAGGCCTCCCCGAGGGCCCAACGCGCCCTGTCTTCGCAGGCCTCCCCGAGGGCCCAACGCGCCCTGTCTTCGCAGGCCTCCCCGAGGGCCCAACGCGCCCTGTCTTCGCAGGCCTCCCCGAGGGCCCAACGCGCCCTGTCTTCGCAGGCCTCCCGAGGCCCAACGCGCCCTGTCTTCGCAGGCCTCCCGAGGGCCCAACGCGCCCTGTCTTCGCAGGCCTCCCGAGGGCCCAACGCGCCCTGTCTTCGCAGGCCTCCCGAGGCCCAACGCGCCCCTGCCTTCGCCGGCCTCCCGAGGGCCCAACGCGCCCTGCCTTCGCCGGCCTCCCGAGGGCCCAACGCCCCTGCTGCCTTCCCGAGGGCCCAACGCGCCCTGCCTTCGCCGCCCCTCCCGAGGGCCAAAGCGCCTGTCTTCGCAGGCCTCCCCGAGGCCCCAACGCGCCCTGCCTTCGCCGGCCTCCCCGAGGGCCCAACGCGCCCTGCCTTCGCCGGCCTCCCCGAGGGCCCAACGCGCCCTGCCGCCGCGGGCCTCCCCGAGGGCCTCTCCTTGCCTGTTGTCGCAGGCCTCCCCGAGGGCTTCTCCTTGCCTGGTGTCGCAGGCCTCCCGAGGACCTCCTTGCCTGGCGTCGCAGGCCTCCCCGGGCCTCTCCTTGCCTGGCGTCGCGGCCTCCCGAGGCCCAACGCCCTGCTGCCGCGGGCCTCCCCGAGGGCCCTACGTCCCTGCTGCCGCGGGCCTCCACGAGGGCCCACGCCCCCTCTGCGGCCGCGGGCCTCCACGAGGGCCCAACGCCCCCCTGCCGCGGGCCTCCACGAGGGCCCAACGCCCCCTGCTGCCGCGGGCCTCCCGAGGGCCCACCGCGCCCTGCTGCCGCCGGCCTCCCCGAGGGCCCACCGCGCCCTGCTGCCGCCGGCCTCCCCGAGGGCCCACCGCGCCCTGCTGCCGCCGGCCTCCCCGAGGGCCCACCGCGCCCTGCTGCCGCCGGCCTCCCCGAGGGCCCACCGCGCCCTGCTGCCGCCGGCCTCCCCGAGGGCCCACTGGGGCCCGTCCCTCAAGCGACACTTTTGTCCTCGGTGCCCTCCAGCCATTCCCCCCCCACCCGCCCGGGTCATCTGGGATCCCTTCCTCATCCGGGATTTTCATCGGGAGGATCCCGATAGGCCTGGTGGGTCGCCAGGAGGCTCCCGTTGGGGGGGGTACTGTTACGTCTCCGTCCCGTCCTGTCCACCTCCCTTGTGTTTCCTGACAGTTTTTCCCTTGTTCCTGTCTCGGTTTTCCTTTTCTCCCTTGTGATTGTTGTGTTAATTGTTTTATTATTTTCAATTATCCCGTTATCATTCCCCTCGTTACCACTCATCATGTTCACCTGTTGCCTATTCCGCACACCAGCCTCCCATCAAGTTCATCAGCCCTGCAGAGTATATGTACCCGGTTTTCCCCTTCATTCGGTGTCAGTTCGTTGTGTGTGTTTTCCCTGCCTGGCTCCTTCCCGTTGGTATCCAGTAGTTTTTCGTCCTGCCTGTCCTGCCTGTCCTGCCTGACCTGCCTGTCCTGCCTGTCCTGCCTGTCCTGCCGCGTGCCCTCGGACCAGCCAGCTCCCTGCCCTGCCTCCAAGCCAGCTTCCCTACGTGCTTGCCTTCGTCTGCCCTTACCTGTGTTCCCCTGTTCCAGTCCTTGTGTGTATTTATTTATTAAATACCCTCACCTATATCATCCTGTGTCATCGTCCTGCGCTTGGGTCCTACCTGCATTCACCTGCGTATCCAATACGTAACAATGCGGGTCTCTCGCAGCAAAAATAAATAAAATAAATCGAATCACACGGGGGTTTAAGGTATTTGTTGCACACGACGCAACACACAATGCTAATTATGAGAGCAGTCCTCGTCTGATTTGTTACAGGTCAGCACGCCACCCTCGCTCGCTGTAGCTACTCTATCTGAGGCTAATGACGGGAGCCGTGCGTACAAGAATATGTGTTCTGCCTCTACTGACCATCACGCAATTTGATTTGACTTACTTGATTTGATGGGGGAGAACTGTCACGTGATTTGATACATCCGGTGCAAGAGACACAGCCCAATTATATACAGGTACTGCCAAAATAAAGGCAACACTTGAGTAAATGAGGGATCATTTGAATGGATGCAGTACCACAAGTGGCCTTCTGAGGGGTGCTACGGCCTGGGGTGGTGGGCGGGCCTGGCCCACCCCTTTCCAACGAGCCCTACAACCCTAGTCCGGGGCAGGGCCAGTGTTGCCTTTTTTTGAGAGTTACCTGTAGCTTGGCAACTTTTGTAACTGCATTGAGGGACACGGGGCTTCTATAATTTGCATATAGAATTGCATTTAGAAAATCCGCCCCACCCTCCCCATATGATGTTAAGACAACTCCCCCCCCCCCCCATCCCCTCGCCCCTTTTTGTTAATGATTCACTCACAAGTGAGTTATGAACCTGAGTGCCGAGAACACTGACAAAACACTCATTTCAGCAGCTTCCTCTCTGCCCACCACAGCCCAGTCTGACGGCTGTCCGACAGCAAAGGTGATGACGTGGGGTTGTGTTGTGTTGCGCGGGGTTGGGTGGGGCAGTGTAAAACAACAGGCATGAGAAGTTGGGGGGAGGAGGCTCCTGTCCCTCTTCCTCTTCCTCCTCGCATGATGAAACAATTCTACTGCCAGTGTTGGCCCAGGGGCCGCTCCTGAGACACACACTTGACGACTCCTAATAAGACCGGTGCATCTCCACTGTCAAAATAAATCTTGCCCTTATCCTCTCTTCCTTTTTGTTTCTTAGCAACCTGCTAATGCCATGGTAATTGGGTACCGCTCGTTCGAGCCGGAAAGCTCAGTGGGGTGGAGTGAGCCAGGAATAAACTGTCTTATTTTTATTTATTTATTTATTTATGTATACTTTCATATAACAAGAGAGGGACCCAGCTTATCAAGATTATTAATAGGGTGTCACGGTATAATGATACATATAATTTATGGCATGAGGATATTCTTCAAGATTGACAGTAATGAGCTGGCCTATGTGCCAAGGGGTCTAACAGGGGACCTAATGAAGAAATCATATGCCGATAATTGGCAAAGAGGCGGGCAGTTATGTTCAGGAAGCATTCAGCCTGGTATCGATGGACGCAAGCTGATTGATAATTGTCATTAACAAAAAAAAGTAAACGTGGGTTTGTTACAGTGCATTGTAGTTCCTGATTGTTGTTAAACCTGTCAATAGTTTACTAAGAATATATAATACTTTGTTTTATGACAAACAGAAATAATCATACATGTGTGGGCTTATAAAAGGATTCATTTGTATATGTATATATGTATATACACATAAATAATAAATGGATATAGTGTGTATACAATGTCATGTTTGATTTATGGAGAACAAGCTATTTTTATATTACATTACCATTATAATAGTTATTATATAACTAATATATTATACATTACCATTGCAATGTGCCAGGGTAGGACTGGGCACATAGGCGTTAGGTCTGTCTGAGTGACAGGTTCTCGACACATTCAAACTCATCTTTACATAAATTGACAAATTGTCTGGCAGTCACTTTATGCTCCTGTGAACGCTGAACATATTGGATTTTTTTCCCCTCAGAATATTCTGGTGACATTTACATGACAATTTAGTGACAATTCAGCGCAGATATAATTCACAAAATCCATTTTTTTTCCTTTCATACACAGAGAGAATAAATGGAGATAAAGCAATCAGAACTGTTTCATGACTAGATGGAGAACAGACTGCAGTGGGTATTATCTCACAACATTTCTCATGGACATTGCTGTTCGCATAACGTTATTCACTGCCTTACTAAAGCATGTGTGGGGTTTTTTGGGGTCAGTCTGACTGTTCATGCTTTGGGTAATGCACATGTCAAACATTTTCCTTTTATTAAAAAATTATCACTGTCATGCTTGTATTGTTGTATCATTATATATTACAGCGTCTGTCTGTAATATATATCTTATGATGCAATGACATTGCAAGTTAAACATGCTTCCATTTACTGGTATGTTAAATAGCCACTGCATTGTAGCCTGTCGTTTTGGAGAAAGGTGTCAAACGTTACCCCTTTTATTGAGTGCTCAGCCACAGGGTGAACCATTTCAGGGGGCCTTGAGATTTGAACCCCTGTTTTAACCAAGCAGCTACTGACAGATTTTCCCATATTAACCAGCTTCTTTGATCATGTGAGACGTGGCAGAATCGATAACCTCCATTATTCCGACTGAGTTTCTCCTCATCTTGCTCCCAGTAGAAGTCAGAGGATTAGAGAAGCTCTCGCTCCCTCCTTCTCTGTTATGTTTTGCAATGTTTGTTCTGTTTGTTTTTGTATTTTATTATTTTCTCATCATTTCGTTTCATTCACGTCTGTTTCCCCGTCTGTCTGTGTTCCTTGTTTTTCAATATTCCACTCCTCGTCTTTGTTATTGCACTATTCGGGTGATTTTGACTTTACGGGTTTTCTGCCTTATTTTCCTATCTCGTTTACTTCCTTCTTTCTTTCTAACACTGTATATATTAGTTAGGTGTATATAGTACTAACCTACTAATCTACTAACATTAGGGATTTAGATTAAGTTACTAACATTTACTAATTACTAATTATCTCACGTTTCTATCTACCGCTATCATTCTCTCTCTCGTTGTCCCATCCCTGTACGCTCTCTTTTCGCTTTATCTGCACGCAGATTCTGTCTATGCACTCCTCCCCTTCGAACTGTGCACATGTCTGCCTGCTAGTCCAGGTCATTTATTTTCAGTGTGTTTATGTGTTTCCCAGTCCGTGTCTTTTTTCTCCCCTCGTTATTGTATTAGTGATCCCTATCGTTCTCACCTGTGTTCTTGCCCTTCTCTCCTCCCAGTCACACCTGATTCCTATTGTGTTTCCCTTCCCCGCTTGTATTTAAGTTCCCTGTTTGCTTTCAGTCCGCGTCAGAACGTTGATCATCATTCACTGTGCCGATTGTGTGTAAGCCAGAGTGTTTGTATTTTCCGAGACACCCCTTCTGTTTGACTTCGAGTTTTGCCTTCCGATTTTGTTTGTTTGCCCTTCTGATTATTTGGTTTTGACTTTTGTATTGCCTTTTTGACTTCTCTTTTGGATTTCGATTTTGTACTTTTCCTTACTCTGACTATCGGCTTTTGAACCTTGCCTGATCATTAAACGTTCCTTTACTGCCTTATCCTGGTCTGCGTCTGGGTCCCTGTTCGGTACCTCACACTCTCTTTCTCTCCTCTTTCTCTCTCTCCTTCTCTCTCCGGATTTTTTTTTTTTTAAGTTGCACCTGCTATGCACTCACACTTACTGTGGGGCCAACCTGACACAAATTTTAAATAAAGAAAAGATGTAACCTTCGCCGTTCTTCTCGGTTTAGGAAATTGCCAATAAGATATACAGTATTGTGGCATCCCAAGGGGCTGCCTAAGAAAATGGCTGCCGGGTCCTTCAACACATGGCAGCCATTTTCACTACATTTCCCAGCAGACCACAGCAACACCTGAACGGAGTCAAGCAATGGAGCTAACGAACAGCTGAAAGCCATTTTGAGGCCTATTTAAAGGGCTGATTCCCATTGCACTGGGAGAGGAGTAGGAAAGTGTTGGTGAGGAGTTGGTGAGTGTTTGTTAAAAGAGAGAGTACTGTGAAGTTGTTAACCAGCCAGTGTTTTGGAGAAGGAGTGATTGTTGGAGTGTTTTTGGTGTATGAATTTGGATTGTTTGAGGACCCCCCTTTGGATTTGACTACGGACTGGATTGCGGACTACGAACTGGATTTTGGATTTGGCTTTGGACATTGACGACGAGAAAGGATTTGTGGACTTTGTGTTTGTGTTCCCCCGAAGACCCCACCCTTTGTTTTGTGTTGTTTATTAAATTATCATTTTGTTTCCAAATACTGCCTCCTCCTTGTTCTTAAACTTGCCTACGCCCTCTGCAAGGTCCGTGCGTGTCGCCCAACCCCTGGGGACACCACATATGGTGGAGGATGCGGGCAGAGGGCATCACTTGCAGGCAAGAGGAGGTAGTGCAGCAGGATTTAATTTTTGAATTGTTTAAAGGAAAAGGCACGCTCATGGAAGGTGACTGGACAGGAGGCCCAGCCATGGACGCCTGGAACAAGGAGCAGGCCCAATTGGCACAAAGTGGTGCCCGTGGTGCATATGCTGCATGGAGTATGGCCACCAACCCAGTGAGTGTTCCATGAAGGAAGAAGTGGGCTGGAAAGACCCAAAGGAGAGACCAGAAATGAAAAAGTCCTAAAGAAGGATGGCCACTCCTGCTCTGTGGTGCCCCTAGGGAGAAGAGAAAAATGTCCCGGGTAAGCCGCAAAAAGCAGCATACAACTGTCGCAGACAAATGTGCTGGCTTAGAGGCGGAGTTAGGAGAGGCACAAATTGTGATCAAGGGCAAAGCGGACGAGATCCAGAGATTGGAGAAATGTTGTCGGGACCAGAGGGAGGACATGGTGAAGAACCAGAGACGGGCGGCCATGGTGGAGGACCAATGGCGAGTCACCCTCCGGGAGGTCCAGCAACTGAAAGGTGCCCAGACTGAACTGTACCAGCTGAAGGTGGAGTTGGGGACCTCGGAGGAGCGCCACCTGCTGGCAGTGGGGAAATTGCGGGAGGAGCACATTGACTCCTGAGAGTGCTGGGAATCATGGCTGGGAGCTGGAGAAGGACAAAGCATCCCTGGGCGATGAAGTGAGGCAGGTAGAAGCCCACAACCTGGCTCGAAGAGCGGGTGAGAAACTTAACCGAGATGTTGGACAAAAGAACCGACAGTGTCTGGACATCCAGGAGTCCCAAGACCAGGCCAAAGAGGAGTATGCCAGGGCCTTGGGGGATGTACAGACCAGGCTCGCCCAGAAGGAGGCAGAGCTAAGGAAAGCAGCGGAGAACCAAGCGTCCGAGGCGGAGCAACTCCGGTGCCGAGTGGAGCAGGAGAGCAGGGATACGCACCAGGTCAAGGCCAACGCCCTGCGCGGGAGCAGCTGGCCCAGCTGGAGAAGAGCATGGAGCAGGAAAAGGCCCAGAACCAGGAGCTACAGGCGGTCCAGGAGAAGGCCTTGAGGGGGGAATCCGAGAAGCATGGCCAACAGCTCAAGGAGCTCCGTGACAAGCTGGAGAAGACTGAGCAGGAGCTCAGCGGCTCTCGCGACAAGAGCAAGGAGCTGGAGCAGCTGGCGGCGGAGCTGCAGCCTTACAAAGAGCAAGGCCAGTCTCTCACTACTGAGCTAGCCTCTTCCAAGCGGGTGGCTGAACAGTTAACTGCAGATCTAGCAGATCTGAAACAAGTATCATTGAACACCTCCAAAGAAGTCGAGGAGCTCAAAGGTCAGAGAGAGGTCTTCAAATGCAGCTCTCGGCCTCCGCCTCCGAGCTGTCCACCCTGAAGAGCGGTCACAAAGACCTCTCATCGAAAAACGAGAACCTGCAGGTTCTGAAGGAGCAGCTTGTGAAGGAGAAAGAAGAGCAGTACTCCAGGAACCGGCAGCTGGAGCAAGAGATGGCCGCATTGTCCACAGAAAAGGCTGAGCTCTCTCAGGCAGTGGAAGACCTTTGTGCCAGTGTGGAAAAGATGGAGACTGAAAATAAGGACCTCAAGAACACCGGAGTGGATCTACAAGACCGATTGGAAGGGGTGAGTGCGGAACTTAAGTGTATAAATGTGTTCCGGGCACTAAAGACTTTAGCACGCAGGTGGAGATCTCGCAGCCAGTACAGCCAGCAGGAGATGATGACCAGACATTGGAGTCAAAGTGGGATCAATGGTCCTCAGTCCCCTCAGCCTGCCAGACCCTGGAGGGGAACTGGAGGAGCAGTATGTGGAGGTTGAACTGTGGACGGACCACAGTGTTGAAGAGGGACGCTTGACTATGGCTGAGGAGGCCTGGTTGAAGGCCCAACCATCTCCTGATGTGGTGAGTCCGTCGCAGGCACTGAAATTGAGAAAAGTGGATATTGGTGGTTTTCCCTTGAAGAGAAATGGAAAACTGAACAGGCTGACGGTTAAAGGAAAAGGTGATTTGAAGGAAAGAAGGACAAAGAAAGACAAAGACAAAATTAACAGTGTTGTGAAGAGCATGCTTTCCCCAGTTACCCCACCTGACCCCTGAAAGGAAAAGGGACGTGGAAGAAAAGGCCAAAGAATGGACTATGGAGGAAAAGGCTGCGCAGGGTTCGCTGGAGCAGCCATGGAAGGCTGGTGAGGACCCGAGCAAGACGGGTACTTGTCCGGTCCATGAAGCCCAGAGCCAGTACCCACATGTGGCCAGTTGGGGGCAACCAAGGTGAGCGACTTTCGCCATTTCCTAACAGCTTGCAGATGTTCTTGCAGGTGATGAATGGAGATGGAATCTGGACATTTGACCCTGGCGGAAAACTGCCTGAGTGGACCTGGAGAGGGGGACCCTCCTGGTGGCCGCGGGACATAGGCCGCTCAGCCCTCCCGAGGTCAGAGCTGAGGAGGAGGGTGTGTGGCATCCCAAGGGGCTGCCTAAGAAAATGGCTGCCGGGTCCTTCAACACATGGCAGCCATTTTCACTACATTTCCCAGCAGACCACAGCAACACCTGAACGGAGTCAAGCAATGGAGCTAACGAACAGCTGAAAGCCATTTTGAGGCCTATTTAAAGGGCTGATTCCCATTGCACTGGGAGAGGAGTAGGAAAGTGTTGGTGAGGAGTTGGTGAGTGTTTGTTAAAAGAGAGAGTACTGTGAAGTTGTTAACCAGCCAGTGTTTTGGAGAAGGAGTGATTGTTGGAGTGTTTTTGGTGTATGAATTTGGATTGTTTGAGGACCCCCCTTTGGATTTGACTACGGACTGGATTGCGGACTACGAACTGGATTTTGGATTTGGCTTTGGACATTGACGACGAGAAAGGATTTGTGGACTTTGTGTTTGTGTTCCCCCGAAGACCCCACCCTTTGTTTTGTGTTGTTTATTAAATTATCATTTTGTTTCCAAATACTGCCTCCTCCTTGTTCTTAAACTTGCCTACGCCCTCTGCAAGGTCCGTGCGTGTCGCCCAACCCCTGGGGACACCACAGTATATATATATTTTTTTTTAAATTAATTAATTAATTTAATTTCTTTATTATTATTTTTTTGGCGAATATATTTTTTTATTTAACAAAAAGCAGACACAACAACATGACACTACACACATGTACAAATATACCTAAACACTTATGGATAAAGAGATAAAAAAGGAAAAATACAAGGGGGGTTATACCATGTAGTATACAAATATTATAATGAATAAGGAAGATTTATCTGTAAAACAGCGGTGTCTCTGCGTATGCGGGCTCCTCTCCTTGCACTACCAGATGGACTGTGAATGTAGCATTCCCGAATACACAAACAATCATGCACCATTATGAACAAGGATTCTGTCATCTTTTGTTATGTACAGGTATGCCATGCAAATATAAACAGAGGCAAATTTGCACACATCACAGCATCAAGTAAGTGTACTGGGACCAACATTAATAATTACAAAAGATGTCCTCTCGTTTGACTCGTGTCAGTCACTCTTCCATTCAGTCACTCTCACTGTCTCAGGGACTCATTCATTCACTCACTCACTCTCAGAGACTCATTCACTCACTCTCACTTTTTTCACACTCATTCACTTAGTTGCTCATTCACTCAATTGTTCTCTTACTCTTTGCTTCACTCTTTTACTGTCATTGATTCACTCACTCTCTTGTTCTCTTAGTTGCTCATTCACACTTTCTCTCTCTCTTTCCTTCCTTCATTCTCTCTATTCACACTCACATTCACTAACTCACTCACTCACTCATTAAGGCACTCCCCCAGGGTAATGACAGCTGCTTCGTTTACCACTAGGGGGCAAAAATGTACTAATAAAGCGGTGCTCCAAAGAAGCAGCAGTCTCTGAACACTGCTTGCACTTGTCTCTGTTAAACTAGCAGAAAGATGCCAGAGGCAGATTAAGAAGAGGGTGAGTTAATATTGTATTTTTTACAGCCAGTTCCAGTAATTGTTGAAACTGACAGTAATTAGGAACGATGATGTGTGTATCAAGAACTCTGTAGTGCAAATATTTCCAAGTGAAGTGGAAATGTCACTGTTCAAATGCTGTTCACTTCCCATTCCCAGTTCCCGTCGGATCTTTTTAAAGACAAATTATGAGTTCACATAAGACTTTCTTTTTATTACTATTTCTTAAAAAATTGTTTCAGATTTTTTTCCCAATTTTTTTATCCCAATTTGGTAGCCAATTACACCCTTTATTTCTTTTACATTTTTTTATTTTATTTCAATTATTACTATTTTTTTAATCCATTTTTACCTCTTCTATCTCTTTTTCTCCTCACAACTTGGAATGGCATTATTAATTTATGGTCTCGGTCTCGAAAATGAATGATTGTTCCGGTCTTGAATTAATCTTGAACTCACAACAGTCTCGGCCTTGAATCGGACTCGAATGGCCCTGGTCTCGGTCGTGAATCAGACTCAAATGGCCCTGGTCTCGGTCTTGAATCAGATTCAAATGGCCCTGGTCTCGGTCTTGAATCGGAGTCACTTTAGGTGGCCTTGACTACAACTCGGTAATGCATCGGCAGTGACTTTTCTGGTGGTTAATAGTCTTGTGGTCTTTCTCCCTGAGATTGGCCAATGACAATTCTCACACCTCTCAGAGACAGTTTTCATTGAGTGTCCACATCAGTGAACCTCTCCTGGCCCCCCTGAAACAATGCCACAAAGACAATTTGACACTTCAGCCCTGAATGCACTCAGACCACAGTTACACTACCATCACACACGTAATTACACCTGGTACTTTTCCTATTTGCTCTGTTCCACATGGGTCTCTGCTCCCCTGAGATTTGGCACACGTTTACAGCAAAATGCTAATTGTGTCTTTCTAGAAATACTATGCAGTCTGGTTTCCCTATGGTATGCTTTCATGGTTGTGATGTTCAAAAGCACAATTCTGCAATTTGGAAATTGAAAAAAAGAGCTATGTACATGCATGTGTGTGTGTATGTGTGTGTGTGTTTGTGTTTGTGTTCCAGCATTGAAAACCAACCTATTTTCTGTTTCAGAGTGTTTTCCAATCTTAGGACTGAGCACTCAGCACTAAAATGAACAGCACTGAACACAAATCATTAAGTGCAGCACAGGATTTCTTGCTGAGTTCCATTCAACCAGTGGCACCAAAAAGTCATAATACCTGTTGGTTGGGTGACATCATTAGTTTCAATGGAATAGTGAAGTGGATCTTTCACCTCAAATGGTATGATATACATATTTAACCTCCTCAAAAATGAATGATTTGAAATTATCATCATGTTTTTATTATTACAAACTGTTTTAAGTTTTTTGTCCATATAGGGGTTTTTCAACAAAGTCGCACATTCATTATTCTCTGGATCCAGCAAAAGAGCCCCAGACCATCACGCTTTTAGAACCTCCTCCATGTTTGATAGTTGGTGTTACAAAAAAGTTTACACTGAGGAACCATCATTTCGCCTACTCAAAAGAGCGACCATCACGCATGTTTGATAGTTGGTGTCAAAAAACCATCATTTCGCGTGATGAACCAAAAATTTCAAATTTTGATTAATCGGTCCATAAGACTTTCTTCCAGTCTTCAGTAGTCCACTGGTTGTGCTTCATGGCCCAAGCAAGCATCTTTTTATTATTTTGCCATCTTAGCAATGGCTTTCTTACTGCCACTCAACCTGTCAAACCTGCAGCTCGCAGTTTTCTCTTTACAGTTGAAACTGAGACTTCCTTACTTCGACCAGTGTTAAGCTGTGCTTGAAGCTGTTGTCCTATGAGCCGCTTATCACGCAAGCTGTTGACTCTCAGAAACTTGTCTTCTGATTTTGTTGTGGCTTTGAGTCTGCCAGACCTCTTCCTGTCAGAGTTTCCTCCAATTGGCTTTTGATGGTGTAGGAAACTACTCACTGCCATAAAATTTACATTATTTTTCAGTTTTTGGTAACCTAAACTTTTTTTAACCTCTGGCAGTTTACCACTTACCTTTGTACCATTTCAGGTTATTCACTGGACTTGAACTGCTTAAATTTCAGTAAAAACTGGAAAAAGGGGGTGTTCTAAAACCTTTGACCGGTAGTGTATGTTCAACATTGTCCTCAGTTTCAGACACTACCTCCTCTATTTCACTGTCATTATCACTGTCGAAGAGTACAGCAAGGGCTTTACTGGCTGTACATGAGTCTTCTGCTCATGTTCCTCTTCTGAGTGATTGAGTGAGTAAATCGTGAGTGGGACCTTTTTTACATCAGTGTTGCCCCTCTCTGTTGTGATGAACAGGAACGAACCCAAACGCAGACACAGACAAGGTGGGTTTGGATAAAAGAGATGATTTAATAAAAAAACAGAGGTAGTGGAAGCGATGAGCCGGACAACGGAAGGGATGCACAGGAGGAGTGGATGAGATGACTGGGCAGACAGGCTGAGGGAACTGGAGGGCAAGCTAAGCGTGCAGGCAGGCAGGGCTGGCAGGACAAACAAAGCTGGCAGACAGACGAGGAATGGACCTGAACACGAAGGGAGAAAACAGAAACAAGGGTTTTAACATGAATTTAACTCGAAACACAAAGAACAGTAAACACAGAGTTTTAGATAAGGATTTCTGAAGTCAGTTTCTACCAGGGTAGGGAGAACAACAATCTGACGATGAATGACTGGAAAACCGGGGTAGATATACTGCAGGGCTGATGATCTTGATGGGAGGCTGGTGTGCCGGAATGGATGATGGGATTAGCAACAGGTGAACATGACGAGGAGCAACAAGGAGTAGATAATTGAATAATAGAAAATAATAAAACAATTAACACAAACAATCACGCGGGAGAAACAAGATAAAGGAAAAGACAAGACAGGAACTAAGGGAATGTGACACTCTCAGACAGCAACAGAGTGGATTCCCACAACTTAGATCTGCATCTGTCTCATGTTATGTCTATGAGGCATTGGTAAGCTTTTTGAAGATAAAATATATTTATAAACATGCCTTTAGTTCAAATAAAAGTAAGAAAAATATTTGCATCTATTTGGGATAGTCTTTATGTTTGTGGTGAGAGCAGTGTGTGTGTGTGTGTGTGTGTGTGTGTGTGTGTGTGTGTGTGTGTGCATGTGTGAGAGAGAGAGAGAGAGAAAAACAAAGTGTCCCTCTTATTTATACTAGCTGCTAGTTCATAAAGCCTATTCTCCTTTGTGGCCAAAAATGGCCGAAGCATCAAAATGGGGTGTAAAGTGTTTATAGAAATCAACAAAAACATGTCAATATTCTGTATAGAAGTTCATGACCCCAAATTAGGCAAAGTCACCTGGCCTCATGCTAAAACAAGTATGTTAACCAGCCTTTTTGTGATGATAAACAACTAAATTCCGGTCAAATCTGTCCAACATAATACTTAATAGATAACAGAAATTGCAACTGAAGGCTCTGGGGCAAGATTTCATGGCCCACACTAAACAGCTTCACCGTCAATACTGGTTAGCTAGAACAATTTAACAGCGTGTCAATGGGAGATGTTTCTATGTGAGAAGACATGATTTTGAGAAGAATATATATGATTAAAATACATTTATAGGGCTGCTGGGCTTCCTGTACAGGCACTGTTCTAGTGTGTGGATGGGCCCTACGGTCTGCACCATGTTAAGGCACTTTTTATTGTGTGAAATGGAGGGGGCACCCATGATTTTATTGTATAAAACTGCACAAGTGTCTTCTTTCGACTCATGTCTGTGCAAGCTTAACTTGTGGACTGCGGTGTGAAAATAAGTGGTGGCTGACACCGCGTGTTTCAGAGGAGAGAGTGTGCTTGTCTATGCTCTCCCTAATTGAAAGCAGCCAGCATGGCATAAGAATGCAATGGGGCATTCCAAATTGGCAGAAAATGGGCGTGAAAGAAAAAAAGCAAACACAAAGAACATTTCTTGATACTTTTCATCCACTAACGAAATATAGTTTGGGTCACAAACATTTAATTCACCCTTTTAAAAGTATGAATGAAAATCTTTCAAACCGACTGACCTGCATGCACAGAGGTAAGAGCTGACTCAGAGCTCAGCTGTCAGTTGAATTAATGAACTTATGAAGGAACACAACAGGAATTTAGGAAAAAATGCAAAAATGCATGGAAACTAAAAACTGTAAAAACAACATCAAAAAATGAAATGTAAAAAAAACTATTTTACACTTAAGTCTAACATCTACAATCTAATCTACAGGCGAGTTGAAAATGTTATCATGTCAAATCTTATCCGTTTATTGATGTCATAGGTACCATTAAAAGTGATTGATTAAGCAATGTACAGGCAAAAGGTAGGTTATATGATCCACCGACGAGTGGATCGCATGCTGGGCTTTGAGAGAGAAGGGGCCACCGTTTTGGTTTACTTGAAAGTTAAGACCAAAAAAATCAGCCTGTCCTTTGATTAAAATGTCCTCGTTATCAAGAAGAAGCCCAAACTAAGAGACAAAACAACTCGAGTAGCACCTTCACCCTCCCCCCAGCTATTTCAAACAAAACCCATCACAACAAATTATATTTAGTCATTTCCCAGCAAGGAACAGCTATTAAAACTTGCGAGGCAGAGCATAATTATTCGAAATGCCGATATTAACGTGACAGGCTTTTCAACACCGCCTTAAGAGAGCTTTTTTTATTTTTTTTACTGCCAGCGGCCTCAAAAAAATTGAATTGCACGGCAATTATTCTGGAGGCAAAGGGAGCCAGTTTGGGAAAGAGAGGAGTTGTCTATTTAAATAAAAAAAAACTCGAAGGAGCACATGGGCTGTCAGGAGGATGGCACTGATGTTCACTTCTAGGTTGTAATGCCTGCATCAATCTGTGCCAGTGCCAAGCCCTTTTTCCTTTTAAAATATATCATTATTATTACTACGAATGACAAACTTGAAGATTTTGCATGCATACTGACTTTTGAATTCATATTGCTCTACCATGGTGGCATTTAATTTGCAACTCTTTCCACTTTTTAGTTTAAGTTGACTATACAACAGTGTAGAACAATATTATAGTTGGTCTAGTATAGACCTGTATTTTGATAGGAAGTCCCATTGAGTAGACTTATTTTCAAGGGAGCATACAAGAACAATATAATATGGCATTGAATAAAATGTGCATGAGTAAAAATACTCCATTAAATATGAATAATGAATTAAATAAAAAAGAAGAAATACCATTACTGCAGAATTACAAAATTGAAATAACATCAATGAGATCAGGTGCATCAATAAAATGAGGATAAAATACAGTACTATAAAAACACACAGAGACACCAATGTGTAATAGCCCATTACTAATGTGTAGTAACACAGTATTACAAAGCAATAACATACATTAAATTGTACCCAATGTGGACGGATTTACTGAAAAACATTATTCACCATTGGCTACATAGACTTTAGGCAGGCACTGAAGCATGCTAATAAATAGAATTTATTTCTATAGAGAACACATTTTCACATGCAGTAAGTGGTGCACTTTTATATCCAAGCTGCTCTTTATCCAAGTCCATCATTGTGCAGAACTTTAAGCTCTTTCAGTCACTGACATTTTGAAGGCTGGCTGTAATTCACATCTTGGCTGAACTATTTTATTTTCATTTCTCAGTTTTTAAATGTGTTTTTAAGTGTGTAAATTAAAAAATCCCTGCTGTGTCCATTCAAATCCATCTGATTGTGGCCAATATTTGTCCTTAACTTTGACCCATGATTAAACGCAGATGTTATTTATTTTTGTCACCAATGTAGTTTGGTGAGTTCAGTGATCATCAAAATTGTACCAAAAAAAGAAAACAAAAGGGAGCCAAAATGAAGTACACATGTTGTTTGAATTCAGACCTTAATCTAAAGCCCAGAAATATGAGTAAATGATTAAATAAATAAAAGTACAACCCCATCAGAAACCGTGACAAGAGAATGCATTAAGAAGAGAAGAAGGGAAAGGAGGGGAGAGACGAGAGAAGGAAATGGAAATTAAAGAGCCTTTTTTTTCTGTCAGCCTTAGTGTCTGGCTGGGGCTGTTCATACTCATCACACCAGGAAAACTTGCAGGAAAACTTCAGAACACAGTGTCATTTTATGTAATGCATCTGAATATATATATATATATATTAAAACCCATCATTCTAATGCTAGTTGGAAACACCCCTGTCCAGATTGTGGTGGCCATCCTTCATTTGAATGTACTGCTGGGGATTAAAAGTGCAAATGCAGAAGTGATGGTCCTCAATTGAAACCAAGGCAGCAGCCCTGTTACAAGCTGGCCGGGTGAATGTTCCTGGCATCGGGGCGACGTGACATTTTGACATACCAATGAAGTGGTTTTTATGAAGTCGATTGCTGTGAATAAAATCACATTACGTTTGAAAATGGCCTCAATATGGCGTGGGAGTGTACGGAGGGGCGTTGTTATGACCCAGATTGCTTTGGCCAGCTGCTCCTCGAGTCTGACACCCAGACCGACCGTTCCCAGCCTCTGTGAAGCACAGGAGCGGAACAGCCACATGCTCACTGGAGCCAAATGCAATCAGGCCCAGTGTTCTTAGTACCAAGGCCTGTTTCCATGTGACTACTGTGGGGTGTTGTCATTGTTTAGTTTTTTTAAATAATCAACCGGTACACTCCTCAACTCCAGGTGATAGGTAGTAATGGAAAATAATATATTAATTACTTACATAGGAACATAAGAATACATAATGACGAGGACAGGCCGTTTGACCCGTCTAGGCTCATAATTTCCTGGTCAAGATAATTTATCTTAAAAGTTGAAAGAATCCAAGGTCACATTATGTGTTGAGGGTCTATTTATACTGTTAAACTGTTGCTTTTATTTTATCATTGCTTTTATTTGATTAAATGTTGCCTATTTTCTTAATAAAGCACATGTCAAACGGATATAAATAATGGGTAAAATATTTTATTTTTATATTTAAAAAATCAATTCATCACATCGACAAATGGGTCATATATTCCTTACCTGAAACTTCAAAAAAGTTCAATACTGGTGAGGGGGGGAAATGCTGCTTCAATTCACATCATAAAAAAACAAATGTCCTAAAGCAGGGGTCTCCAATCTTATCCGAGAAGGGCCGGTGTGGCTGCAGGCTTTTGTTCTAGCCCAGCACTAACACACCTGATTCAACTAATTATGGTCCTGATTGTAGACCATGACTAGTGAATTAGTTGAATCAGGTGTGTTAGTGCTGGGCTAGAACAAAAGCCTGCAGCCACACCGGCCCTTCTCGGATAAGATTGGAGACCCCTGTCCTAAAGAATGTCGGATACATTTTACGCATCAAATATAATTAAATAAATAAAGTACCTGACACACAAAAACCCTCAAAACAAGACCATTTACCCTTTAATGTTTTTAGAGAATATAACACCTCATCTTCATTATGCTCATCACCACCAGTGGGGGGAGTAGTACTGGTAGTAGTAGTGTTTATTTAATTTCCACAAGGGCAATTTGTTTGCAGCAACTAAAATCGCTAAGTACAATACAACATGGTATACACAAATAATGCATACATACATACAACACACATTCATACTTACATACATTCATACATAAAGACTAAATAAATAAATAAATAAATAAATAAATAAATAAATAAATAAATAAATAAATAAATAAATAAATAAATAAATAAATAAATAAATAAATAAATAAATAAATAAATAAATAAATAAATAAAATAAGTCCAAAGGTACAATTTGTAAATTAGTCAAATTCCAAGTACAAGAGATGGTCACGGATGGAAGGGATTGAGCTTTATGCAGGGCCTGTCTTTAACAGCTCAGACAAACAAGTCTGCTTTACTCCTGTCACTTTGCTGCACTGTTCAAAAATACCTTTCCAGCATAGCACATCTCATAATCCAATAATATCAGTAAACTCATTAGACTCATCCTCATTCGTCTGGGTGCACATGCCGACATGTGTCCGATTTGCCATTTAAATGCTGCTCAGGGCCCCAGCGCTTGACTTGCTGAATCCGTCGAAGAGAGTTTCCGCCTCTTTGGCCACTTCAAATTCGGCACTGCGGTTGAAAGCAAGCTCGGATATGCATGTTCACGTCGTCGCTGTGCTCTCACTTGCGTGTTTCTCATAATTCTTTTCTCTCTCTTTGTCTGTTTGTTTGTCGGGGACCGTGTCTAAAGTTTGACGTAAATTGCCGACAGTTAACCTCTCTTTTCTTCCACGGTCCCTGGGAAAGTTGTAGCAATACAAAGCCAGCATGGACTGCCATGCACGGACAGAGAAATAATAGAAAAGCAAATTACAAATCACACACAGTATCTATAACATTGGTAAGTAGTGCTCACGGGAGACCAGAACAACTATTGCATGCCGTAATGCTCATTTGGGCTTAGAAAATAATGTATATGATTTAATTTCCACATGAAAAGCCAGAGGGCTGGTTTGGAAGAGCATTCCAAGGAGAGTTTTGTCCAGGAATAGGAGATTGAGGGGGTCTGTAATTAATTAGGTCTGTAATTACCAACCTCCCTCTCTTGCATAGCCAACAGATACTTTCGGACTACTAATTGAGTACTGTATATGGCCCTCTGGAAAATGTTAGTTTTCTAATCTTTTAACTCTGAAGCTGTTTTCTTTTTTATTTGACCCTTATTGCCTCCCACTTCGGATTAACCAATTTGTGTGCGTCCATGCTCATCGCTGAGAGTTCCTCTTGTCAATTTGGGGGAGCGCAGACAAGCACGCACTCCCTTTCAAAACATGTGATGTCAAACCGCTGCTTATTTTCACTCCACAGTCCACCAGTGAACTTCGCCCTGCCGTTGAGGAAGACATTTCATGCGCTGCTTGCTCAACCAGACTATGGACACACAGTAGACCAGAGGGGGGCGATGGTGTGCGATTAGACGTGGACATCACGCTGACTGAGATCCCACGGTCTAAACAACCAATTAGACCGTGTGGACCATCCACCTGAGAAAAGTGCCTGAAGTAGTCTGTATTCCTAAAGCCTCAATTACCCATTTATAACACCTTTATTAATGTGAAGTAACAGATGTATAAACCATTTATAAGAGGAAGGTACTGTTTTATGAAGGATGACATGGTGCATGTTATGTAAAATTATTCTTAAGTGTGAAGATATATAAAAATGTGATGTCACTTGATGTAAGGTCAACCATCTGACTACATATCATGCATGCATGCTCATGAACATTTGACATATTTTGTGTAGTGTGACTTTTTTGTGACTACTTAGAAATAGACACTTTGCCCAGGAATCAAAGCCTGGTGAGAAACCAAGGTTTTCTTGGTGACATTGTAATGGTGAAGCTGGACCCATTTATGTGCCTGTCTCTCTATCACTCCATCTCTCTTCATATTTGTGTGTGAGATGAGGTGTGTGTGTGTGTGTGTGTGTGTTTGTGTGTGTGTGTGTGTTTGTGATTGTATTTCTGAAGAATAATGGCTTATTTACAGAACCAAGTCGTGCCAGGGTCACATTCACCCCAGTGAAAGCAATTTGCTTTGATAGACCCATGAAAACTGCTTGTGCATGCAAATAACTGCATTCATTAATATGTAACTGTTCTACCCTTAAACGTAAAAAAAGACTATTACTGCAAACTGTGCATGCCATTTAGCACTCAATGAAACTGAAACCGAAAAGTTTCATTATTCAGAAGTAGAGTTGGGTGAGGGGGAGGAGGAGAGAGCAACAGCAGGAATTCAGTGAAAAACTCTTGAATTACTCATTTTCATTACTATGAGGAAGTGAGTGAAAGACATGACAAATATAGTTTGACTCAAAATATATAGTTCACCGTGTCTGCGTGGGTTTCCTCCGGGTACTCCGGTTTCCTCCCACAGTCCAAAGACATGCACGTAAGGCTAATTGGAGAGTCTAAATTGCCCGTAGGTATGATTGTGTGAGTGAATGGTGTATGTGCCCTGCGATGGATTGGCGACCTGTTCCGGGTGTATTCCTGCCTCTCGGCCAATGCATGCTGGAATAGGCTCCAGTCCCCCCGCGACAGTGACCAGGAATAAGTGGATATTTTAAAATATATATTGCTATTAAGTGAAATTATTGCATATTCTTGTATGCTGTACTAACAGATAATGTGTGTGAGAGAGTGCATTCTGTTCAGTTCCTCCAGTGACATCATAGAAACGCCTCTCTCCACGCCTCCATGCAAAAATGGTTCCAAAAGTCTAATTAATGACTAAAAAGTTCATTTGAAAGTGAAAAAGAGAAATCTGTGAATGTAATGAAAGCAATTGATAGCAAAACAAAGACAAGTAATCAAAGAAAGGTTGTCATTGCTTGCAAACAGGAAATTAGTGATGTCAAATGTAAGTTTTAATGTTTGAACTTCATTGTTTTGTTTACAGTTCAAATATTTAATTTGGATTTCTTTCATTTTTGATCTAAATACATTTCACTTCACTTCTTATAGTTATTATTTTTACATGTATGACTTTGTATGTTTTTTTGTCAATACTTTTTCCACTAATTTAACTCAATTAGCCTCAAAACAAAACAAATATACATTGCCTATTGGGAAACACAATTAAATAATAATTATGGTGTGATATGTTGCTGTAAAGTATATTCCACTCTTATATATCACATCTGGAAAATATATATAAAAATATATTGACAAAGTGAAAATAGCCTTGAAATCATTACTGGTGGCCATAGTAACCTGGGGAGGACAGGCTTGACAAAACTGCACATTGTAATCTAGCTTGTGAAACATAGAGAAGAAATAGCAAATTGTAATTGTAGTGTTAATGTTACTTTTGTTATTACTATATGGATAATGATGGTTGTCATTCTTGTTGGTTCTTCTTTTTTACATAAAGTGAACTTCATTTATTTCCTAACAGTGAATAATTTTGCATTCAACTGAAAGTTTAGAGATAGATAGACAGAAATGTAGGGGGGTGGGGTGGCTAGAAAAGTCCATTAACGTGAGGTAGAGAGAGTCTGTAAGATACAGAAATAAAAATAAAGAGGGATTGAAAAATAAATATTGAACAAGAGGGGGTGTGAGCAGGCATAGAGAGAAAATAGAGAAAGAATGGTATGTGAGAGACAAATCAAGAGAGCAATAGAACCATAGAGAGACAGAGGGAGAGACGGAGACAAGGAGATGGAGGGAGAGACGGAGACAAGGAGATGGAGAGAGAGAGAGAGAGAGAGAGAGACAGAGAATGAGATGGAAAGAGAGAGAGCATGAATAAGACTATAATGCAGAATAAAGAAAGCCATGGAGAGAGAGAGAGAGAGTGGGAAGTAGAGAGAGAGGTAGAACGGTAGAGAGAGTGAGGTAGAGAGGTAGAAAGAGGGAGGTAGAGCTGTGGGGTGGGGTGTATCTATAAAGGATATGTAACAGGATATGTAACGGTAACAGTGGAGCAGACAGCCAACGTGTCTGCCCAGAATGGCCATGGATGTTGCTTTGAAGAGCATACTGGCTTCTCAAAATTAAAAATTAAAACTTCTTCCTCCCACTTATTATATATATATATCCCCCCCACTATATATATATACACAGTGAAAACACCATGAACATATGAAGAACTCAGAATTATTGTGTAAATAAAGTTGTTTCCCCTTTAACAGCAGATAACAGATGAAAACCCAATTTAGATAAAGTCATCTTTAATGCTCTTCACTCTGCTAAATGCGAATGAGAAGGACTCTGTCAGCGGAATGAAAAAGGGACGCATCAGCTCCGCTTCCACTCATGTAGAAAGAGAGAAGATTCTGGCCAATAGAAGGAGACAGCCTAACGCAGTATAAGTAGTTTGGTAAATAACACCCATAAATAAAAAACCTTCTGCAGATGGAGTCAGCAGATGGAAGCTAAATTGCATCATGTTTATATCTCTCTGGGAAAAAAAGAGGAGGGAAAAAAAACCTTTTTCTCCAAATGCAGCAAAAATGTGGGGTTCATGTCCTAAGGCAGAGAAAGGGGAGACAAGGGCATTCATACAGCTTTTAATCACATCCTGCCATCCTGTCTACATGTAGATGCTGCATGTGTGTTCACGAGGAGTAGATACCCTGATGTGGTGTCACCTTGTCGACAGCCTGACCTGGCTTGTTGTCTCATGTTCCCACTCTCGTACACTCAGAACATCAGAGCCACAACCGGTGCCGATTTTCACCGTCATCGTAAAAACACAAACACACAGAATAACAAACAGACACAAACACACACACATGCAGAACAACACCACACACACACACACACAAACACATACATAATAACATCACACACACATGCACACATGCAGAATAACACACACACACACACACAGCATCGCCCGGGAAGTAGGGGGGTCCTCGTCTCACACACAGGAATGTCTCCCTGCCTGCGCCAGGCATCTGCAGTCCACCGTCATCAGCTGTGCAACAAGCACACTCTTCTGTCACAGTGACTGCGCAGCTGAGCTTATGGACTGTGCAGTGAAAGGAAACAGCTCTGCAGGCTCGTCTGTGCCCTCATGAACTGACGGGGGACGTCATGGCGACATGTCTATTAATACAACTGGGTGTTCCAAATCAACACCAGAAACAAACACGGAAATGGCATATCTGACAGTCTCACTCACAAACACATATTAATGAGTATTCATTTCTACATGCGTGGAGACATGAGCAATTAAACCGAGAGCACATGACGCTCATTCACAGTACTCCTGGGTTTCTTTTTACATTTTTTTTATTCATTTCTAATTTTTCCAGTTTTTCTCCCAATTTGGTTGCCAATTATACCCTCTATGTATCTGAATTCACCCTCCCCCACGAGTCCGCCGCCCATCCTCTGGGTCGGGACACTCTTTCCGGGCCGATAGATCCACCTCTTCTGAGATGGAACTCTACCACAGATGCCTTTTTCCTGCTCCTCAACAGACTCCTGCCGGCTCACCCTCCCCCTTCCCCCGGAGGAGGACAGCCAAATGCCGCCTCCGATCGGGATTGACGACTAGGGCCAGTCTGGTAGAGATGCGGGTCTCGAACCACGTCCCTGACAGGCAGCGCACACCACACCAGACCAGACAAAGTGTGGTGCATTAGACCGCTACGCTATCCGACGCACCTTGCTCCTGGGTTTCTGATGCATACCTGCACACATTGATGGTTGACCGTGCTCTGAATTCTCTACTCTGGGCTCCACTGGCACTTTTGCATTTAACACCATTAACCGCCTTGCTGTCATTCTGTTTCCTGCTGCGTATGAAGGCCTGCCAGGTGCAGCTCATAAATACTGGCAAAAGCAACACCTGGTTTGTGAGAAAAAGCTGCGGGATTAGCCAACATAGCTGTGCTTTTCATCCAAATAAATTATGTTGCAAGCCACAGAGAGAAAGAGAAAGTGAGAGATAGAGAGAGAGAGAGTGGGAGACAGAGAGCAAGAGAAAGACAGAGAGAACACTTTTCCAGGTGATTAAGGAGTTGCTCTGAAAAATGTAAGTAGTTAGCATTTCACAATTGTGAGGGAACAGCACTGATGACGTGCAGAAAATGTCCAGAAACATTTGTTCCCAACTTGCTAAATAATAAGCTGCTTCTTCACTCCGATATGCAGTGTCAACATATAGAACATTTCTGGTTTTGTGTGTGTATGTGCGTCATGACCGAACGTGAGCAGGCGATTCATCTGAGCCAGATGCAGGCATTTGTTTCTCTTGACAATTAGCTACACGTACAAGCCTTGGTCTTACCTTAGTTTAAAAAAAAGTATTCTATAAAAAGGCTATTCAGTTCGTAACACTTGTCGTAAAACGTACATTGTTTCATATTCTTTCAAGGTGCAAAAGTTTATTTTGAAAAAAACGATTACGAGGCGAATATAACAGGTGTTAAAATACAACAAAGTCCAAAATCTCTTAACACATTCCTAGCATTACTGCTTGAAGTTACAACAAACAAAACAACTTTGTAACGGATCTCGATTTTGAAACAGCTCACGAACAAAAAACAGCCCTGCTATCTGAAGACTAAAAACAATCAAATCTAATGAAAACAAAAAGATGACTAAGATGACTGTAGATGCTTAGACGTGCTTTTTACATAGCCAACTGATTAAGCATGCTGTTTTTGAGATGTGACAACACAATTCAATAAAAGAGGCTTCCGCAAAAAGAGACAGAAGTCCTGGTCGCCAATAGTGACATACGGTTTGCATTTAGTCATGCAAATACTGAGTCAACCAAAATGTGTCTAAATGAATAGAACTGACACAATGCTTCCCCATTCCTTCCTCTGACACAGTAAAAGCTGCACACACTCTTCTATATAACAAATTCAACAGTAATTGAGGGGATTGCTGTTAAGTCTTTAGCAGCACACTGTTCTCCCCTTTCCAGCCTTCTCTAACACTGGAGCCACATGTCTCTCCTGGACGGACCAACAGGGCGAGCTCTCATGCATAAGGGCATCAGTCTTTTCCAGACCTGGCTCAAATAAACATTTCAAATAATTGACCTCTTTAGATGCTGGTTTTCATTTTTTTTCAATAAAATAAGTTTCCCATATCCTATTCTGTTACCAACTTTGTAGTTTAACTTTCACTTGAAATGAAGACAGATTTTTTGTTTTAATGTCAAGGTGTGGTTCTGTGTGGCTCGATAGGTAGAACATGGCGCTGACAACGCTTAGGTTCCCATCGGGACCACATATACTGAAAAATGTATATGTAACCCACATTAAATAATGGGTTGCTAGAACGCTTTAACGTACATGTATAGCTTTATTGCATGAGACAATTGGGCAGTCCTACCTCCCAGAAATATACTCAGGATATTATTTCAGTTTTTAAAATGATGAATCAGTGACTAGAGTGGCCCAAAATGACAGTTTGGGTCTAGCCAATCACAGGTGAGGTGCCGTGACATGGTACTGCCCCATCCGTCACTCTGACGGTGTACGGAAAAACGTTTACAGAGAGAAGAGATGCAGAGCGGGATGAAGTAAGATACCAGCTAACAGCGCGATGTAAAAATACCATGACAATATAATTAGTTAAACACGTTGTACTTAGATTAAAACATTTAATTAAAATAGCGAGCAAGCCTTGCTCAGTCATCCGATACTGTCATGAATTGAGTGAAATATTCACTTTGTTAGCCACCGTTCGCATTTGAGCTAACTAGCTATCTCCTTGGAACCCCTGTTATGTGCAGCCATGCACGAGTGAATGAAAAGATTTAATCATCCATTGGTAAGCAAACTACTTTTATTTAATTATTGGTTATTTTATTTGCACTCTTGTGTACATGAAACATTGTTTGCATGAATGTTTTTAAATTTTTGTAGTCTGTAAAGCTGTAATGAATGCACATCATTTTGTGATCGCTACTCACACCGCGCTGCTACAGATGCAGTACATGGATGACTTCGCCCCTTTTTTCAACTAAATGATAGGCATTATTGTTTAATGATGTTGTGATGGTTGCATTGCCATTCATTTTCATGATACATTGTGGATATTGAACTTTGATACTTTGAACTTTGAATTTTGAATTGAAAGGTTATTATTTTAAAGGGTTGAGTTAACCTTACCAGGTAAAAGTAATATCTTAAAGATTGAATTCAAGATTATACTGTGTAATTTGAATATAATACATTTTCAATACATTTATTAATACATTTATGTACAACACTATTCACAGTATAAAAAGGGTGCACCCAGAACTGAAATTTGATTAAAGCTTTAATAGCTTTCCTGGGAAATGTGTTTGAATTCCCCCACAGGAGATATTATTTTGATTTGATTCATTTCATGATTCCATGTGAATGTGATATTTTCTTTTCTTGTTCATACTGAATTGTTATACTTACCTTTCATACTACTTCCAATATATGCCGGCAGTTATTTTGTTACACAATTTCTAGTTTCCGTGTCTCATCATTTGAACATTTCACACCTCTCCAGCAGCCAAACCTACTGGCCCATTGATAGCATTAATTTCTGGTAATCATATTGAAAAGGTTCCTCGTGTATGCTACATATGCATTCCCTACTGTAAGTCGCTTTGGATAAAAGTGTCTGCTAAATCGCTAAAAAAGGTCAGATAAAACAGAAGCAGAAAGACGGATGAAAGAGTGGAGCTGGGAGAAGAGGAGAGGGAAAGCGGGAGTGAGAGGAGTGAGCGGGAGTGAGAGGGACGATAATCAGCTCCTCTGCTCACCTGCTGCCCGGGCCTGAGAATCACGCTCAGGTGACATACCTGCAGGTCTGTCATGTGTTTGGGACAGAACTAGCTAAAGAGAGCTAGTTGCCTGCACCACTAATCCGTGGGAGCAAAAATAACCCATAGGTACATTTTAAAATGTAGCCCTATTTGCCATTTAAAAAGCGGAACTGGCAACACCGCGTACAGCCCTTTAAGAGGGCCCTATGGCCCTATGTCTCTCTTTGGGTGTCACGCTTTAAACATGTTAAGGTGTTGTTCAGTTCAAAGCAGCCAATCAGGATTTAAGGACTTAAATCGAACAGATGATAGATCCTGTTCTAAATGGCTCCTCTGACAGCGTTGATGTGCAGTTTAATTATTTGCCAATTTAGTAAATTTTCTTCCCTTTAAGATAGTCCATAATCTGTGTGTGTGCGTTTGTGTGTACGTGTACCAGTGTGTGTTGAGGTCCTTCTTTAATTGTGTTGATAAAAATGGCTTTCATTTTGGTTTAAACCTGAAATCTCATCCGAAGGACCTTTTAAGACATTAGCGATGAGAAGAAAAACAACCACTTCAAACATGCTGCATTAAGCTACTGATTTATGTTTGTTGTTACGGGGCTATTTTAGTTCAGCCTTTTGCTCATTTTTTTGGGGTCCTAAGAGAAAATTAGGTTTTGAACAACAAAGAGATGTATAGCAACAATAAGCCATTCCTAAAACTGTGGGAAAGCACCAGATCTCTGATTGTGATGAGTGCTTGCTGTTCGGATTTGTTGGCGATGGGTCATTTCAGTGATGAGCCTAATCAAGCAAATATGTCATTATCATCATAAGCAATCCCATAGACCTTTTCAGCCCAAAAAAAAGAAAAACAGCCAGAATGAACAAAAAAAATTAATCTTATTTAATTATGATTATAATTTTTTACCCGGGTAATTACTACCATTTAGAGCACTGCCAGGGTCAAAGCAAACGCACAAACAAGCGAAAAACAAATACATGGACACAAATATGGCACAAGTCGCAATGCCCGTTTTGACAGAGACATAAGGCTGCAAGCCAAGCGTTGATGTTTCCCAGACATGGGAATTCCACGTCGGCTGGTTGACCCTTTGCGACTACACAGGAAACGTGAAGGAGCTTTGGGCACTGCTTAAATCTCAAACACGATACGGGAGACCCCGTCTGTGGCGCTGTGCCTGTGTGTTACTGCAGGAGCAGGTACATAGAGGCTGACCTTCCAGCCATGCAGCCCACGTTATACAGAATAGACGGGGAGGTGCAAGGCAAAGGCAAATGCTTGATTTTGCCACGTGAAGAATGTTCCTGGGTCATCATAATCAAAAACGGGACCACTTTTCGACGTCATCGACCTTTGCCACCACCAAATTATTTTCAAACAAATTATTCATAACTAATTTAAATTACCTTTAAGAGTAATCAGCTGTAGTATCCAGAATATTAACGATCATATTAGCTAGCAAGCTATGTGCTTTCTGTGTATGTGCAGGTAGCAATTTACTAACTATATAGCTAGCTAAGTGGTGATGATGTAAAAAAAAAGCTGTCCAGTGTTTGATTGGTTAATAGGGTTGTTGGTTCCAGGATGACAAATTATGATGACCTAGAAATATTATGTCGGGGAGGTGCATTTTAGTCATCCTGTGCAGACAGACAGAGTGGGGCCATCTTTGGCGGGTTTATGGCTCTGTGAGTGAAGCCAGGGCAGTTGGGTATGTAGCAGTGGTGAACCAGTGGCACACCCCACAACTTCATGTTTATACCTATGAGTTGTGAATTATGGAGAAAATAATTATGGCCCGCCTGATTAAAGCAGAGGTCAACATGGTATGATTGGCCTCTTCACTTGGTAGCAATGCTCTTGAGAATATTATGCTTCTCCAAATATCAGCTCAACCCACATCTCGGTATAAATGAAGCTGGCTTCACCAGGCCCTAGTAATGTTTGATATCACCACGATTCTCAAGATGAGAGGAGCATATCGATGGCAACCTTAAAAATATATAAGTGACCCAAAACAAAAATATAAAAAGGGTCTGAACCTGGCTTGGGCTGGAACTCCCCCCAAATTGTAAATTATGGGTTAAGAAGGGAGTGAGCTAACCCCCCGCTCAACACTTAAAGTCTGACCTGTTGGTGACACGATGCTTAGATTGGGGGTGGAATCCTACAAGTTTCTCTTTCCTGTTCTCTTGGAAGACCTGGTGCCAGCTAACACCTCGGCTGTGTGTGTTTGCATTTGGAGAGAAACAAGCTTGGTTTGGTATCATTTTCTTCCATTTCATCTCTTTTGTGATTGCTACATGACAATTTTATGTCTAGAATTTAGTATTTGTTAAGCCAGAATATCCAATTGAATGTTTATTTCCATGTGGGTGATGATTATTGGGGCTATCCAGTTTGGAATTCACGTCTTTCAGGTCGTGGCCAGATGAGAGCGGAGCTTGATGTCGTACGAGCAAGCTTGTGAAATGGTAGGGATCATTTTTTCCTGAGAGTGGTGGGTTCACAATTGGCTAGATACAGGAATTACTACCTGCAAGCCTTAGTTGTCAAACGGAAATATATGTTCCATATGTGAGAAGGCAGAACTAAACCCTACATATTGGAGGTTCCGATTCAGTATTTGTTAAGGTAGTTGAACCTACATCTGTAGATTGGACGTTTAATATTTTGTCTAACCGTTGTAACTGAAAAAAACAGCTGTTAATTTTAATTGAATTGTGAGTTGTATATTTTGATGAAGGTTGATCCACCAGATTGCTCTGCCTATCAACGAATTTGGAGATTTAATTATAGTGTACATGTAGGATAAGTGATGGGTTTTAACACTTAATACCACTTGTGTTCAGTATTCAGAGTGCTGAACTTTAAACAAGGGCTAAGGTTACTGGATTCAGGGAATAGACCATTTTTATTTTAACACTGTTCCGACAATTAGGACAAGTGGGAAACTCATAGTTATGACAAATGAGACTTGTGACTGAATGATGCTGTGTGGCTTCTGATGGTGCTGTTCCTTGGTTTCTTCAGCAGAACAGGTTCCAGGTGCTGGGAATCTCTTTAGGTCCTGTCCCCACCAAATGTGAGCTGGCCAAAAACCTCTGTATTTTTTTGGGTGGGCTATCATTACCTACTAATGTAAACTATTAATTTGTGTTGTTGTGGGAAATCACAAAGGTTTAAAAGAAATTAAAATGATACTGAACCTGATACTGATTGAGCTGTGATAACAGGTAACAGGGTTTTACAATGTGCCAAACTGAAGAGAGCTGTGAGTCTCCCTCCTTCATGGGGGTGCCTCATGCGGAATAACAATAATGCACAGTGGTGCGATGCGGCTCAGCTCTGTGAATCAGACACCCATAGGCACAGTGTGTTTTTATTCATCACGGACAGGAATGAAATGTTTACTGTGTTTTTTAATTTATTTCACAGGTGTAGAAGCTACCCTATTGAGTTTGGCTGCAAACGTGGCCAAGCACACACACACACACACAAACACACACACACACACAAATTATAATAGCAATTTCTGATGCATGTGTTCCAGGGAATTGTTGGGTACTGACTGGATAAATGGGACACAAGTACCAGTTGAACATGTTATTGTGAAGCTAATGGGGTGCTTGAGTGCCAATCATCCCAGGGTGCAACAGGAGGGACTGCAGCAGCTGTTTATATTGGTTTTTCAGCAGGAGTATCGGAGGGCTCAGCACCCTGCCTGTCTGGCAAAGAGTGCAGGGAACTGGGTATATACAAGGTTTCAGGTGTGATTACCTCTAGCAGAGCCCCATTTGGCAAGCACTTAGCCTTTATCTCTTCAGTAAATCTACTCTACTCATTCAATGGTTTGTGTGTGATAGAATGTACAATGCAACATTTTATTTTTATTTTTTATATTTTCGTTAATAAGATAATCGTGTGACGGTTCTGTTTTTATCCAGAAGGTCACCGTAAAAAAAAAATCACATGAGCTGCCAAAATAAACTTGTGGAGCACTTTGAAAGCATTGACGCATTCTTCTAATTTTTACGTCGGATATGTATTTTTTCTTATGTCACACCTTTCCGCTGTAAACCAGGCACATTGTAATTCATGACTGTCAGCGAGGGTGACACTAATTGTTTTCCCTCTTTACTCTTCCATCGGCTTCCCTTCAAGAGCCGCTGCATAAAACGCAAACAAGCCATCCTTCATTACCGCCTGACAAAACAATTGTCTGCTTCACGGGGGAAACTAATCCCATATAACTTTGAGACTTTTTAAAAATGGAAATCCTCGTCGTCGTCTCTTCTGCGGACTGGGACAGGTAGCTTGACGCCGGCAGGTGGAAAAGTGACGCGGTGAATGTCGTCGCCACAGAAAGATCGCTTCTCTCAAACATGAAAGGCAAAGTCTGGGAGAAAATGGAAGGACCGCGTCACAAATGACAGTAAAGTGAGTTCTTATGAATCTCTTACTTTCATCTGAAGCCTCATACCAAGCAAGTGATCCTCAGAGATTTAGACAAAGGCAAAGGGTGATATATCAACAGGCTGGTAGCATACTGACAAAAAAAATCATTGTTGAAAGGAAGACGCCAAGTGGGCCATGATTTGAAAGTGCCATGTGCATGAACCATACCAATATTAATAATACAAAAAATAAATAAGGAATTGCATTTATATGCCGCCTTTCACAATTTCAAAATTATTTAGAATAAAGGGGGAAACCCAAACACCACCAATGTGCAGCACCAACCTAGCTGATTCAGGACCTCCATTTAGTGTCGCACCTGAAAACGGTACCTATATCGTTGTGTTATTCCAGACAGAAATGGTAATGGCTGTTCGCGAGAGTTGATGGTGTTCCTTTTATTTCAATACGGACACTTTTAAGGCATCTGTATGCATGTTACCTGACCTGCATTTTACCTACTCTGTGCGTTACCTGTCCTGTGTGTTATCTGTCCTGTGTGTTATCTGCCCTGTGTGTTACCTGTCCTGTCTGTTATCTGCCTTGTGTGTTACCTGTCCTGTCTGTTACCTGTTATGTGTGTTACCTATGTAGTTCATTTCTGCCGTTTTGGAAATATACTGGCTATAAACAATTAATGCAATGCATCTGATACTTAATGATTTTAATATTTTCACAATGCTTTTGCTACATCCTATAAATAAATAAATGAATAATGTGATTTTTGTAATGTGCCTAAATTCAATCAACATTTCATATTTAGTTTGACATCTAAAAACACATTAATAACTTATTTCAATGCCCATAAAGACATTTTTTTTAAATGAATTTAAAACAATATTTAAGGTGCAGCATCAAAAATAACCCTTCTCCAGCGAGATATTTCCTGCTACCAGATGCTATGAAACTTCTCACTCGAAGTGAGTACTATTTATTTATTTAGACATTTCATGCATTATTACTTGTGTGCGTGCGTGTGGCGCATGCATACATATGTGTGTTGGGGGGGGCCCGGGAGTTATTCATGTATCTACAATGCCCATAAGGCGTTCATGTCTGTATAATAGTTATGGGAATACATGGTCGACACGTCTACACTGTGCAGATGATTGCACATAATCGCAAAATACAATCATTAATGATCATAGGCAAAGACAAAATTACCCAGCTCTCCCTGCTCCACTCCCCAGGCGTTCCCTGTTCAACCCCAACAAAGGGATTCCATTAGGCAGAGTGCACTCCGCAGTTAACCGCCAACCGCAATCCGCACCACAGGGAGTTGATTATGGACATCGGTGGTGAGCATGAACATTAGCGTTAGCGCTAGCTTGGCTGAGCGGAGAACGCGTGCTGAGACTTCTGGCCTCACCCTGTCCCAAGCTAACAGCTACCAAAATGCAGACGTACAAATCAAACCATCTCTTTCAAAATACACAACACTACTATATCTGAATATAGTGTATCTGTAGTATAACTTTTTTGTTTGTTTGTTTGTTGCTGTTATCAAAACTAGGGTTGCTGATACCCTTTTGAGGGGTAGATGCAGAAACATACTGTTTTAATTTGGCACTCCCTGAGAAATGGCAGGGAATTTTTTTTATGAGCTCTCGTCACCTACTTAATTTCAAATAATTTAAATGGGGAATAGGTACAGTACACCGGGAAGCCCGTAGCCAAGCTGGCGACGAGGTAAAGCAATGCATCCGCTCATGAAACATTCAACAGGCAGGTGATCAAAGGGAGAAAGGACACATCCTGCTTCACAAAGTTTTCAGCTTTTCTGGAGTTTAATTTGATGGTTATACAATACTTTGGTTTGGTGATGGTGGCCTTTGGGGGGCAGGGGGGGGTGAATAAATGTATCTACTGAAATGATAGAGCTGCTCACTTTTTCAGTCTGACCTGATCTCTTCTTAGAATTGTTTAAAAACATTGTCTTTACCCTCTCCGTGTTGTGCTATTTAAGCAGAAAAATCGGATAATTTCTACTTTTAAAGGCCTTCTACTAAATAAATTAGGCTGAATTAATCAATCACTTGATTAACTGATTCAATAATCACCTTTTATTGACTGGTTTACTGATCAAAGCGCTCTGAAATCAGATGAGAGCTACACCAGTGTTTGAGAAAACAATTCTGTGGAAAGAGACACACGGTGTGAGTCTTGAGTGAGCATCCACATTTCTGTGTGCCTCGGGACTTGAAAGCACTGAAAAAAACATCAACTACATGCCCTCAAGGAAATTAATATAAATTTCAGATGAGGGCATCGACCTACCCTTTTTCTTTGAGGTAGCACCAAAGGTTTTATGTACCATTAAAATAAATAAATGCATACATGAATAAATAAGAATCAGCTGTAAACTGTGATAACATATCATATTTTTAACAAAATACAAAAATGCATGCCACATTCAACTATGCAAATTCTGAAGCTCTAATACGCTGCAAAATATGCATTGCGGTGAAATATGGATCAGGATTATGCGCTGTATATTGCACGGAACCGCACAAATTTATTATTAATCATAACAGTTGCATCACTTCATAATGTTAATAGTGATTCAGAGCACAGCCGTGGACTGATGTAAAGTTGAACCATTTCCATCTCACTGTGAGTCAGAGAACAGCTTTTTCCTCATTAAATATTGAGGTTTTTTTCTTCTTGTTTCTGTCCTCTCAAGAACAAATCCTCTGCGCAAAGTCTTACTACACTTCACGCCTGTAGTCTACTAAACTTCACCCCATTCTTCATTGCCTTTAGTTTTTTTACTTGGTAATCTAAGCCCAAAGTAATGAGCCATAGTTATGGCAGACGTCTCTTAGCTATCCCCTAATACACACATTCTACTCGTAGATGGGATATATAATTACACACAGCAGTTCAAGGTAAAAAAATGCATTTGCATTTTATGAAAATATATATTTATTGCAAGGTTTTTCGGAAAAATTAAGGTCACTGTTCAAAGAAAACTGCATACCACGAAGATTCAGGTGTATAGACTATTGATAGCAATTTTCATGTTAATGAGTTACCATCAGACATTATGTCATATTAGTGCCATGGAGAAGCATTAATCATTCAATTACGAATATTGATTAACTGTAAGGTGTTTCATTAGAGGCACTAATCCCTCTAATTTGTTTAGGTTATGTTTGCTGTTGCCTGAGTTGTTTATATGCAGTGTGATATGTGAAATACTCTGACAGCTTTTTCAGAAGGACTGCTGCATCAAACAACATTTCATTGAGATATCATTGAGTTTAAAAAAAAAGAGACATATGATAAATCAGCTTTTTGTTTATTTTCTGTGACCACGCCTACACGCTAACCTTCCTTAAGCGAGCATGTCATTCACACACTGTGGTGGCAGTTGAGTATGAATATAATTATGTGTTCATCCTCACACTTCATCACAGATATTATATATTTTTTGGAGGGTTACAGGGTACTGCCTATCCCTATAATTGCCTGCAAGTGATTCTTTTAAATACCCTATATGCAATTTAAACCACTTATAAATAATGTATTACGGTGAACGAGAGAAAACACAGCCCTGCTGCTTTATAATTTAACCACACGTAACTATAAACACTCCTAGGTGAAGAAAAAGCCTGACAGAGAGAAACAGATACAGCAGTCTGGTGTGATAGCCACCTGTTCCATACTGTAGTTTAATGCTGTGTAGATGCGGATCTTCTCTGTCATGTAGAAACAGCCTTTTTCAGCCAGGCAAATGATCTAATTGGCTGGGAGATCTTCCTGGACGGAACACAACGAGAATACCCAATAAACTTTTTTTGAACCTGGGTTTGACAGATAACAAATTTCTGTTGTTTTGGCAGGACCGAAGCAAATGATGAACACATCTTGGACAAAGCCGGGGTTTAAAAAGACCTTTAAAATAATTGGGAGCGTGGGATTCTTGCACAGCAAGATGGCGAAGACCAAGGAAAGAAAGTAGAATCAATATATTTCATTACCAAACCAGAATTATTAAGAGGACTGAATGGTTTGGTCACAGGCACAGGAAAGCATCAATAACCTGAGATGGCCCTGAGAGCCTGAGCTCACAGGGAGTGCAGATCTGTGGTCTTCTGAGTGGCTCAGGTCAGAGGCAGGTTTAATCCTTGTCCTGCTTCCCACAGCAACAAACGTCCCTCATTTTAAACAAAATAGTAACATTACGGATATGACACTCCCAGCCCCCCCCCCCTTCATTATTTTGATGATTCCGTTTTCCCCACATTGTCCTGAATTTGTAATCGGTTTGAATCTGGTGACCCTATGCTTACCGCAGGGGGGGCTACAGCCGCAGTCTCGAGCCTCGACCACGTCATTGGCAAACTACGACCGGCAGTGACGTAGCCAGGAAGTCAATTCTGTGGGGGGAGGATTGAAAAAAGGGCAGTAAATGAACAATTTGGAACTGTCATAAAACTACGCTACGCTAGTGAGCCGTGGGCTCAGCAGCGGTGGGCTCCTTCCCGCCAGGTATGGTGGGTTTATTTCAGTTTTCCTCAGGTTACCGTAAGCATTACTCCGTGTCAGCGTGGGCCGCCCACAGGCTGCGAGCCGTCAGCAGTGAGAGATGCCCCTCTCCTCTGATCAGCGCCGGCCGTCTCTGGCGGCCTGGAGGGTGTAAAATTTAGGGAGGGGTAGACTCACTTCATCAGCGGGCCTCTGGTGAGGGTGACACGCCAGCGATTTGAGAGGAACAAATGCCCATTCCCAACTGGAGAGACAAAAATTGTGAAAAGAAAGAGAAAGAAAACCAGCTGTGTGACCCTTCACAGATTTTCCTCTTGAGCGAACACAAACGAGACAGGCCTACATTTAGAATTTTACCACCAATTTTCTCCAATGCGCATTTGAACCGGGAGATTTGGTTTGCGTTTCATCATTAACCCTTCACACCTGCCATGCCTCCAATGAGGAGGGAAAGCGACATCTGCTAATACTGTGTCAACATCCATGTGTCCCAGCATGCAAAGATATTCGCTCTTGAGCTACTGACCACTTGCTTTTATAAAAAAGATCTTTGAGGGCCCCCGGGTAGCTCAACAGTAAAAACACTTGCTCGAAGTGCAGGTTTCCCATTGCAGCCAGGGTTCGTTTCCCCATCTGTGCCAGCCCGGCTCTGGCTGGGGAGTCACGCCAGGGACGGGGAGTCCCACTTGGGGGCAGCGAATGGGGGAGGGAGGGAAGCCAGCACAATCTCTCCGCATGCACAGAAAGCTTCCCTGTGGGTGTGTACCGGAATCACAAGCGACGGCTAGGCGAGTTCCGTCTCAAAGAAAGCGGTACATTGCCATTGTCACTGCTGGTCCCAGGCTAGTGGCTGGTCCCGTAGTTGTAGGCAGCGGGTTTGTGGAGGAAATAGAATCAACTGCAGGTACAACTGGCCAGCAAATTGGGAGAAAATACAAGCAAAAAATCCGAAAATTTAAATAAAATGACACAGTTAAAAAGAAAAAGCTTTTTCAATGAATTCTCCTAAAATCTACGGGAGGGGATAACATGTGAAGTTAAATTACATGGATGTAATAGTATAAAATAAAAAAATAAAGAAAAAGGATAGTTACTAAACTGAATCAGTGGGAATTATGCCAGTCATGCCAGTTATGCTGCCTATCCCCCCTTCAGCGATAGTTAACGGCCCATGAGTTTAAGAGGCAGCCATGCATATTTGTTGCTTGCATTCAGCCATTTGTTCCTCTTTCATCTGTGACGGATACATAAATAACATTGTGTTTCCGTTGACGGCAGATTCGGTCTCTCTGAGCTTTCTTCTTCAAGTCTGCTGATTTAACTGACTCGCTGGTGTGTAATCCGCACATAATTGCTCCCAGTGGAACACCGTTTCCTGGTTGTTTCTTGGGGCGTTTTTTTGGGAGCATGTTCTCGTTCTATGTGCCATTTGGTAATCAGGATGGCCTCCACACCATCAGGTAATTTGTATCAGGGAGTATACCCTGAGTATCAGGGAATTTGACATGCAGCTTGGAACAAAATTGATTCCTATTGGACCATAATAGGTGTTTCCTCATATTGTTCTTAAAATTGTTTTTATTTTTTATTGAACCCATTGTAATTTTATTATTGAAACTATGTATTTGTCACATTAACATTGTTTTCTGTTTTGAAATGAGATTAGGCAATTCTGATTTCTCAGTAGGGTCTCATGCATGATTGATTGGTCGTAGCATCACCTAAGGAGGGAGGGATTTACATTTTACATTGTTGATTGAAAAGCAAGCACCAGTGACTTGAATCTGATGCGTGCTGCGATGGGGAGTCAGTGCAGAGAGGAGAGTAGAGGGGTGACGTGGGTGAACTTCGGCTGGTTGAACACCAGGTGAGCGGCAGCATTCTGGACTAGTTGCAGTGGCTTGATGGCTTAGGTCAGAAGGCCTGCCAGCAAGGAATTGCAGTAGTCCAGACGTGAGATCACCAGGGCCTGGACCAGGAGTTGAGTGGCCTCTTGGGTGAGGAACGGCCAGATCCTCCGGATGTTGTGGAGGGAGAATCGGCAGGTCCGACTGATCGCTTCAATATGGCTCGAGAAGCACAGCTGGTTGTCCAGGGTCACGCCAAGACTCCTGGCAGACTGGGACGGAGACACTATGGAGCCTTCCACGGTGATTGACGCATCAATCATCGGGGAGCCCTTCGCTGGGAGGAAGAGCAGCTCTGTCTTCCCCTGGGGATCTCAGTGTTTCACTGCACGGCAGTGCCCCCTGCTTGTCAGCCTGACACCCGCAGCTTGCCTGCTTATGAAGTCTTTCCCCTCCGATTTGATGTCTGTGTGAGCTTAACTGGTGAACTACAGAGTGAAAATAAGAGGCGGCTGACCTGACCTGTTTTAGAGGAGAGCGCGTTCTTATCTGTGCTCTCCCAAATTGATGTAGGGGGTCGTGGTGAAGTTAGCCTACGAATACAATTGGGAATTTCAGATTGGGAGAAAATAGCGATACATTTGTTTTCATAACATCTATTTTGTAAACTATTTTGTAACATCACCATCACTTTATAGCACAACTAAAGAATCTTCTCATAAAAGGACATGACACCTGCAGCATAGCTTGTTGCCCTCCAACCTCTCTCTTCTCAATGCGGCACAATCAGTTATTTTATGTAGTCCAGAATTTGATTCAGCTGCCACAGTCCCAATTGCTTCATTCAATGCAGCTGGTGGCCAGGTGTGGTACTGCAGGCTGATGGGAGCTGTAGTCTCTATGGCTCTAGTTGAGCCATTTCCCTTGGCTGCCTCTTGTGATGCCACTATATATATATAGTATAGAAATAATAGTATAATTGTATTCGGGTGCAATACTTTCCCAGAGTATTACGTGGTATCAGACCTACAAAGTGTGACCTTATTGTCACTTCTTAATATCATCTTCACCAAACAGCATCACCTTTGCACATCGACATTGGTGCTGTAGTCGGTGTTGTGTTTGTGGTAGCATTGTGTGCGTCATGGTGACATTAGCCAAACGAGGCGAAGACAACGGCTTACAAACTCATAAAAATGCAAAGAGGACCCATTTAGGTGCTCACCAGGGATGCCCGCTTCATGAGAGGAACATTACGAGGCTCTCACCGCCAAACACCCTCTCAGCAGGCAGGGGGTAGGGGGAACGCACTCTCAGAGATCGGAGTCGGTGGTCACGAGGGCTGAACCGCTGATCCTGATGCTAAAATGGCTTTTCTCGGTAATCGGTCATGCCGGGAGAAGACAATGCGCTGCTTAGCCCTTGTTTAAACCATCCAATTTGGACAGGCAACTGGATCATTGGGATTGAGCGGTAAACATTAAAGCGTTGCGACACAGTTTACCTTGAAGGCTAAATGCTCTCTCTTGGTTCCATTCAATATTAAACGTTCAAACCTGGAAAGATACGGCTTCCACATTTTTTATTTTATGCATGGCTCTTGTATAAATTAATACATTTCAGGAAATTATTGGAAAAGAGCAACAGCTCTTCTGCTTGGAATGCGGTTTAGAGCACTGTTGAGGGTCTTTGAGGGTCATTCAAAATGAAGAAAAGGGCAAAAACTAAAGTTTTATTTATTTTTTAATGTTTAGCATTATTTATTGTAAGTGCATAACAATATGACTTGTCTCATGTTGTCTTGAACTATCAGACTAACAGCATATGAGCTGATTATTCCAAAAATGGTGGCCTTGGGGTTTGTGGGGTCACCCTCTGGAACAATAGGAGCATATGGAATTATTAAACTCAGTGGATTTCCATTCTTTTTCAGTTTGGAAAATCAGTTTTGGATTTGAGAGGGAAATAGTCAGCTGACCATCATCTAGCAAATACGTTTCAGAGACGACAGAGCACCAGAAATCTGATCGAGACCAAAGCTCTGCCAGAGACCAGACCTCAACCCCATTTCAGTCCCACGATGCACAGCCACACACTCTGCACAGGAAACCAGTCCATGACAGGCTCATTACCCACAATGCCTCTGTGCAAAGCAATGAGGCAGTGGCGACCAAGCCTTTGTACAGCCTTCTGGGGTCAGGTTGGACATTGACCATATCAAAGAGCCGAGCATTCACATGTGCATATTTTGTTTATTTTTGCAGTGAGGCAATACAACCTTGAGTCGGCTGTCATGCCATCATCAGTGTCCTTATTCAGTGGTGAAACGGGCCTTAACCCCCTGAGGTCGACGGGAGCGGCGCCGCTCCCAGCAGCAATAAAAGTATATTACTATTTCTAACTTCGCGATATTTTATCATACACACGCGACAAAAACATTGACAGAAACCTTAGAATCGCGACTTTCCGATTTGAGCACTGGCAAATCAAATGGGATTTTTTAAATTAGGTTAATTAGACCAAAAGTAAACCTTGTCTTTTACTCTCTTTTTTACCTGGTAGTAACGTCCCCCTTCTATTGACATGGTAACTAGGGGCGAGTTTCGGCGAGGTGTGGGGGAGGGCTTGGGGCCATGTGTGTGAAAACGCCGGCGTAAACACATAAACTGTCCCGACAATTTGAAGCAAGATTTTATACAGACATACAATTTTATTCAAGATGGAAAGATTTTCTGCGCTGCAGTGTTTGAGAGTATTGATGAAAAGCGACGAAGACAATAACTGACGAAGAGTAAGTAACTATATTTGATTTGCCATGTTATCAAATACTCGTATATATATTCAATATATGAATTCCGCATCTTGTGACTACATATTCCGCGTGTTGCAACGTAACAAATTGCAATATGCACACAAGATCTATGGAAGAATACTTTTCAAACAGCCTAAAATGTTATTTATTTCGCTTGTTTTCAAATACTCGTGAAAATATATGAATTCCGCGTCTTGTGACGCCAAACATATTCCGCGTGTTAGTAACTTAATCTAAATCCCTAACGTTAGTAGATTAGTTGGTTAGTACTATACACATCTACCTAATATATACAAAGTGCAATCTAGAAAGTAAGAAGGAAGAAAACGAGATAATAAGCGAAGGCGGAAAAAACCCGAAAAGTATAAACTCCCGAAGTGCATGACAAGACAAGGAGTAGATCTCGAAATAAACGGAACAAGGCCAGACAGGGAGCAGAACGTGACAGAACAGGGAAAATGCAATACTGGATAAAGAATAATGAATAAGGACTGAATGAAAAATAAACAAAGACCAAAAACAACAGAACAGGAACTCAGAATATAACACTGATGGCCCAGTGAGATGGCCCATCTGACAGATCTTAGAGGTGTGGACAATGAATAATGAATATTCAGGTATTTAGCATTTAGCCCTCCCACAGCCTGAAATAAATGTGACCAGTTCTGATAAAAACAGGTTTTTAGCTATTTAGATCTCAGATGTGCTAAACTGTTTTCACACCCTTACATAACCAAGACCTTGATGAACAAACGCACATTGGCAAAACAATTCGTCACTATAGTTTAGTGTGTGCTTTCACAACTTTTGTGACAGCAGAAAAATTTACTATTTTTAACTTGTGTGTTTGTAGATCTATTTACAAGCTGCATATGATACTGACCAAACTATTGATGGCATACAAATGTAGCTGTGATTGTCCTTCAAATAAAAATATCAAACACTTTGGAGTAAGTGTGTGTTAAATTGATGAAATTGAGATAAATATCAGACCATGCCAAAATCAAAAAACATCTAAAAGCTTAGCATGGACCTCAGAGGGTTAACAGTCGAAACCACCAAATTCAATTAATCCATGTAGCAGAAACATAGCGGGCAGCAGTGTAATATAATAATATAAGGGAACTGGGCTAATGTCAAGGTTGCAGGTTCGATTCCCAGGTGGGGGCACTGCCATTGTACCCTTGAGCAAGGTACTTAACCTACATTTACATTACATTTTAGGCATTTAGCAGATGCTCTTATCCAGAGTGACTTACACAGTTTACATTTCTTTACATACAATCCATTTATACAGCTGGATATTTTTACTGAAGCAATTCAGGTTAAGTACCTTGCTCAAGGATACAACAGCAGTGCCCCACCTGGGAATTGAACCTGCAACCTCTGAGTTACAAGCCCAGCTCCCTAACCATTACACTACACTGCCAGCCATTTAAATATAAAAGTGAACTTAACCTGAATTTGCTTCAGTGAATATCCAGCTGTATAAATGGATTGTATGTAAAGAAATATAAACTGTGAGTCGCTGTGGATAAGAGTGTCTGCTAATTGTCTGTAATGTAACGACGCATGCATAAAGCACATAAATCCGAAGCTCTTTGTTTTTGTTGGTTTATGTCAGTTCAGTTTTGCAACTCTTGATTTTGCAGAGTTATTCTCCACATAGCCCCAGTGTCACTGAACTGCAAGATCTGTCAAGATGATTCTCTTTCATGTTTGCCTGCTACAAACTTTGAAAGCCGCATGGAGCCAATTGGACTTTCAAGGCTAGTTCTGTGGCCCTTTTGTCTAATCCTTTTGGTTTGGTTTTTGTCTCTGAATCACGCTGAGTCTGTGGAATGAGTGAGTTAATTAGCACACGCTTAATTGAACTGCGATGCGTGCACTCAGCAGAAAAAAAAGTCCACTTTTATGTTTAAGTTTAAACAGCAGCAGAATAGGACTTTATAGTGACTTATTCTTGCCCGCTGGTTATCTCGTCTTGTCTTTTTTTCTCCCTTCATGCGAAAGAACTGTTGTGTCTGTGTAATCCACATTATTTGAGGAGAGAATTATGCTTTTCTTAAGCAGCTCTCTGTTGTGAGATATGGCCGAGGCACCATTGCTCATGCCCTCTGTAACTGACGCACGGGCAGACGCATCCACTCATGTTCCTGGCCGCAGTTCCATAATCCGTAAGGAGGAAGAATATATATAAACCAAAAAATGGGGGGGAGGTAAAGAAGAACACTGCATTTCCTCTTTGCTGCAGCATATCATTGGAGGATATCATCCTTATGGGTTCCATTTTTGCTATTTAACAGACGCTCTGACCCAGAACGACTTAGACAGCTTAATTGTTATTTACATACGATCCGAAGCAATTGAGGTTAAGCACATTGCTCAGGGGTATGATGGCAGTGCCCCCACCTGGGAATCGAACCTGCAACCTGCAAGTCACAAGCCCAGTACCCTAACCACTAAACTACACTGCCACCCGCAGGAACAGACTTCTGTAAGCAAGTTGTTTCATGGATATGAATTCACAGGATCGATGTTTGCATAATCACCTACATAAAAGTAAAAGAGAAACACATGAAAGCAACACATTCTCTCGTTCTGTTCTCACCTCTCACCTGAGGCCAAAGTGAGCAATTGAAGTGAATGGTCTCGTAACACTGTCTCTTGCTTAGACTTAGGGGGATGCACAGTTGTATGCAAAACAAACAAAAGAAAAATCCCTGGCCCTATTTGCTCAGGCAGTCATCTATTTCCATTGTAATTTAATTCAACATTTTTTTTTGTTGACCCAGTCTGAAATCAGATTCATTCCTATTCCTCCTCACGCAGTTGTAGAAATTCTAATTTCACACTTTATCTTTTGCCATTGCATTCGGATGAGGAGGGCTACAGTGCTGGCATATTTAAACCCGTTCGTCCAAGTGAAATAGCACATTGTCTTACACTTTCGTCTTTAGCGAATTTGACGGCACGGCCACGGTCCGCTGGTCCCAATAGGGACCAGCCTAAATAACCCTGACTGACGCTCTGTGCTGGAACCAATGTATGCAGTTAGAATATCTTCAGCTGCAGCAGGATTCTGCTTTCACACTTATATTTTTTTATATTTTAAATTTTCTTACTGAATTTTAATTCACCATTTTTTCCTTTCCTACCTCAATTTTGTCCACTTGTGGTGAAGAGCTGCTTGAATTTATTTACTTGTGTATATATTTATTCGTTTATATTTTTGAGAACTGGCTACTGTGAAGCTGCATGCGGCCAGACTCTGTCCATCAGGTGATCTGTGCGGTTCTTTACTCTGGCAAGCAGACTGCAGGTCATCGACTGACTACTAGGAGGTGTTGGTGTCCTTAAGCTCTCCCTCTCCGGGTGAAGCTGTGATCGATTGCACACTGTCCTCTTGGGCTGCTGGAAGGTGGCCAGCACTGGCACTGTCAGCATTTGACACCATACTGTCCGGCACTGACGGAAACCCTCCCACCCAGCTATGGTCGATTACGTGCTACCCTGCAGGCCTGATGGCCACAGTTGACAATAGCACCATCTTGATTTGATACTATTCCATGGGGCATGTCATACAGTTACAATGACATAACTCTTCTGCAGAGCTGCTTACAAGTGCATTCCACTAAATAGACAACTTCTAGAAGCACACGCAGTGCTACTAGGGGAAAAAAAGTTATAAAAAAAAAAATGTCAGGCTAAAAAATGTTTAGTTCCTGTGTGATCTGTGTTTTGGAGGTCTTAGGGAGAGGGTGAGGGGGAGCTAAGGTGCAGTCTGAAGAGGTGGGTGTTCTGTCCGCGTTGGATGGTAGGAAGACGGTGGTGGGGAGGTAATTCCACCACTGAGGGGCCAGGTTTGTGTGTGTGTGTGTATGTGTGTGTGTGTGTGTGTTTGTATCTGGGTGGAAATTATTTGTGTTGTTCCAAACTGTCCAGACTATAAATAAGTGCCTAGATTAATAAAAAAAATAAAAAATCAACAGATACATGATGAATGTCAGAGTGATTCTGTTTCATGCAGTCACACCATTTTTAATTATTATTATTTTTTTGTAATTTCAGTTTTTGTTTGATTGCTCGAGTGTAGTTTGGAATGATTGGGGGCAAGCCAAACCCACCTTTCATTATGCTCTCAAAATCGAATGTCCTCAAGCTTTTGAGGAGTTTTGTAAATTGAAAAAAGAAATACAAACATTACAATAAATGTGCAAATGGAGGCCCTCGTTCAATCACCTGTTTGTGACACCTGCATTTAAATGAATCACTCTGGAGAGGCTTCCTTGGTTTCAAGTGATTTAGCTGAAAATGTGAGCTCTTGAAGTGATACATTTTCTCTGAAAAAAAAATTCAATATCTTTTGTGTTACAAATGTTTTTTTTATTTATTCTTTATAAAAATTTAATAAATACATGAAAGTAAGCTTTGCTTTTACCTCTCAATGAAACCTGAAGCAAGACAATTTTCTTATGAATCTTGTTGTCGGGAAGGTGCCTTTTGAAAAACCTGCACAGGCAGACAGAGTGGGCCCATCTTTGGCAGGTTTCTGGCTCTGTGAGTGAAGCCAGGGCACTTGGATATGTAGCGGTGATGACCTACGAGCTGGAAATTATGGATCATGGAGAAAATAATTATGGCCCGCCAGATTAAAGCGAAGGTCAACATGGTATGATTGGCTTCGTCACTTGGTAGTAATGCTCTTGAGCATATTATGCCTCTCCAAATATCAGCTCAACCAACATCTCGGTATAAAGGAAGCTGGCTTCCCCAGGCCCTAGTGATGTTTGATATCGCCACGATTCTCAACATGAGAGGAGCATATCAATGGCAACCTTGAAAATACATCTTGTGGTAGTAAGTGACCCAAAACAAAAATATAAAAAGGGAGTCTCAACCTGGCTTGCGCCGGACCTTCCCCCAAATCGTAAATTATGGGCTAAGAAGGGATTGAGCTCAAACACTTAAAGTGTGACCTATTGGGATTGTATCTGGGTGAATTGTTTCCTTTCCTGTATCTCTTGGAAGATCTGGTTCCAGCTCACACCTCGGCTGCATGTTTTTTTTTGCATTTGGAGAGAGACATGCCTGGTTTGTTTATCTTCCATTTCATCTCTTTTTTGTGATTTGTTCTGAATAAACCAGTTGTTAATTTTATGTCTGTGTTGTATATATTTTTTAATACATTTATTTTTCAGATTTTACCCGAACTCCCAATTTCAATCCTGTAGATTTCTGTGACGTGACAAAGGATATTTGGGCTAATTGTTGTATCTGAATAAACAAACAGTTGTTATGGGGCGGACAGCCAATTTTAATTGAATTATTTTTTGTAGATTTTACCGCCGTTTTCTGCCTGTCCCAATTTGGATAGCCAATTACTCCTGCTGTCCATCTTTGTTCAATCCCCTCCCTGGTATAGTTTGATGAAGGTTGATCGTTCCGGGAGAGGCAGGAATTGATCTGCCTGTCACCTTCGTTGATTTAATTGATAATTGGTATCCTGTGTAGTAATTATTATATTAAATCAAATAAATATATTTTACATGTAGGATAAGTGAAGGGTTTTAATGCTTAAATCAAATAAATATATTTTACACCACTTGTTTTTTAGTATTCAGTATTATATCTAGTGTTCAGTATTCAGTGTGCTGAACTTTAAACAAGGGTATTTGACTGTTAAGGCTACTGGATTCAGGGAATAGACAATTTTTATTCTAACTTCACTGCTCCGACATTATTATACATTTTACACCCTACGATCCACACAGGACTACAGATTGAAGCCACACATCTATGGTTGAAGCCATCAGAGTGTAGCGCCTGAGAAACATCAGGCGTGACACGCCCGTGACCTGCTTCTGATAAAAACAGTGGACTGGATGGATTTTTGTACGGGTTCCTTTTGAATGAGGGCTATGCAAAATCAAACACTTCCTCTGAACATAGAACCCTGTGTCTGCATCTCCAGCCTTCTTCTGTTTACAAACCCTGATGGTTGGTATATGTTTTACACCTTTCAGTCTTGACTCCAAAAATAACTTTTTGTAAAACTGATGCAGGTTTGACCCATGCCTTGTTCCTGATGGGCTGTTTCATAATCACTTCACTCCCTCCTTAACCAATGAGGCTTTGGGTCATGGGTGACAAGCTGATTTAAACTGCCAAATGTCAAGCCTGGTAAGAATCAAAAACTACAAATAAAAACTAAGACAGGATTGCAATCTCTCCCTGCCGGACTAGATTGCAGCAGACGCATTTCTGATGTAATAAGACATTGCAGCGGGCCACAGCTCCTCGCTTATGGCAGGCGACGATCCGGGAAAGGCGCAAGACGTGACACCTCGCCGGGATCAGAGCGTTATCGAGTCCCCCATCTTCCTGACTCTTCTCTCAATTCCAGTTCCGCGGCGTCAGAGGCATCACAGTTACAGATTGCCATGCTTGTGCTGGCTGTTCCGAGAGGTTGCGGAGTACCTAATCAGAGACTTCACTTATCCGGGTCCCGGGGCGACTGCGCAGGTTACCATGCCAACTGATCGTTGTCGTCAACGCAACAGGGTTATGGTGTCAGCAACAGCTGAGGTCTGGTGATACATAGTCCTGCACAATAATTACATGTTGACGGAGTTACACTCATCTAATAGGCCGTAATAATGAGTCCTCCAGACCTCCAGACCCGCGCTGCCCTCCCAACAAGATCCTATTCTGTGACAGACAAACCCTGGGTCAAAAATCTGGGCCCACAGTCCTGCTTTAAAAGGACTAACCCTAAGAATAAATTATTAAAATTTGCCTCTCGCCTGTTACTCCAGCAGTTGTTTCTCTCATGCTTCGTCGATGTTGTTTATTTTCTATAAAGGCATTTGCATACTTTATATTGTACAACACATGGTGTACTTTATCTAGTGTCCTGAAATGGTATGGTCCAAAAAATATCACAAGGCAAAATGGGACACCTTAACAAAAGACCATGGTAAAACCTGTACCAAATAAAACTGACCTGCACCTTACATAAATATGATATGGAATAAAAAGATACAAATATATGGGAAATGCAGCATTTAGTGGTTTAATGAGATAAAACCTGTAAATAAAGGCTAGTTGATAATTGCAAGGGGAATACTTCTTCTAGCGGTGCATGGACGTATTTCCTTGTGTGATGAAAGAGATGTTTTCGGCCCTCCCTGTACTCCATACGTCGCTAGCTCTCTGGTGTGAGGGGCGACTTCTCCCGTGACGTCACCAACGTGGCTGATCACAGTTTATCACTGCTGGGGGCAGCCACTCAGGACCGCTGCTTACACACCACCATGCTTGCCTTTTAGGACAGATTCATTGCCTTCCCTCTTAATGGGATTTTTAATTACACCCAATGAAATATGTTCATTGTACAGCTGAATCTATTAGTGGTGGCAAAGTCTGTTTGTCATGGTGGGGTGATCTGGAGCTTGTTGCTTTTGGGGCCATCCCTGGGGCACTCTGGACCAAGGGGACAGGTCATTTGTCCGATTTATCACAGGCAAATGCACATGTATGCAACAGCGCAAAGGCACACACACAAAGTTGTGGGCACTCACACCTTAAACACACAGTGATACACACACACACAGTGACACACACACAGTGACACACACACAGTGATGCAACACACATATGCACACACAGTGACACACCCCCACACACAGTGACACACACACACATACACACAGACACACACACAGTGACGCAACACACATATGCACACACAGTGACACACACACACACACACACACACAGTGACACACACACATAAAAGCACTGAGACCCCAGGAGGAGTGGAGAGGGCTGCGCCTCCCTTTTGACTGCTGTCAGGTGTTCCTGTTCCCTCCCACAGCCTGGGGAGTACTACAACAGGATCATGGACAGCAGCGGCCTCACCTACAGGCATGCTAACCTGAGGCTAATGAGCAATCGACTCAGGTGTTAGCCATTGCTTTCGTCAGGCCTTTATAAAAGCAGAGTCTGCCATGCCTAAGGGACAAGGAGGAACTGGTGCTGGCTTTTCTTTGTTTTACCCTCTATCATATTGCTTTATGGTTAAACTTTGTTTTCATTTTTGTATTATTAGATTTTTGGAAATAATAAAATAACTATAAACTGGCCACTGGCTCACTGGAACACTGCTATTGGGTTTGTTTTTCATCCATTCGCCATCCCTACCGCCCTGCAACAGGGACACACATAACTACTCACACATTCACACAAACCTTGTGGAGCTATTGTGCAACTTGCCTTGCAATACAAATTTGCCTGTCTTCAAAGTGGAACAAATTGTAGCAGAGGGTAAGATTTGTGTTCTTAAGTAACAGGGTCCATACATTATGGCTTTCTCTGGATGTTCCTATCTGCTATGTATCAAGTTTTGGAGTTATTAGCCATAATTGCACACCTGGGTACACTTTCAAAAAATCTTTGAAAATGTATGGGCACGTAATGAAATATGTTGCTGGCTGACACTAATGTGGATTTATGTCAAGGAGCAGAGCCATCAAGTTTAATTACATCACACGCACACAGCCCTTCATGGTTCTGCATTCGGCGCTCATAACAAAACTCTCAGTTAGTGTAGTGCATGTGGACAGCGGGGTTATTTCCAATGATCAAATGAGAAATGAGCTGAAGGTTATGTAAGGGAGAGAGAGAGAAAAAAAACAACAGCAACAAAATTATGTTTACATAATCAGGTTCTTTTTTGGCCTACTCAAACAACATTCTAAAGTTGTTGCAGAAGCCTCTCTCACCCTCTTTTTGTTTCCTGTGTCATTGTCTCTGTCTAGTTTGAACCAATGAAAACACTCGGCTGTCTAGAGAAAAGCAGTTGGGTTTCACAAGCCTTCTCTACCTTTCTCTTGGACCTGAGTCTCTCTCTCTCTCTCTCTCTCTCTCTCTCTCTCTCTCTCTCTCTCTCTCTCTCTCTCTCTCTCTCTCTCTCTCTCTCTCTCTCTCTCTCTCTCTCTCTCTCTCTCTCTCTCTCTCTCCATTGAATGTGATGAATCTTCATCATCCGCAGTCTAGAAACAGATCAGTTACATAATTTTCTATCACTCTCTCTCTCTCTCCCTCTCACTTGCTCTCTCTTTCTTCTTCTCCATCTCTCTCTCCCTCTCTTCAATGTGATGGAAGAGAGGCTGAAATTGTGTTTTAATCTTTAGAGTGTAAATTTAAACTGCCTTTGTGAATGTGTACACTGGTTTCATTTGTCTGGTAATGAATATAATCAGACAGATCAATCAACCGACAAATCAATATACAGTGCACACTGATAATGCCTTCCAACTCGCGGAGATTCATATTCTGCGCAATTTGCAATGTGTCAAGCATGTCTCGTGGTTTTGTGCCTATTTCAATCAACGTGATTGCAAATGCGAATAACCTTTGCACCATACACATTACACCTCCGGTATAGCAGCAAACAAGGTTAATTGTTTTCCACTGTGCGGTCCTGCATGCATTATTGCAGAAAATCAAACATCCGATTGCTTCCCCCCTTCCTCCAAAAAATTTAAAACGCTCTGCGCCCGATGGAAAAACACAGTCACCCACACTGCAGCTGGGAACCATCTGTATCCATGGGAACAAGTGGAGGTAAACACAAATAGCTAACAAGTATGTCTCCTTGTGAAAGCTCAGTGCTGGAGGTGACTTAGCTCTGTCAATCAAATTAGTCTGAGCCCCATGTGCCTGTGGGAGTGGGGTGGGGTGCATCTTAACCCCTCCCCAAAATCATCAGGCTCTGCCCATCCACCTCCCTGCTCTTGGTTGTCTGCAGCCCTCTCTCTGGTCCCGAAAGGTCCTCGCGAATACCGTGACACATTGACTTTCGATGGGCGCGGCTTATTTTGGGATCTCCACAGAGAGTGGGATCACTGGGTGCAGAGTGTGGGCTGCAGTGGCTTTCCATACGCAGGTAGCTGAAAAGGAGCAGGTAAATCAGCCATCAGAATCCGAAGAGGAGCTTATTGTTCACAAAGGGCAGGAAGCAGGAGGCTGCTGAGGGCAGTCTAATGTGGTGGTTCACTCTCGAAAACCTCGGGGGATGCTGGTTTTTGTTTTTTCATTAAAATCAGTGACCGCTTCAGACCCACAAGGAACCACAAGAGACCCCGTGAGTTCACTGTGGAATCGAATGCTGTAATTGGTCAATTGACTGTCGGGTAAGAACGAAAACCTGCGCATACTATATCTCTTCAAAGGCAAGAGCGAATGCCACTTTTATAATGGGTTTGGATTGGTTCTTGTTGGGCATTTGTGTAACAGCCTGCCTGTTGGTGTTGTTGTTGTTGCAGTTGGGTGAGATGGGTAAATTGACTAATACAATCGCTGCACTTCATTCCACAATTCCAATAGAAGGTTTTATCAGGTTCTTACAGTAGCATTCATTTAAAGGAGGAAGTTTTATACAATATCATAAGGAAAATGTAATTATTTCCTGTGAAGCAGTAAACACACTACAAGCACGCATACACAAGTAGTGGCCAAAAAGGTAGAAAAAACAATATGATACAACTATGGTATCCTGCTCTGTAGAGTTCTCGATGGACCGTTCTTGATGAAACTGCCTGCTTATGCCTTAGGTTGAAATTTGTATTCAATTGATTTAGAGTTGACTGCCTGTTTAGCGCCTCGAACTAATGCACAGATGATTCAGTTGCCCTTTGTTAATCTTTCCCTCAGATTAACATGAGGACATCACCTTAGATACTGAATAAGCAAGTTGAGCTGCCTTCATCACTGAACCTCCTACCAATTGTGCTCCAACAATCGCCCCTCTTTCAACGTCACTGATGCCTCCTCTCCATAATTATAGGCAACCAGACTTGCGCAGCAATTTTGTACATGACCCTGAGCATGCTGGGATGTTAATTGCTTAATCAACTCAGGAACAACACCTGTGTGGAAGCACTTCTTACATGTAAGTACACATATGTATACGTACGTATGTGTCCACTGTAATGACACTGAAGGTCAATGTTAATATATTATTCTGATTCAGACTTCAGGGAGTGTGTGCATTGGTGTGTGCTGGAGAGGGTGTGGGTGTGTGATTGACTACTCTATGTATGACATTTACACAGTAAATATATACTGATATTGTCTCACCAACGCTGCAGATGGTTTCTTTGCTTGTCAAATGTTGCAGTGTCTTGGCATTGCATTCTTCCTTTCGCTGTCACGCAAGCAAGAATATGTCCAAACCAAAAAACGAAGAAAATAAGGAAAAACAAAACCAATATCCAAGACATTCCGCTCATACGTACAACAAATATACGTACAAATATTGGTGGCATTGCTATTCAGCATGACATCTCAAAATCGACACATGCAATTTGAATGTATTTGATCTCATGACAAATTTACTAAAGTTAATCATCGAATTATCTGAGAGAATGTCAGGACGAGTTCCCCTTTCTTAAAAAAAATAAATTGGAAAAGAACGTTTTCCAGAGATGGATACAGCCAAAACTCCCTGTTATTGCATATTGGGTAGAGGCACGTTCCCTGTTATTGCACAGTATGCAGCTTGTCCTGTTTTAATCCAACTGTTTTTATGCACTCCTGCTATATATAAGCATACTCCATCACAACATGCCAAATCATTTACAGTATATTACTTTTAGCAGACACTCTTATAGGAATATACTTTATTAGCCATGTTACACAAGGTAATTTGAATTTGTCTTTTTGCATATCTCTCCTAGATACACACACACAGACCACTATACATATGTATCCCATCAGAGAGGTCTGAGCACAGGGCCAGTCATAGTACAGCGCCCGTGGAGCAGTTTAGGGGTTCAGTGCCTTGTTCAAGGGCACTTCAGCAGTGCCCCAGGAAGTGAACTAGCCTCTCTCCGGATTCCAGTTCATTGTTTTTTATTGGCCTTTCTGGGATTCAAACCAGCAACCTTCCGCTTGCCAGCCCGTGTTACTAAACACTGAGCCACTGCTGCACTGCTGTCACTTATCTAGAGTGACTTACACAGCTTATTTTTTAAATTTATTTTTATGTCAATTTATACTGCTGGATATTTTACTGAAGCAGTTCGGGATAAGTACCTTGCTCAAGGGTACAATGGCAGTGCCCTACCTGGGAATCAAACCCGCAACTTACAATTATTTTACTATACTGCCAGGCTTTAAATTGTGAATGTTATTGTAGTAGTTTGAAGTGTTGGTTATACCTTTTTTTTAATGAAATACAATTTATTGTCTATATATATATAGATCACTGGCAAAATAAACACTTTAGTAAATTAAGGGTTTTGGTGACTCTGTTATGGTGTGGGGTGCATTTTCCTGGCACGGTTTAGGTTCACTCAGCCCCTTAGAGGGCAAGGTAAATGGCAAAAAATACAAACTCATTCTGCTCTTCCATCCTATGGTGAAGAAATTCTATCTTGATCGGAGTGGTCTCTTCCAGGATGACAATGCCCCCATCCCCCGGGCACGAAAACGATCTAAACCATATGCCATGGCTGTCTCAGTCACCATATCTCAACCCAATTGCACATTTATGGGAGATTCTGGAGTGTCATCTGAGACAGACAGATGTTGTTGCATCCCTACAATCTTTCCAGATATTTGTAGAATCTATGTCAAGGCAAACCAAAGCGTTTTTTCGAGGCTCGTGGTTGCCCAACGCCTCATTAAGACACTTTATGTTAGTGTTTCCTTTATTTCGGCTGGTAATGATTTTCTCTTTGTTGTCTCAGATCTTTTGGATGTCACAGAATGCAGGACAAGATGCGAATCTATCGTACAGCGACTGGAGAAGATGAATGCCTGCATCATCTCCCTCTTCTCATTGCCGCGACATCGTCTGATTTGTTGCCCCAGAGACCGCGCCATCATGATGCATGATCGCAATCGTAAATATTGGTTCCCGCTGCCTCCATCACCAATGATTACAATAACCAATATTTTCTTTTTTTTATGGGTGTTGGGGGGCTCATCAGAACTTGAACAGGTTTCCGCCTGGCTTTTTTGTGCGGGAGACAATGCCCTCGTTTAGTATCAAATGATATCAACCCAGCTTATCCAGCCCAGTCATCAGATCTGGTTATCTTCCAATTCCCTTTGAGAAAGCCGAACAGAACAGCGGCGTGATGGCAATTGAGCCAAGCCTCACTGTCTACTTCCCCATAATCTAGAGAGGAATCTGTCTCTTCATTGGGTTAACGCCTGTGGTATCCGAGGAGTTTCTAGCATTTTCTTAGAGTCTGCATGTAATGCACTGAATTAGAAAGCGAACAAAGCAGGCAGTGAGAATACCATCAGAGCGTTTCATGAAAATCCAAGAAATATCTGACGACGGAGCGAGAGTCTGCAAATATCTATGCAGGCGAGGCTAATGGTTTTTTAGTTCAATTTCTTACTGTTTTACTGGTTGTCATCTTTGCTTTACGTACCGAGGCAAACACAAGCAATTCATCACTGTAATAGAAAAAGACTCAAATGTATTCGTGTTTAGAGGAACAGAGAATTAATACTTACTTTTCTGACAACAGGATGCGGTGTTGAATATTTACCAGTGCTGTCAATTACTGTCTCAAGTAATAAAAATAAAAAAAGGAAAAAAAATCCATAACTTCCACTCCTCATCACATAATTTGACTTGTATGGAACTATGGACTTTATTGAGCAATAAAAAATATACACCAGAGAAGCTTATAATTATTTTCCTTCTTTTTTTTTCCAAAATCAGATTTATTTCCTCTGCATGTAGAACCCAAGAAAAGAAAAGAAAAATAAATAAAATGAAAATAAAAAAGGGCGGTTGATTCTACAGCAAAAGTGAACAACTGGTAGAGTTCCAATGCTTTTACTTTTATTGTTCAACTGAGGAGAGAGATGGAGGGAGAGAGGGAGGGAGGGAGGGAGAGAGGGACGGAGAGGGGCCAATCTGAGGGGTGAAGGGAGGGTGGCGAGGGCAGGGGCTTTTCACGGTGACACAAGCTCAGTTCAGTTCCGACTCCGACTCTCCGTAGAGTTCTGCCAGTTTCTGAAACTCGGGCCCCCAGTCGTCCAGGTATGTGTAGTCCTGCTCGGAGCGTGTGGCGGCCGAGTCCAGCGAGCTGATGGAGCCGGCGTGCGAGCCGCGGCCCTCGTACGCGTACGTCTGCAGCGAGTCGTACGGCGGCACGCTGGTGTCCATGTCGGCCTCCGCCAGCCTCTGCTTGAGGAACGCGTGCACGTCCACCTCGTCCGGCGGCAGCGACGGGCTCCAGGGGCCCCTGGGGGCCTGCTGCAGGGCCTCGGGCCTCACGTCCCTGCGGAACTTCAGCTCCTCGGCGGCCTCGGGGTTCCGCAGGGCAATGATGTCGAAGGCCTCCGTGTCCTCCTCGCCACCCCCCTCGTCGTCGTAGGTGACCACGTTCTCCCGGACGTCCTCCTCGGAGATGATCAGTGGCTCCTTCTTGCTCCTCCTCAGGGTGATGAACAGCACCACGATCACTGGGAGGGGGGGCATTGTAATATTTGGGTTAGTGGAAATGTACAACAAAAGGTAAAAACAATGTTTGGGTGACATTGCTTGAGATTGGGGTGGAGGCGTAACAAACATAATATTTGGGTCAGTCAATTATTTGGAAATATACAAAAGATAGGAGCGCTCTTTGGACAAGATTACTTGATTTGTTTGGGGAGGCGGGGGGGGAGTTGTAACATTTGGGTCAGTGATATAAATTTGGAAAATTACAAAAGCTCTTTTCTTCAGTTACTTGAGTTTGCAGTTGGCGTGGGGGGGGATTTACAACAAAAGATAAGAGAGCTATTTGGGCAACTTTGCTTGATGTTTTATACAATCAATATCTATTAGAAGGTGCTAATTGCTTCAAACAAGACAAAGAACACTGCACGAAAACAAGCCTTGGGCTTGACTATTAAAGTAAATACCGGCAAAATCGTCAAAAGACCAATGCACTTTTCTTAAGTGGGAAGGTAATATGGCTCTGCTTATCTGCCTAATACATTAGTGCATCATTAAAAGCTAGGGGATGAGGGCTGGGCCTTGGTACACAGACAAGGTGGCGCCTCGGCAAATTACAGTTGCAGCTGGCCAGATGTGAGAATGGCATGAGGCCCTTACGGATTTAGTTTTCAATTAAAACCACAGTTTTTTTTTTTTTTTTTGAGATATCAGTTAATGCTGTGTTGTGAATATAATGCTTATGTTCGCTCTCTTTCTTTCTGCTGAGGGAAAAACCCAGCATGCCATAAGAAAAAAAAGTGTTTGAGATATTTACCTCAGATTTTTATTTATTAGCTTTTTTAGCTGACACTGCGTGTGATGCGAAGACAAATATTTTTGTGTACTTCTTGGATCCACGCATGAATCATATCATTGGGTCATGATGACGGGTTGAATGCGAGCAGAATGGCTCATTGGAGCTGTCTCATCCCATAATACACAGATAAATACCTCAAATGCTACGTGGCACGTCAGGCGTAAAGAAAAATAGCTGTAAGAATCTTTTACACACAGACGCACGCACACACACACACACCCTTCCCGCCATAACAGAATAAGAGAAAGGTCAGTGTACACATATTACATTATCTACCATATACACTGCTCAAAGAAATTAAGGGAACACTTAAATCACACATCGCGGATCTCGATGAACGAAATATTCAAGTTGAAAATCTTTATTGATTACATTGCGTACTTCATCGAGAACAAAATGACGTAAGAACGGTCAATGGAAACCAAAATCCATTGAGGGCTGGATTCAAAATCACACCGAAAAGTGAAAAATTGAGATCATAGGCTGATCCAACTTGTGTGAATTTCATCACGACAACTCATAATGTGGCTCAGTAGTGTGTATGGCCCCCACATGCCTGTGTGCACTCCCGACAACGTCTGGGAATGCTCCTGATGAGATGGCGGATGGTGTCCTGGGGGATCTCCTCCCAGACCTGGATCAGGGCATCAGTGAGCTCCTGGACAGTCTGTGGCACTACTTGGTGGCGGCGGATGCACCGATACATAACGTCCCAGACATGCTCAATTGGATTCAGGTCTGGGGAACGTGAGGGCCAGTCAATGGCATCAATGCCCTCGTCATCCAGGAACTGCCTACACACTCTGGCCACATGAGGCCGGGCATTGTCCTGCACCAGGAGGAACCCAGGGCTCACTGCACCAGCGTAAGGTCTGACAATGGGTCTGAGGATTTCATCCCGGTACCTAACAGCAGTCAGGGTACCGTTGGCTAGCACGTGGAGGTTTGTATGGCCCTCCAAGGATATGCCTCCCCAGACCATCACTGACCCACCGCCAAACCGGTCATGCTGGATGATGTTGCAGGCAGCATAAGGTTCGCCACGGTGTCTCCAGACTCTTTCACGTCTGTCACATGTGCTCAGTGTGAACCTGCTCTCATCTGTGAAGAGAACAGGGCGCCAATGGCGAACCTATCAATTCTGGTGTTCTCTGGCAAATGCCAATCGAGCTGCACGGTGCTGGGCTGTGAGCACAGGTCCCACTACAGGACGTCGGGCCCTCATGCCACCCTCATGGAGTCTGTTTCTGACAGTTTGGTCAGAAACGTGCACACGAGTAGCCCACTGGAGGTCATTTTGTACGGCCCTGGCAGTGCTCCTCCTGTTCCTCCTCGCACAAGGGAGCAGATACTGGTCCTGCCGCTCGATTGTTGCCCTTCTACGGCCCTGTCCAGCTCTCCTCGTGTAATGGCCCATCTCCCGGTATCTCCTCCACGCTCTTGAGACTGTGCTGGGAGACACAGCAAACCTTCTTGCGACGGCACGTATGGATGTGCCATCCTGGAGGAGCTGGACTACCTGTGCAACCTGAATGGGCTGCAGGTACCGCCTCATGCTACCAGTAGTGACAAGGGCACTAGCAAAATGCAAAACTAGAGAAAAATCTGTCAGGAAGGATAAGGAGAGAGAAATTGTCTGTGGCCACCACCTGCAAAACCATTTACTTTTTGGGCGTTGTCTTGCTGTTGCCTCTCCTGTCACTTTCATTTGCACCAAAGCAGGTGAAATTTAATCACAATCATTTACGCTTCCCAACTGGACAGATCAATATCCCAGAAGTTTAATTGACTTGGTGTTATACTGTGATAATTAAGTGTTCCCTTAATTTCTTTGAGCAGTGTATATCTACTGCACAAGTCACCCATTGGATGAATCATGACCTCTTCCGTGGAGACAAACTAGCAAAAATAATTTCAACACTGATTTCATAGCAAGTAGCTACACTTCTTCGAAACACTGTATATGATGGAATAAACTTTTTTCCCCCTTTATTTATGTTGTACTATTCTTCAGAAGCATTACAATAATAGCTTTGGGCATGAAACTCATAAAAGCAGAGTCCACAGAGGACCCTGGTCGCCAGCTGGAGACATGCCGGACCAGCGCCGCTGAGAGCATGTGGGTTTGGGTGTATGACAGTTTCTGATGACACAGTAGCCGGATCGTTCCAAATGGAATTTTCCGCTGGCGCGAAGGCCATCGATCAAAGGTTGCCGTGGTTTCTTCATATTTGTACCGCTAAGGGAAGAAAAAAAAACTACAAACAAAAAAGAACATTTCAATCTAAACTCATCGCTAGAGATTGCTGCTCCTCTGTTTGCAAGGAAACAAAAGTTTGTGTTCGTTATTTGTTGTTTCTTCACAACTGCATTGCTAGACATAAAGGATACATACATACATAAATACGTACATACAGAAAAATGGAGGGGAAAGTAAAACAAGTAGAATAAAATAAATGCATCTTTGTAATAAATGTTCCTGGGAGAATGAAGGCTTGCGGGCGTTCCGTTCCCGTTTGATGACAGCTTCCTGCCTGCCTCCTGACTAAGTGGGAGGTGAGCGTACTTTCCGTGTTCATTGCAGGTGAGGCATCGCTCATCCTTGTCTTTAATTTTCACCTCCAAACGACTGGATTAAAAAAGAAGGGACAACGTGCCCAGGATCCAGGATTTCACAGAGCAGCAGAGCGCACTGCAGCTCGCCCTCTCCACCGACCCTCTCCCTCCCGGACCTGGAGGCCATCAGCCTCTTGAGTGTCAGCGTTGGCTAATGTATGAGCTTCCCTTTCTCGAGCAGCTGTGCACGCACAAACGAGTGGCCCTCTTTTAATCACAGAGCGTCCTCCCTCTCTCCTCCAGCTCCCTCTGTTCGGCTATCGTTTGGCCATGATGTGACGTGTGTGGTGTGGGGGGGGCAGGTTGGGGTCTGGGCTGGTAATTTGTTCACCATTTTCTAACGCCGCTCCACCTACTCATCACCAACAACAGGTAAATTCCTTTGGCTGCCATCATTTCTGACTCTCTCATTACCCTCCCTACCGATATGTGTCGTTCTGTGCTTCTATTAGGCTATTATGTCACTGCTATATGTATATGTATATGTATATGTATATGTATATGTATATGTATATGTATATGTATATGTATATGTATATGTATATGTATATGTCACTGCTATATGTATATGCTATACAGGCAGGCAGTGTGGTATAATGGTTAGGGAGCTGGGCCTGTAACGTTAAGGTTGCAAGTTCAATCCCCAGGTGGGACACTGCCCTTGTACCCTTGAGCAAGGTACTCAACCTGAATTGCTTCAGTTAATATCCAGCTGTACAAATGGATTGTAAAGAAATGTAAGCTGTAAGTCGCTCTGGATAAGAGCGTCTGCTAAATGCCTGTAATGTAATGTAATATGTTATTTTATTGCCTGCTATTATATGTTGTTGCTATGCTGCTGCCTGTGCTGCTGTTATACAGTATGTTGTTGCTATCTAACTTCTCTGCGCTTGTCTCTTGCAATAATGTTTCAATAGTGTACTGCTCTTATATGTTACATGATTTCATCAGTTTTTTGCCTGATATGGGACTGCAGATGAAAACTGCAGATGAAATGTATTTGGCTAAATCTGGCACTCTCACATAGATGCATCTGTGGAAATTACTGTGCATTGTCCCTGTCAGATAAGCAAAATAAATAAAAATAACCATGCATACTGCCCTGAAAATTACCTTAGTCAATTGGCACCGGGGGGAGGGGGTATAAAGATACTGTCAATGTGTCAGAGTCTGGATGTTTCCAGCTTGTCAATAGATCAGGTGAGTATTAACGAGTAGATGTAGGGGTTATGGAGTGTTAAGGAGTGCACAAAGGTGTTGTGGAGTATTAAGGAGTACAGGTGAGCGTTACGGAGGTTAAGTGAGTGTGACGGGGATTAGGGAAGTGTTATAGATATCGGGTGAGTGTAATGGAGCGAGCCTCACCCAGCAGAATGACAATGCAGAGCAGGATGGCGATGAGCGCCCCTGTGCTGAGCCCGGCGGAGGACAGGAAGGCCTCGGACTGGCAGGTGCGCACCCGGGCCCCGCGCGCGCAGGCACACACCCGCAGCGTCAGCGTGCCCGTGCTGCTCAGCGCCGGCTCCCCGCCGTCCCACACCACCACCGGGAGCTGATACAGCTCCTGCAGGGCCCGGCTGAACCTCCGCCTGCGGGACACCACGCTGACCGTGCTGTCTGTGGAGAAAAAACAAAACACACTTTTGATTTCGCTTAGCGGGGCGTCCTCCTTCACCCCCCTGAGCTTGCAGGACTCGCTTCTGTGGGCAATTATTCATAGAGCCATTCTCTCTCTATCCAGGGAACCTGCAACATTTTTGCTCACGTGACCGTAGCTCCAAATGCGGAGGGCATAACAAGGCCTATAAGAACACGAGTCATGAAAAGCTACCACCGTGAATCAAACATTAACACTAGGAGCGCCGGGTTTCCAGGCAGACAAGAAGACAACCAACGACTACCTGGGCGTCGACATTTTAAAGTAGTAATAATTACATTAGTGCATACCATCTCTAAAATAAGGATTTGGTTTTGTTAAGGCAGGTCTTGAGAAACATTAGAATACCTAAACCTCTTATTTCCACAAGCAGAATAATATATGCCCAATAACATATTCAGAATAATATGTACAGCATGCCACCACATGTACTATTCATACTGTTCACTCATTTTGGTAAGTGGTGGTGACTCCGATCAGCAAGACTAGACAATTCTTGGGGAAAAAAGGCTAATTTAAATACAAATGTCAAACATGAATGGCATTATAAAAGGTAGCCTCCATGAACACACATTGTGAATGCAGGAAAGTCAATCGTAGACGATGTATTATTCTGTAGTAGGCTATAAATATCCTGTGCACATATCCATGTTCAAGTGCGATGAAGAGGATTCTCCTCTCGTGTTCAGCATATGAATGTATGAATGTACAGCGAGAAACAATGTAAAGAAATGTAAAAAATAAATGTATGTACTAGTCAATATTAGTGTCAATATAAAATAGTCATTTGTTGATAATACATAACACCTTGGTTGTTACCACTTTTTTTTTTTCAATTGTAAAAGCCTGAAAAACACAATGGCGCTAATCAAATCACACTGCCACATTGCGCATGTCATGATGACAAATACCCGTTCCCTCCCTTCTCTCAAGGCACACGCATTCGACACAATGTTCAACAAATTGGCTCAATGGAGCCTTCTAGTAGAGGGAACAATTTGTCACCTCACAAAAGTCCCAACAAAAGTCCTCCCCCACAGACAGGTATCCTTACAGGTGTCCTATCTCAGCTCCCATCTGTAAGTAATCACACTCGCAGAAAGCAGAAACGGCGTCCTGCGCTTTACTAACTAAGGCCCACTGTATTGAATGTCACAGCTTCTTGGGCAGGAGGGAGAGAGTACGAGAGGGAGAGAGAGTGTAAAAGGGAGAGGGAGGGAGATAGGTGGATTTTTGATGGAAGCGCTGCGGATTTGTGCATCTTATCACAGCCTCCATCTTCAAAGGGGCAGACTTGAGGTACAGATCTATAGTAAAGTATCTGCTCTTCTATAGGTCAGCCACAGAGGTCTGTGGGATATTGAGTACTGTATGCAAATACAGGGCATCGAGATTCGAGTGTGACGAGAACACACTCACTTATTACAGATTTAAATCATCTCTCTCTCTCTCTCTCTCTCTCTCTCTCTCTCTCTCCCCACATCGTGTCTATCCATCTCTCTCCCTCTCTCTCCCAATGTGCTTTATTGGCATGGAATACAGATAGCACATACTGCCAAAGCGTAACATGAAAAGCAAGTATGCATTTTCATTTTTAACCGATTAACGTGAATGGAGGTAGACACTGAAACTGAGGTAAACACTTTCTCTTTGTTATCCTACCAAATCTCCCCCATCCCTCTCTCTCTCTACACACATATGATAATATGTGGCTTACCTGTAGAAATATGTGGTATACATGTGACAACATGTCATTCACATGTGTTTTTTGATGTGACATTCATGTGATTTTTCTCTCAGGGAAGTGGAATCGATACTTGCTATATAATAGCTGATATTTACATCTGACAGAAAGAAGATTTCAAAAGAAGATTAATAAAAATGTCAAAGGGCATACATTGATGGCATTTCACTTATGTTTTTTTGTGCTAGCAAGGCATTATTAAACATCATTTTATTTACAGGAAGTGCTAAAAAGCTTGGAAAAAACTGTTGTTTTTGTGTGTATATGTGTGTGTGTGTGTGTGTGTGTGTGTCTGTGTGTGTGTGTGTGTTCATCATGAGGAAATAAAATACCTCCAAAATCAAACCCTCCAAAAACAGGTTAACACTTAGAACTCATTCAGTTTTCACTACGTGGTGCACTACTGTATAGAACAGGGTGCACACCAATAGTCCTACTTGCATTGTGAAACTTTTTTTTGTTTTTAACCCCCTGAGGTCGGCTGGATCGGCGCCGATCCAAGCAGCAATACAAGTATATTACTATTTCTAACTTCGCGATATTTTATCATACACACGCGGCAAAAACATTGACAGAAACCTTAGAATCGCGACTTTCCGATTTGAGCACTGGCAAATCAAATGGGATTTTTAAAATTAGCTTAATTAGACCAAAAGTAAACCTTGCTTTTTACTCTGTTTTTACCTTTTAGTAACGTCCCCTTCTATTGACATGTTAACGAGGTGCTAATTTCGGGAGGTACGTCGGGCCATGTGTGAAAACGGCATAAACAACACAAACTGAAGAGGACAGTCTATGCTGATATTTATTTTATTTCGCTTGTTTTCAAATACTCGTGAAAATATATATAAATTCGCGTCTTGTGACTACATATTCCGCATGTCGCAATGTAACAAATTGCAATAGGCACAGAAAATACTTTTCAAACAGCCTAAAATGTTATAAAATATATCGTATGTCTGTGTTTACGCTTGCAATCTGCCAGCAACAGTATATTCACGAGTATATTTTCAAATACTCGTGAAAATATATGAATTCCGCGCCTTGTGACTACATATTCCGCATGTCGCAATGTAACAAATTGCAATAGGCACACAAAATACTTTTCAAACAGCGTAAAATGTTATAAAATATATCGTATGTCTGTGTTTACGCTTGCAATCTGCCAGCAACAGTCTATGCTATTGATTTCATTTCGCTTGTTTTTTTATTTTTTTACATCTTGTCTGTGTTTACGCTTGCAATCTGCCAGCAACAGTCTATGCTGATATTAATTTTATTTCGCTTGTTTTCAAATACTCGTGAAAATATAGCCTATGAATATCGCGTGTTGTGACGCCAAACATTCCGCGTGTTGCAACGTAACAAAGAGCCAAAATGAATATTCAGGTATTTAGCATTTAGCCCTCCCACAGCCTGAAATAAATGTGACCAGTTCTGATAAAAACAGGTTTTTAGCTATTTAGATCTCAGATGTGCTAAACTATTTTCACACCCTTACATAACCAAGACCTTGGTGAACAAACGCACATTGGCAAAACAATTCGTCACTATAGTTTAGTGTGTGCTTTCACATCTTTTGTGACAGCAGAAAAATTTACTATTTTTAACTTGTGTGTTTGTAGATCTATTTACAAGCTGCATATGATACTGACCAAACTATTGATGGCATACAAATGTAGCTGTGATTGTCCTTCAAATAAAAATATCAAACACTTTGGAGTAAGTGTGTGTTAAATTGATGAAATTGAGATAAATATCAGACCATGCCAAAATCTAAAAACATTAAAAGCTTAGCACGGACCTCAGGGGGTTAATTAGTTTCAGATTTTTCCCCATCTTCCTCCCAATTTAGTAGCCAATTGTACCCTAATTTCATGTCAACAATCCCCCCCCTGTACTACGAGCTTGCTGATGGCCAGAACCTGGCTGGCGCAGCCGAAGCTCAAACCCCGACTGCAGTGGGCAACCGAGCGAGCGCCTTTACCATTGCTCCCCATGTAAAATATATTTTTGTTACCTTTTTGTTCCTTTGCTGTGAATCTTAGTAGTCCATACATGAAAATGTATGGACTAATATATATGCCATTTAGCAGACGCTTTTATCCAAAGCGACTTACAGTAGTGAATGCGTACATTTTTCAGTATATGTGGCCCCAGTGGGGATTTAACCCACAACCTAAGTGTTGCCAATGCTGTGCTCTACCAACTGAGCCACAGAGAACCACCTAATTAATTATGTTAGGAACTATAAGGTGAAAATACATTCTTACATAGCAACCACATCGCTTACAACTATGTAATTACATTTACATAAACCAAACAATTGTTATAATCCTGATTATAGAACATAAAATACCTTTATGAAGCATTCGTAACACCTTTATGAAGTTCTTATAACATTGTTATAAATTCTTATTTCATCGATAATAATCCTTCAAGAGCAAATGCAACGTTAAAGGCAGAATATTCAGAGGTCTTTTATTTCATTTTACTTCATTTGGGCAGAGGTGTGGACGTTCCGGACTAAAATTGCCTTTTTAAAGACAGGCCAACAATCTTTATTTTAGAGTCCATGCAACATCATAATCTACAGCAATTAGCAGTTGTGAAACATTTAAACATAGCGTTTCAAATGTTATGATTGCATTTATTTATATTTGTTGTTGTTCAGTGTTATGCATTTCAATGTCCATCGGTTAGTGAGGGCTTCATAGGACAGAGGGAACGTTTGGCACATTTATATCCTGTCTCAGGCCTACTAATGACCATGTTTAATTTCATGCATATTTTCTCCCCATTGTTCGAGCCAGTTGTGTCGGAAATTAGCAATTAAGGCACAGAGTGTTCCAAACAACTGTAATTGTGTTGATTATTTCATCCAAACATTTAAATCCCCTTGCATTCTCAGGCCTGATTTATCCTACACTCTCTAAAATTAAGGTGCAACTTTTGTTTCTCAGGGTGCACATGTGTTAATTGGACCTTCAAAGGTACACATACGTTCCTTAATGATACAGTTATGTACCTTTTCCCAGTAAAAAAAGGTACAAATTAAGGAAAAGTACAGATATGTACCTAGGTAGGGTAATGAATCCTTATTCACACTGGCAGCCATGTTGGAATAACAATGAAGCTTGTACTGTATTGCATGCAACATTCTTTTTTCTATGTTCTTCTGACTAAAGGTACAATTCAGTACCCTACAGGGGTACTGCCACAGTGAGAAGCATTTGTACTTTAATAGGTACAACATGGTACCTTTTTTTCAGAGAGTATATGGACTCAATGACCAATAATCTAGTACATGTTAGAGATGGGAGACAGAGGATTCACGCTACCTCAAAATAGGTGGAGCGATCACACATTACCAGTGACTCCTTGATTTGAAGCTTTCATAGGTCGGAATTCAATCAATATTTGTCCTTAACTTTGACTCAGTCAAATGCTACAGCGTTCCTTTTTTTACATTAATGAGTAAACATGGCGATGGCTTGTCACAACAGAAACACTATCTCTTAAATGTAATTGTGAGTAAAAGTTAAGGATTGAATCCAGGAAATGATGTTAAGATGAATTTGATTGGTTCATGCAAGTCGGTGATTGACAGCACATGGTAGTGTCACTCAGTATGAGGCCTGAGGAAGTTTATATTCTCCCATTACTGGTACAAGCAATAGAAGGCAGTGCTCCTCTCAGTGATGCGTTTAGGCTCTGTTATGCCATGGGAGAGGAAACCTTTGGGGAATCAGTGTACACTTCATTAAGCACTGCAGCAAACTGCTGCCTGCAAAAGCATCTCCACTTTTCACACTTCCGCAAGGACATTTCAACATGGCCGTTAGTACGGGGAAGAAAGTGATGTGTGTGTGTGTGCGTGTGTGTATATGTGTGAGTATGTGTATGGTTGTGTGCATGTGAGTAAGTGTGTAATTGTCTGTGTTTGTTGTGTGTGTGTGTTGTGTGTGTGGGTATGTCTGAATAAGTGTATGTGTGGATGTGTCTGTGTGTCTGTGTGTGCGTGCACATGTGCGTGTGTGTATGTGTGTCTGTGCATAAGTGTGTGTGTGTATTTATGCACATGTCTGTCTGTGTGTGTGTCTGAAAGTGTCAGGGTTGCAGTTGATGTGGGTGTTTAGAGGGTATTTTTAGGCAGAGCAAACTTTACGAGCAATGGGAAGGATAAAGTGAGGATTCCTAGCTGGCCTGTATTCTGCTCTCCATCACTGCACTGCATGGGAAACATCCTCAGCAATGATGAACCCTTTAATGATCAACCTAAATGCAAAGCAATCATTATGTATCTGTGCATGTATTACATTTTTTTAGGGCAATTGCAAGTAACATACTATTATGGCCAGCGTGAAGTAGCACATGCAATAAACTTAGTTTGACAGTGATGAAGTACACAATTGTGAGAGAACAGCACTGAGAGACAGAAAGAGAGAGAGTATAGTGAGATACAGAGACTGTATAGTCCACTTCATTAGATGACAGGTCTCCATGTTGTGACATGCAGCACGGCAGTGAACACACCGCGAAGCCGAACGCCACGAGAGTACTACGGAACCATCTGTGGTCTGACATTGTGCTTTCCTCATCTCAGGAAAATTCACGAAAAACACACCGCCTCACTGTACCTGTCAATTCTGCGGAGGCAGAACACAGCCGCGTGTGGAGCATTTATGCCCAGAGACGGGAGACAGAAGTTACTAGAGCAAGTGAGCTCTTTCTAAAATTAAACATACAAAAAAAAAAAAAACAGTTGCTGTAACAAACCCATGTAAAATATTGCATTTCACAATGAAAACTTTTCCCCTGTCAGTGGTTCTCAAACTCGGTCCCGGTGACCCAATGTGTATTCTAAGTGTGTTTTTGTTTCATCCATAATTGCAACCTCTGAATTCTAACTGGCTTTTAATTGTTCTTAAAAAGACATCCCCCACACAAAAAAAGACATTTGCAATTGCTTGGTGAAGACCACTTATTGTAGCTGTACATATACACTTAAAACTCCTATAATTCAGTGCATGATTATGGATATATGTAAGCACTATGTAGAAGGCCCTGTGTAATTAATTTAATCATTGTGGGTCAATACTTTTTTTCCTGTGAATCACTTACTCTGTTTGGAAACCTTTGAGGAGTTTGTTGGGCTGCTTCAAGGGAAATCACTTTCACCACCATACATGAAATATATTCAGCTCGCAAGGAGCAGTGAAATTTCGATCCATTTTGTAATTTTCTCTCTCCCAGTCTCAACCTCGCGAGCCCCTAAGACATTAACAGACTGTCCTCTGTGGCTGTCCTCACTTCCTGAACACTGGACTATCTTCTTTTTTTTAATGATTTCTTCTTTGTATCCACAGAGTCAGTCCTCTATGTAGGTCATTAATCTTGGAGACCCAGGCTTCCAGAGACAGCGGGCCTAACCTGATTGAGATCGGGACGGTGGAGGGAAATGCATTTTGTTTGGGGGAAGGAAAAACAAAAAGACTTGGCGTATTTAGAAATATCACCGACATGCATGCGTACACTTTCACCAGATCATAATAATCTGTTAATGAGGTTGAAGTGGCACTGACACGAAGATAGCAAAGGACTGTGTGTGTGTGTGTGGGGGGCTGTGTAAAAAAAAAAACATTTTTTAAGGCATTTACATAAAATGATTACTGTTTGGAATGAGGCTCATGAAAGGGTGCGTGCATTTCACATGGAGCGCATTTCTATGCAAATCTCTGCAGTTGCTAGGATGATGTCATACAAAGAGAATCTCAATTTAGTGCTGGTGGATAACAGAGCTGCAATTATATCTATGCATCTATCCAAAGATGCCCTAAGAGCCAATAATAATGACATGTCCAGCAGAAATCACAACATTTTCCACTTCAAGGCAACAATTACCATGTGCAGCCATTTTCCGTCCAGGAAACAAAAATGTTTTTGATCTTTTTGATGCTTGTGTGAAAAACTCCTAAATTAAGGAGGAAGTTCTAATTAGGTGCTATTCATCGCTGTCAGCAACGTGGTGACTGCAAAATCTCAGAAACGTATTTACACAATCAGGCGTTCACTTTGTCCATGGAATGCCCACACAGAATCCCTAGTGCTGCATCGATAGAACAAAGTCTGCACAAATAAAACAAGAAGTGCTGGTGTCTGTAAACTCGCTAAAGATACTTGTCGACATACTTATATGACAACCAACTCTGGACTCTTATGGTTAGTCAAAATTCAGTATAATTCAGTGTGAATGGATAAAAAACCTTTTTGAATTCATATAGGGCTGTAAATATAGGTGGAAATTTTGCAATTCAATACATTAGGATTTAAGGTGAAAACTGCTTGTAGGCACCAAACTGACAGGGGAACTTTTAACAACTTTAAGGAAGATATTTTCAACTTTTAATGGTTTTCCTCCGTTGCCCTGCAAACCACTGTATCCACTCAAAAAACTAAAAAAACAACTCACTGGTAATTTCCAAAAAAAAAAGCAACAAGAAAATGTGAAACATCACATTGTTTCATTTAGTAATAGTAACAATAATAGCAATGGTACTACTAATAATAATAATACATGATATCAATTAGTAAATCAAACAGCATTCAGTGTTTGTCTCGCATTATTAATTAATAATTGAATGACTATTAATAATTAATAATCGCATGCCTGCGTGGTGATGTGGCACAAGGCTGATTGTCATTCCCACCCCCAAAGTGTGTATATGTCACTGGCTGAAATGACAAGGAAGGGAAAATAAATATAACTTTTTTTATCACCCTAAGCAGTACCCTTTCAAGAATAACTAATATTTAAATGTTCAATCATAGATAACTAGAGGCAAAGTAAACTGCAAATGTTATTACTGTCACATAAAGACTGTAATTTGGGATATCCAGTCACCATTAAAGTTATGATGGCGAGTTCTACAGGCTACAAAGAAAAATAGACCAGGAGATATCTCACTCTATTGTTGGGATGCATTCCTGTTGTAAATGATTAAATAAGTATTAAGCTCCTAAGGGAGCTTTAGCCTGCTTGCGGTTCTTTTCTAATATTTAATATATATGAGAGCAGCGGCTAAAATACGGAATCAGAAATGTAAAAAAAAAAGGCTTCAGAGTCACACAGAGAAGGCCGTGGACACAAAAACAAGATCCCATAGTCCCTGTCATGGCACAATGGATGCACCAACACCACAGAGTGTAAAGCCAGCTCAGGTGGACAAACAACACCCTTCACAATGGCAGAGAAGGAAACTCTCCCCTTCCTCCCATCGGCTTTAAAAAAAATATTGTTGTTATTATTTTTATCTTATTTGTTTGTATTCATTTATTTTTCCTGTTTTGGGAAGTGTTTGGGTCAGGGAGGAGTAATGTCTCTTTGTCCTGCATGGGCCCAGGGGAACAATAATCGGAGGGGGAAAAAATATCTAACTTTCATCAATCAGACAGAGGAGGAGGGGTGGGGAGGAGACGGAGGGATAAATCTGAAACAAGGGCGACTCTGTCTGCCAAGGATGAAAGACTCTGTCAGGAGGAAAAATCCAAAGGATAAGGCAACAAAAAATGAGCCAAAGTCCCTGTTGCCACATCTACGTTACACTGAACCCTTCCAGAGAATGATTATATGTGAGCATAAATGTAGCCGACACAAAATATCGACTCTGTTGTGAAGATATTACCCATGTGGTCCCAGCTCCCCCGTAACTACCCACAATCTGAGCAATTAATTAAATTGACTGCTCGCGGCGGTCTGAATTACCCGCTGTTTGCATTCCGTCTGATATTTACAGAGATAAAAACAAATGAATATAATAAATTCATTAAAAAAGACAACGTGGTGCATGCATGAAACTTGTGGTGGCTTTCCAGTCTAAAGTGCATGTGCAAGAAAAAGTGTTAATGGAGACAGCAGTCATGGCTTGATTGCTTTGGTCTGTGCAGTAGTAAGCCCTGAAGCTGGCAGGCTTCTCCGCGTTAGTTTTAAGCTCTTTGTAATTGGCCAGGTCCTCTGAGAGGGATTTTGTTTTTCCAATAAAGCAGCAGCTCAGTTATTTCTGAATTCATACATAGGTGAGGAGCCTCTATATCTTAATATGTTGAAAGCACAACAGAAGTTAACCAAGTCCTATTTTAAATCTTATTTGTGACACCTGCATTTAAATGAGTCACTCTGGAGAGGCTTCTTTGGTTTCAAGTTATTTAGCATAACTAAACAGAGCTCTTTTTTCTTTTTTAAGTTTTATAAATAACTTTATTCTCCATAAAAATAAAATAAACACCTGAAAGTAACCTTTGCCTATGTCTCTCATTGAATCCTGAAGTCAAATTGAGCAATTGGAGAAGATTTTAGAGTTCAAGGTAATATTTAACCATGTATACAGGTAACTGAATTAAGTATGGTTAAATAAGCTGTACTAAAATGAAAATACTGAAAATGTATATGATATATATGATAATATAATAATGAAAATATTATCTGATTGATTCTGTCTCTCTTTCATCCCCTTGCTTCGGGACAAGCGCCCCCCGCCCCATTCTGGACCCTAAAACCGCAGGTGATGTGTTTGCCTGAGACCTGGCCAGTTACCAAGGCAACTACCACCGCTGGCCTTCATGTGTTATGTATTGAAGAGAGTTGTTGTGGTGGGGAAGAGAGTTCAGGTAATCCATCTGACAACAAACACAAGAGGACCATGCATGCTCAAACCCTCATCCACCCCTCTCTGCAATGGAAATAAAAATGTTCTGTGCCAAAAAATATTAAAGCCGGGAGAAATCTAAAACACTGTCAGTCTTGCAGTACCAGCAACAACAACACTTGTTTAATATGTTGAGAGACAGAGAGAGAAAGTGTGCATTAAGTGTGCATGAATATCAAATACCTTCATTGTCTTTAAGGGTGAAGTTTGGGTTCACAGGGATGTCCCTCAGTAGAGCGAATGAAAAACGGGGTCCATTCGCAAAGTCATCTTTGTCCACTGCACTAATGGTCTGGATCACCTGTTGGACATAAAGAGAAAACTGTATCAAATGCCAAACCATGGCCCCTTACAAAACCTGCTACAAATCAACCTGCAAACCATGTAGAATGCAACCTCTTGTAAATGCTTTTTAAAGCAGTAATAACTGCATTATAAGCCATTAACAAACACATTGCCAATATGAACCACATCATTAATGCATCCTATCTTTGAATTAAGTGGGAGGCCAAAGTAACCAGACTAGGAATACTCCCCCACAAGATTATACCATGCACTACGGAGATGGGAATATATATATATATATATATATACTATATACACGGAGAAGATTCAGTGTGTATTATAACCTACTGTGGAATTATTCTGAAAAAAGGACATTTCAGAAAGCAGAGGTGAATAAGAAACGGTTCCTCATGTGTACTGCTCCTCATGTGACAAAAACGTGACATTTCCGCATTGAGTTCTGAATTGGCACAGGCTAAAAACAGTCCCAGCAGGCCTACCCCACAATCGTTATCTCCGATGGACCATCTCCATTGAAGCGGGTCACCAGGTCCGTCAGGATTTGCCTTGTCCCACTTTGGGTTTTTTAAAGTGTGACAGTCAATTCAACCCCCAACCCCAACATGAGCCACATGCTCAGTGGGAGCTCAGCATCACAGAGCCCAGCATGGGGGAAGGAGGACCACCCCTCAAGGGAAGTGGGGTGGTTTGGGGTGTGGTGGAGGTGACCAATTATGGCCATATGCGGTTCCTCCATGTGACAAGCCTCTTGTATTGGGGACATTGAGGTTAGACTTTCACCTGCTATTTGTTCGACACCCCCCCCCACACACCACCACACAAATGAGGACATGGCACATCCTCATTGTCATTCTCACTCTTGAGTCTCTGCACACAAAGAGCTGGTTGAGCCCTAATACATCAGTGGCTTGTATCTGTCTGCATAATCTCTTAATTTGTCCTTTCATTTACAGTCCTGCTAGTGCAGAGAAATGTGCTGTAACAGAGCAGTTTAAGTGGTGGGACAACTTAAACTGCCATTAATTAAATCTGTAAAAGTGTATCTACTTAAAAGAAGAAAAAAAAACATGGTTCTCACAACAAAGGCATTGTCAAAAAAATGCATGGTAGTAAATCACTGTAAAATGATCATTATAAAATCGTAACCAATTACAAGGGCTTTTAGAGTCATAGCTCAGAGCTGGATTTGCAGCCGTTAATGGGTGTCGTTGTTCATAACTGTAACCTGAGAGGCAAAACCTGCATTATCGTATGGCACGAGCAGGGCTGTGGTGACAACGGATCAGACTTAATGAACACCCTGTCGTCGCGATGGCAAATCTGGGAGCCTGAATTATGCCGCCCGTTAAACGTTAAGCAATACATTCTGTCCCCGCTGAGCAGGGATGTCCTGGTTTCATTCTGCTGCAGAGATATGACTGTACTTTTTTGTTTCCTGTAAAAAAAAATGGCCGTCATCACCCCCCAACGCTGAACTGGTGAGTGAGCAGTGCTCTTGATCCAAATGCAGGGGGAAATAAGGAGTGGAGCGGATGCCCTGAGCTCCTTCAGGGATGTCATGCTTTACTGCCTGCATGCCCATGCTGAATGAGCGATGATTAGCCTCTTTACTGTTCATGCTCCTTGTGCATCCGGCATGGTCCAATCAGCTCCCGGTAAGCGTAGCATGATATGAATAATGCATGAGGCCTTCGATGCTACGAGAGGGAGGCGGGATTTTACTGGGCTCCCTGTGTCTGAGGTATGAATAACTTACCAATCAGAGCCTAATAGCCTCTGTTTATGTAAAAAAAAAAAATATATATATATACTGTATATAAAACTAGACCAATTGAGTATACATGCAAAGAGCTTGTTCTTGGCACGTTACATGAACATGGTACAAAAATTATGTTTGATTGGTTTTTCTTTTCACCGAGACAGGACAGGCACTGATTGGTCCGTTTTTGTCACATTGTGAACCCTTAGGGTTGCCATGGACACCGGCGGAGACTCACCTGCCCTGGTCTGGTGCTCTCGCACACGATGACCTCATCCTCCGTAGCGAGTTTGGGCGGGTTGTCATTGACGTCCAGGACCTGAACGGTGACGGGGACATGACTGAGAAGGCTGGGGTTGTCTGGGAGAAAAAAAGAAAGAAAGAAGATGAACATTTAAATTTAAACAGGAGAGGTGATGTGAAAATGATCCTCCTTTCCCATGACAGACCCTCTATTCCAGTCCGTTTGGAGATGGACCCAACTTGTAACCGTAAAACCATACAGAAGTCACGGTCTTGGCCAAATCACACATTTCACCCTTGCTTAAGAATGACACGAATTCTGCACATTTATGTTTTTTGGACACTTCATGTGAAATTCAGGTGATTTTTCCTTACAGGCACCTTTGACCATCTCTAAAACTGAGCTAGTCCAATGTGTAACACTAACCCCGTATAAGTAGACATTTCCCTTTCAAAAATCACATAAATTCTGCACGTGGGCTGCTGGGTGGCTCATCCTGTTAAAGCACTGCTCTGGTGTGTGGATGAGCCCTACAGTCTGGTACCAAATCCAAACTCTACAGGGCTAACTGTGGCCAGCAGCCCCATGGACGACGTATAATTGGCAGTAATGCCGGCCAGGGAGCAAGGATGGCCGTATCTCATTGCACACCAGTGACCCCTGCTTGTTAATCGGGTGCCCACAGTCTGCTTGTCTGCTCTTCCTCCAACTCTGTCTGTGCAAACTTAACTTGTAGACTGCAGGGTGAAAATAAGCGGCGGCTGAATCATGTGTTTCGGAGAAGAGCACATGCTTGTCTATGCTTCCCAAATTGACAGTGCAGGTGGCAGCGAGCACGGTTTGGAATACAATTGGGCATTCCAAATTGGGAGAAAAAGGGGGAAAATGTATTTAAAAAAAACAATGACTTCTGCACGTGAATCATATGTGAATCACATGTATGCCACACTTTTCAGCATGTTTCCGGTAGAGCACACCCTAATAAAAGTCAATAACAGGCATAGAACACGGACACCTTCCACCCCCATTGGGGGGCACAGACGCAAAGCGATACATTTAACTGGGGGCCTTTTGATACCGCCTAACACATCATAAGACACCATGCGTCCGCAGACTTTCTTTGTTATGCAAAAGAGTCAACAGATTGTACTTGTTGAATGGTTTGGTTCTTTCTGTCAGTCTCTTGAAACATAATTCCAATCAACACTTTGCTTTAATTCTAACAATGTGAGGTTTATTGATTAGTACATGGCTACCAACGAGTCATATACCACATTTAAGTGAACTAGCAAATGAAGTTGGGGAGGTAGTACATAGACAGTGCGCTTAAAGTGTGTGTGTGTGTGTGTGTGTGTGTGTGTGAAATCATTGTTTTAAATATATACTTCTGGTACGCTCAGATTTTTTTGTTGTTGGATAAATATCAGGTTTCAACATTGACCTTTACAAGTAATTTAGAGCATAGTCACTTCCTTGCCAAAATGGAATGCCAGCATACAGACATTATTTATGATATAATTGGTCATAATTTTGTTCAGAGAGGGAGGGCAGTGCAATAAATGGAAATTGCCTTGGACTTGACTCCGCAATAGCCCAAATAAAATATCAAGGCCTGCTTTGTCCAGGGCCTGTGTAAGGAGTCTGTGGTACAAGAATGTAGACACGTTCTCTCCATCCCTCTGTCAATGTTCGTTGTGTCCCTATTGGTTGAATTGCAACTGTCAGCGCTGAGGTCATAACTGATTTATGGGGAATCTCACACGACGGTCCAGATTCCAAGGGAGGGAGTTCTCCTTATTTCCTACTCTGAGTAAACCAGGTTACTGGTTATTCTCATTCCACTAGCGGAGCGTGTCTTGTAGAAGTACCAGGCTTTGATTTAGCAGCTGGCCAAGTCTCTGATTTCTGCCCACTGGAGAGGAAAAGGTGAGCCTGAAGCATTTAGTTAAGACAACTGTAACTTTTAAAATACATGCATCCATACACGCATACAGGTAACTTCCAAAATAAAGGCAACGCTTGAGTAAATTAGGGATCCTTTAAAAACAGGTACATTAACACAAGTGTCCGTCAGAGGTGCAACGAATGGTACCAGCAGATAGGCCCGACCCTCCCTTTTCTACCATCACCTGGCTGGGACTCTTCTAGCCTGGGCCAGGGATGTTTGAGTGCCCCTCCCCCAAAGTCTTGCCTTTAATTTGGCAGTTACCTGTACATGTATACATACATACCTACATATATACAGTACATAAACCAGCCAGCTGAGACTAGGCTAGCAGAAACACAGCTGGTTTGCATTCGGAACTTGAGAAACCCCATGCCAACAGGATGATAACTTTAGAAGTGGCACTGATTTCCCTCTGTGCTCAAACTGTTTTGTGACTCACAGCCTCTCGCTCCGCCCCCAGCGGGGGGTTTAAAGGGTGGAAATTGGCTTTCGGGACACGGCAGATGAGAGCAAATGCTGGTCACAGAATCAATCCTACCCCAGTTTGACGTGGTTCCTCTTACATTTTAATGTGAATTTTATTTACTTTGTTATGCGCAAATGTTTGCATGCTGTGGTCACTGAAATGAAAGAAACGTGTATGGAAAACAAGAAAACTCGCTACAATTCCTCATTCAAGGTCAAGGGTGAAGCACAGTACGGTAAGAATGTGTGCTAGGTGATGTTTCTAATCAGATTGTGTTTGCTGTGCACAATCACAAGCCTTCAATAGAGTTCTTAGCCCAGAGTATGTGAAGGCATGGTTGTTCGGGTACAGGTGTGCATGTGTGTGAGTGTGTGTGTGTGTGTGTGTATACGATTTGTATATTACAATTGGTAATTCAACATGTTGGCTATTTAATAATTATGTTGGCTATTTAATAATTATTATTATTATATTTAACAAATATTTTGTTTATTGATTATTTATTTCCACTGCAACTTAAGGACATTCTTAAGAGAGAGAGAGAGAGAGAGAGAGAGAGAGAGAGAGAGAGAGAGAGAGAGAGAGAGAGAGAGAGACATGTGTGTGTCCCGAGTTCAATCCGGAGCAGGGGGCTCACCACGCCAAATTGCGGGCCAACGTGAGCTTGACTCTCTTACAGAATGAACTGACTCATTATGCCCAGGCAAATGAGAGAACAGAAATCAGGGAAACCATTCAAACATTCTAATCAAGAAAATATGAAATATTGCAAAATATTTCTCAGCGCTGTCCGTCTCCGTCTCATCAGGCAGACCCTGCAACACATGAGTTCAATGCATCCAAGCTAAGACATTGCTTTGCTTCTCTTATTTTATTTCAAATTTTTCCAGTTTTTCTCCCAATTTGGTTGCCAATTATACCCTCCATTTATTTCAATTCACCCTCCCCCCGCGAGTCCGCTGCCCATCCTCCAGGTCGAGACACTCTTTCCAGACCGATAGATCCGCCTCTTCCAAGACGGAACTCTACCATGGATGCCTTTTTCCTGCTCCTCGACGGACTTGCCGGCTCACCCTCCCCCCTCCCCTGGAGGCGAACAGCCAAATGCCCCACTCTGGTCGGGGCTGACAACCAGGGCCGGTCTGGTAGAGACGCGGGTTTCGAAACGCGTCCCTGGCAGGCAGCGCACACCACACCGGACCAGCCAAAGTGTGATGCATTAGACTGCTACGCTATCTGCCGCCCCTCTTTGCTTCTATTTTAATGGAATGGAAGCTCATAATCATCAATGCACACTGTATTCAGTAGGTGTGTTGGTACAGGTTTAATAAACACATATGAGTTTTGCTTCTGTTTGATTCATTTCAGTGAGTGTCTGAGTGGCACAGCTCTGAAATTGGGATGATGACCTTCCCCCATCCGTGTCAGAATCTCAACACCTTCATTGCAGGGATCATGAGGCCTTTGTTCTCTTTCGATCAATCGGATATCATTGTGTCTCTTCCTCTCTCGTCTCTCCGGCCAACCCGGAGCTCCACACCAATGCAAACCTGCTCTCTTGCTTTCTCAAATATCCAAAGACCCTCCCTAAAAGCCTATATCAAAACTCCACTTTGAGGAAAATTGGACTGTAAAGGTCGGCTTTGACACAATCTTGTCACTTTGGAAGTTGAACGGTCAGCCGTATTATCAACCTGGTCTCATGCCCTTCGCAACGATAGGTTGACATCTGACCACAGTGACACAAAGGGACCGCTTGTTTTCTATTTGGGCCAGCTGCATCTACCCTTTCATCTGAACCTATCAGGGCGCACCTTACATTATCTTGTTCCAAATCCCACCAATCAGAGCACAGCTAATACCGCTATACTCTCTTCTCTTCCCTTTCCCACTTGTTACGCACTCCAACTCTTGTATCCTCAGCCTTTGGCACCATCTACCCTTATCTGTCCCTCTCCGTCTCTCTTCCTCTCTCCTCTCCCCACCTTCCTCTCTTTCTCTTCAGCTTAAGTGTGCTGCGCCACTGCGATAACATGCAGCATTGTGGCATTCTTGGAAAAGGTGTCTACCTCCATTCCTTTGACGTGTGACCATTTCTCTTTTTTAAACGCAGAGAGCATCTTAATGCCGAAACTGCATCTGTAGCATTGGCAGCACACACATAAATTCTCTATTTACCTTATCGATGACAGTTTTTTTTTGGATGGCGGGATTTACTGCAAATGTGGCATCTCTTTAGCCAGTGCTCACAAGCCCCGCCTTGTGAAAGATCATGCTGTTACCTCCCTGTTTTCTACTACAATAATTTGGCAGGGTATGACATGATTTCAGGCAGCTACACTCGGGTTGAAATGCAATGCATAAACTTCACATTTCAGCAATAAAACTAATAATTGGATACGTCCTCAAAGCCCAATAAGAGATTACATATGTATGACATATATGCTTTAGAGAGGGGCTGGTTGGGACCTAATGCCGTTATCACAGAACCAATTTGCATATCAGACCAAGGGCCTAAAACGTTTTTAAACAAACCTTTCTCTAACAAACCTTTCCTATGGTAGCAGTTCCCTATACATGAGACCTCATTTTCTGTTTGTAGTCTTATTTCAAAACATTCAACCAAACTTTGGCCTAGATACAGTTCACATCTATCCTTAATTTTACATTTTTTTACTTGATGCAAAATAGATAGCACAGCACCACAAATAAGTAAATGTATAATTGTTGTTGTTTTTAAAAAATAATTTCTTTCAGATTTTCTCCCATTTTCTCCCAATTTAGTAGCCAATTACACCCCCTCTTTTTCATGTCAATCCCTCCCTTGTATTGTGAGTTCCCTGCCGTAGCTCTGTGACCGGCCGGCAGTGACAAAGGCTTGCGCACTCACTCGCACACTCGCCAAGCTGACTACCATAACTCCGGTGCTCCAGAGCCACTCCAATACGCAGCAAACTCATGTTGGCTTCCCTCCCCCCTCCTTGGCGACTCTGGCACGACTGGTGGAATCTAAACCTGGTTGCAGTGGCCAGCGTTGAACGTTGTAACCACTAGACCACCCAGGAGGCCCATCTATCCTTCATTTTGACCACATTTTTTATTTTATTTTTTCCTTCACAAACTCAGGCCATCAATTGTGCTAATGAAGAAGGAAAAACTTTCTTCATTAGCACAATTGAAAACACAAAACAATACTGAAGAAAGAAAATGCTGGCACTTAAGAATACATTTAGATTCAAATACACACACACACACACACACACACACACACACACACACAAACACACACACACACACACACACACACACATACATACATACAGGTAATGGCCAAAGTAAAGGCAACACTTTATGAGCGATCCTTTAAACATGCGCAGTACAACAAGTTTCCGTCATGGGCCAGTACCGGTGGATTGGCCTGGCCCTCTCCTTTCCAACGAGCTCTCCTAGCCCAGGCCAGGGCCGTTTCAGTGTCACCTTTATTTTGGAAGTTACCTGTGCATGTATAATATACACACACACATACACAGGTACTGTATATACAGCTCCTTTTACAAAACATATAAAAGCTACAGATATGCCCTTAGGGAAATCATCTCCATAAAGCCATCTAATGTTTTGGCTCAGCAGAGTACTTACCAACCTCTGAAGCGATCACAGTGATATTATGCCATGCCATCTCCTCTCTGTCCAGGATCTGTGTTGTTTTTATGGCTCCGCTGTGGGTGTCGATGTTGAAATACATATCTCCGTGCAAACTGCGGTCAATGAAATACCTATTTTTAGAGGAGAAGGACAATTAAAGTTGCATGAGTATCATCTCTGCAAAGTCCAACAGAAATATCCAATAGACTAGACAACAGCAGCACAACTAAAGAAAAAGAAAAATAATCATAAAAGGGCTGCCTTTGTTCTTGTCCCCACATTTGAATTGCATTATAGGTATTTAGACACATTCATCCAGAACAACACACAGTTTTTACATTTCCTACATACAGTCCAATTATAGAGCTGGAGTTGCTGAAGCAATTCAGGTAAAGTGCCTTGCTTAAGGGTACAATGGCAATGCCCCTCCCGGGAATATAACCTTCAACCTTTGAGTTACAAGTCCAGTTCCCTAACCATTATAGTACACTGCCGACTTTCAGAATGTGGCGAGACACAAATGTACTTACAATATACAAACACACCTTCCCAAACTCTCCTTAAAGTACGTAAGCATTCATTAAAATGAATGGGCTTTGCCTAACATTCATAATAATCCATTACTATTCATAAACCCTTTCTTCGTAAATTAAATAATACATCATAGTAATAATTAATAATGCACTGTATGCTCTATGACCTTTGCCAAAATATGTCTGGTTTCTGTTGTACTGTTGTTTGTCATATTCAAGCATTTTCAAATACTTACTCTCTGTAAGTCTCTTGTGAAAACTGTAATTATATTTATTAAAATAGTACAGCTACATTGTCTTCTTCAATACCATGCCTGAAGCTGTAGCTAATTATTAAGTAAATTGCAAGGCAGGGAAAACAATTCAAGCATGACGTTAATTGGCTAAATGAGTGTAACCTCACTGACTTGCGTGGTAAGGGAAGTACGACCACAAATCACAGCGGTTTATTTGAGGGTTCCACTCACATAGAATACTTTCTTTTCTAAGAGAGAATTAAAATGTGCCATTAAATTGTTCTCAAGACACTGAAGTTTTATTCGGCCCAATACTTTATTTCCTTGGAGAACCTCCTCCAAGCAAGGTAGAGCAATACTCGATATTTACGAGTAGCTTGAACACCTGGGCCCATATGTATCAAATAACTTAAGAATTACACTTAACACACCTCCTAAAAACTTACTTGGTAGTTATCAGGCAGCTCACACTTTCTCAGAGGTAAGTCTATTCACAAGAGTAACTTTTTTGTTACACAAGTGTGTTTTTGTGACAATCACAGGTGCCGAAAATGAAAAGATTAAGATGAGGTAATCAATTGCTGAAATTACAAAGAGGAAGAACGAATCTGCTTTTGGAAAATTTGTATTCTTTTTTATCCAACACAAGTTTCCAATAAAGTTAAACAGACCCTCATTATTAAATCTGCCTTGTTAGCTAATGTTAGGCTAAGCAAAATGGATGTAATAATAAAACTGAATTGGACTGTGGAGGAAACGGTGAGGAAGTAGACATGAAAATGGAAATAATTAAGGGAAAATGTAGCCCTACACTTACAAGTCCTCATAAAAAAGAGGCATGGAGGCAGCAGATTGCAGACAACATTAATGCAAGCTTCGCCTCTGCCATTCGGAGCCCGGAGGAAAGTGGAAAAAAATGGTACAATGTTCTATCAAAAGCACGTCGGGAAAATCTTCGCTTTCAAGAAGGTAACATCTGGCTCTGGTTCGTAGCTTTATTTATGTATTTATTTATGAGACACATTTGTGTCATATTGCAATATTGCTGATGAACATCGGCTAATATAGACATACTTTATATTCAGGTGGATGTACTGTGCCTAAACCTTTAAGGTAGAATAAATTAAAATAACTTGCATCTCTGCTGTAACTGCGCTACTTCTCAAAGTTGCTGGCGATATTACATCCCACACAAGATCAGTGACAAAGATAATTCCCTGGTGATCTAAGCGATAACGTTTGATTAACTGTGCGTCATCAAACATTTCCGTCTTTGCAACTGTGCCATCTTGCCTACTCTGTTATGATGGGTTAAGTGGTTGGAGCCAATCGCAGAACCCCGAAGGTATCGATAAGTTAAGCTGTAAGTGAACAACCTAACCACAAACTCTGAATAACAGAGAATAGGAAAAACAATAACAAAAAAGGGGAAAACAGAAAAGATCACCCAACGGATGATTTAAGTGCCACAACGACACAAACAAAACGAATAACTGATCCACCAACACCGGGTGTCTGAATGAAAAGATAAACGGCTAGAAGAGCCAAATAACCAGCTTAGAAATGAAACCCGAAAAACAGTCCACAGACTGCCTAATCGGAACACAAACCAACTCAGGAGGAGCGAGTAAGTTCCCTAAATCAGGTAACATGAAAGAGATCCTACATTTACTAATGAGATTTCTTAGATCCTAGAGTAAGTTCTTTTAGTAGTGTCTTTAAAAAGACGCTACCTACCTTACCGGCTAAATCGTAAAAATGGCTTACGATTTCGCAAAGAACCAAAAAACAGCTGGGGTTTAAATAGGGAGGAAATGGTGATTGATTACACAGCCCCTCCCACAAGGAGACAGGCGCAACACCGCCCTCAGGTGGTAAGTCAGGGAAACAACCATGACAGGACCCCCCCCTTAAGGGACGACTCCTGACGACCCTTCAGAACCACGCCGGTGAAAATCCTGGATCAACGAAGGATCCAAGATGTGACGGGACGGAACCCAACTGCGCTCCTCAGGACCGTAACCCTCCCAGTCAACCAGGTACTGAGTTCCCCTGCCTACACGCCGCGAAGCCACAATACTCCGTACCGTGTAAACGGGACCACCCCCAATGATACGAGGTGGCGGCGGCGGTACTTCTGGGGGCGCTAAGGCGCTAGTGAGTAGTGGTTTTATGCGGGACACGTGAAACGTGGGATGTATCCGCATGGATTGTGGAAGCTGTAATTGCACAGTAACCGGGTTAATCTTGCGGAGAATTTTAAAAGGACCAATATAGCGCGGAGCGAGTTTCCGAGACTCTACCCGTAACGGCAGATCTCGAGTAGATAACCAAACCCGTTGACCCACCCTATACGATGGGGCTGCCCGCCGACGGCGATTGGCAAACTCCTTCTGGCGATCCACTGCGCGTATTAGCGCCGCCCTAACCCTTCGCCAGGTGACGCGACAACGTCGCACAAAGGCTGCAGCGGAAGGTACCCCCGCGTCCCCCTCCAGCGCCGGAAATAGAGGAGGCTGAAACCCAAACTGAGCCTCGAATGGAGAGAAACCCGACGAAGCGTTGCGCAGGGTGTTATGAGCGTACTCCGCCCAGGCCAGATGCCGACTCCATGAAGATGGATTGGCGAACGCAAGACAGCGGAGCGTATTCTCCATCGTTTGGTTAGTACGTTCCGTCTGACCATTGGTCTGTGGGTGAAACCCTGACGACAGGCTCACAGACGCCCCTAACAGGGAACAAAACGCCCGCCAGAATCTGGACGCAAACTGAGGACCCCGATCTGACACAACGTCTTGTGGCAAGCCGTGAAGGCGAAAGACATGGTCCATCACAAGACGTGCCGTCTCGAGCGCAGACGGCAACTTGGAAAGCGCAATGAAGTGGGCAGCCTTGGAAAATCTGTCCACTATAACAAAAATGGCCGTATGACCATTAGAGCTGGGCAAGCCGGTGACGAAGTCTAGAGCGATATGGCTCCAGGGTCGACGAGGAACCGGTAAAGGTCGCAGTAAACCTGACGGAGCCAGTTGTGACCCCTTATTACGGGCACAAATGCTACAGGCAGCAACAAACTCCCGCACGTCCTCTCCATACCCCGCCACCAGAACCGTCTACCCAGGGAAATCGTGCGTACAGTGTACGCCTGGGTGACCAGTGAGCCGGGAGGAGTGACCCCACTGCAGTACCTGGGAGCGAGCTCCTGAGGGAACGAAGAGGCATCCCCGTGGACCCCCACCAGGATCCAGCTCAAGGCGTTGAGCCTCATGCACCACCCTTTTTTATCTCCCATAACACTGGAGATAAAATCTGTGCAGTGGGAATAATGGGTGTGGGCGGATGATCCAGTTCGGATCCATCGTACAAGCGTGACAAGGCGTCAGGCTTAATATTTTTTGAACCAGGACGGTAAGTCAACAAAAAATTTAATCTAGTAAAGAATAATGCCCAACGAGCTTGCTGCGAATTACGACGTTGAGCCCCCTGGATGTATTCTAAATTTTTATGATCCGTCCAGACCGTAAAGGGATGTTCCGCCCCCTCAAGCCAATGACGCCATTCCTCCAGCGCCATTTTAACCGCTAATAACTCCCTATCTCCTACATTGTAATTCCTCTCGGCAGGCGAAAGGCTCCGAGAAAAATACGCGCACGGATGAACCTTTTGGTCCATGGCCGACCGCTGGGACAGAATAGCCCCTACCCCTAGCTCAGAGGCGTCAACCTCTACAATGAAAGGTAATGAAGCATTGGGAGAAATTAAAATGGGTTCAGAACAGAATCTTCTTTTTAGTTCAGCGAAGGCCGCCTCCGCTTTAGGGGACCATTGAAACCGAGACGGAACAGTTTTTTTTTTGTAAGCGCCCCGTGATGGGCGCGACCACTGAACTAAAATTGCGGATAAACCGTCTATAAAAATTAGCAAACCCCAAAAAACGCTGCACCTGTTTTACAGAGGACGGAGTAGGCCAGTCCTTGACCGCAGTCACTTTATTGGGGTCCATTTGGATCCTGCCCTCTGCGACAATGAATCCTAGAAAGGAAACTGAAGGTACGTGAAACACACATTTCTCTGCTTTTACGAATAGCTGAGCCTCTAACAAGCATTTTAACACCTGTCTGACAGTGTTTCACGTGCTCAGAGAGAATTGGAGAAAATCAAAATGTCGTCAAGATAAACGAACACCGATTTCTCCAACATCTCTCTGAGTACGTCATTAACAAGCGCCTGGAAGACAGCCGGCGCGCACGTGAGGCCAAATGGCATAACCAGGTATTCGTAATGCCCATTGTGCGTATTAAATGCACTCATCACCCTGACGGATGCGAACCAAATTATATGCGTTGCGAAGGTCCAACTTGGAAAAATAGACGCTCCTTGGAGACGTTCAAAGCGGAATTCATAAGGGGAAGGGGATATCGATTCTTTATGGTAATATTATTTAACCCTCTGTAATCGATACAAGGTCGTAATCCCCCCATCCTTTTTACCGAAAAAAGAACCCGCCCCAGCAGGGGACGTGGATGGCCTGATAAAACCGTTAGTTAGAGATTCGAAATGTATTTCCTCATAGCCGCACTCTCCGGTACAGACAGTGAATATAGGGATCCACGTGGAGGAACTGTGCCTGGGTGAAGCTCAATAGCGCAATCATAAGACCGGTGCGGCGGTAGCTTAGTAGCCCTTTGCTTACTAAACACCTCGCTAAGATCTGAATAAGTTTTTGGAATGCCGGAGGGTAGCGGATAAAATTCCGCACTCATGAGTTCCATCCCCTCCTGATTTTTTAGGGAACTCGGGCTCAATGGTGGTGTCAGATCGGAATTTTTTATGGGAATCGGAACTGGAGTAACTAACCGATCGTTTAGGAACTCGTGACGGATTGGGTTCCGTGTCCGTAGCCGGCATGTCTGCCTCTAAAGAATCAAAGATAAGGATTCCAGATCACTAATCTCCTCGGCCGTGGAACCCTCCAGTGGGACTTCCCAATCACACTGAGGATCCCATTCGAGTTCTTTCTCCGTCTCATTGGAGTGTACGGATGAGTGAGTATGTTTAGGTGAACAGTAAGTTGATTCGTCGGTCTCCGAATCGGTCTCGGGATTTTTAGACCGACCGAACCCAGGCGACGACGGAATAAACGGTAAGCACCCAAGAGAACATTGATCCCCCCATTGAACAATAGGGTTTTTATGACTGCCCCAGTTGACTTGTGGTTTATGTTTTATCAACCAGGAGTGTCCGAGAACTAATGGGTACGTAGGAGACTCGACTAAAAAAAACTTTATTTGTTCTGTGTGTTCGCCGTAAGCGATCCGCATGTTTACAGTCTCCGTGGATTCCTTAATGCGACCGGAACCCAGAGGACGACCGTCAAGAGCGGTAACACCACAGGATTGTGAAAGCGCCCGAACAGGTAAGTGAATTCTTTTGGCCCACCCGGAGTCCACAAAACAATCAACCGCCCCTGAATCAAGAAAAGCGTTTATTTTAATGTTTTGTCTCCTCCACGATAGTTCGACAGGAATGAAGGTACGAAAGAAAGAGGACCGATGCCTCACTACCGGCTTCCGGCCCGATAGTGAGGCTATTCGTTTCCCTTCAGTTTGGGACAATCTTGAATAACGTGACCCCTCTGTCGACAGTACCGACAACCGTTCCCATCCCCTCTGGCCGGGACCCGAAAACTAGCGCTGTCGACCTCCATGGGTTCGTCAGCTTTGCCCAAGCGCCTAGGAAACAGAGGTAAGAACCCTTTCGTAGGCACTCGGAGCTCCCTGTTCCCTCTCTCTCGTGGCGTTCCCTAATACGGTTATCGATCCGTATAGCAGTGGTAATTAGTTCATCTAGTGAATCGGGAATGCCAATGGTAGCTAGCGCGTCTCTCACCGGATCAGATAGCGCGTTAGTAAACAACGTTATGAGAGGATTCTCAGGCCACCCTGTAACTCCCGCGAGAGTACGGAAGGAAATAGAGAATTCCGCCACGCTTTGGTTACCCTGGCGCATGCGCGTCAATTTAGTCGCAGATTCGCTGTCGTGAAGCTCGTGGTCAAAAACCAACTCCATTCTCTTCATTAAACCCAGCGAGTCTGTCAATACCGGTGCTTGAGAGCGAATAAGAGGTACTGCCCACTCGAGGCTGCCCCGATAATAATGATAGCACGAGTGCCACTCGCGACTCCTCTGAGCTATATCTAGATGGCTGAGTCTGGAATACAATTTGGCACTGAGCTAAAAAAAACCGACATTTACCGGACTCGCCGCTAAAACGAGGAGGAAGCTGAATCTTTGGCTCTCCTGTTATGATGGGTTAAGTGGTTGGAGCCAATCGCAGGACCCCGAAGGTATCGATAAGTTAAGCTGTAAGTGAACAACCTAACCACAAACTCTGAATAACAGAGAATAGGAAAAACAATAACAAAAAAGGGGAAAACAGAAAAGATCACCCAACGGATGATTTAAGTGCCACAACGACACAAACAAAACGAATAACTGATCCACCAACACACGGGTGTCTGAATGAAAAGATAAACGGCTAGAAGAGCCAAATAACCAGCTTAGAAATGAAACCCGAAAACAGTCCACAGACTGCCTAACCGGAACACAAACCAACTCAGGAGGAGCGAGTAAGTTCCTAAATCAGGTAACATAAAGAGATCCTACATTTACTAATGAGATTTCTTAGATCCTAGAGTAAGTTCTTTTAGTAGTGTCTTTAAAAAGACGCTACCTACCTTACCGGCTAAATCGTAAAAATGGCTTACGATTTCGCAAAGAACCAAAAAAACAGCTGGGGTTTAAATAGGGAGGAAATGGTGATTGATTACACAGCCCCTCCCACAAGGAGACAGGCGCAACACCGCCCTCAGGTGGTAAGTCAGGGAAACAACCATGACAGGACCCCCCCCTTAAGGGACGACTCCTGACGACCCTTCAGAACCACGCCGGTGAAAATCCTGGATCAACGAAGGATCCAAGATGTGACGGGACGGAACCCAACTGCGCTCCTCAGGACCGTAACCCTCCCAGTCAACCAGGTACTGAGTTCCCCTGCCTACACGCCGCGAAGCCACAATACTCCGTACCGTGTAAACGGGACCACCCCCAATGATACGAGGTGGCGGCGGCGGTACTTCTGGGGCGCTAAGGCGCTAATGAGTAGTGGTTTTATGCGGGACACGTGAAACGTGGGATGTATCCGCATGGATTGTGGAAGCTGTAATTGCACAGTAACCGGGTTAATCTTGCGGAGAATTTTAAAAGGACCAATATAGCGCGGAGCGAGTTTCCGAGACTCTACCCGTAACGGCAGATCTCGAGTAGATAACCAAACCCGTTGACCCACCCTATACGATGGGGCTGCCCGCCGACGGCGATTGGCAAACTCCTTCTGGCGATCCACTGCGCGTATTAGCGCCGCCCCTAACCCTTCGCCAGGTGACGCGACAACGTCGCACAAAGGCTGCAGCGGAAGGTACCCCCGCGTCCCCCTCCAGCGCCGGAAATAGAGGAGGCTGAAACCCAAACTGAGCCTCGAATGGAGAGAAACCCGACGAAGCGTTGCGCAGGGTGTTATGGCGTACTCCGCCCAGGCCAGATGCCGACTCCATGAAGATGGATTGGCGAACGCAAGACAGCGGAGCGTATTCTCCATCGTTTGGTTAGTACGTTCCGTCTGACCATTGGTCTGTGGGTGAAACCCTGACGACAGGCTCACAGACGCCCCTAACAGGGAACAAAACGCCCGCCAGAATCTGGACGCAAACTGAGGACCCCGATCTGACACAACGTCTTGTGGCAAGCCGTGAAGGCGAAAGACATGGTCCATCACAAGGCGTGCCGTCTCGGCGCAGACGGCAACTTGGAAAGCGCAATGAAGTGGGCAGCCTTGGAAAATCTGTCACTATAACAAAAATGGCCGTATGACCATTAGAGCTGGGCAAGCCGGTGACGAAGTCTAGAGCGATATGGCTCAGGGTCGACGAGGAACCGGTAAAGGTCGCAGTAAACCTGGCGGGCCAGTTGTGACCCCTTATTACGGGCACAAATGCTACAGGCAGCAACAAACTCCCGCACGTCCCTCTCCATACCCCGCCACCAGAACCGTCTACCCAGGAAATCGTGCGTACGGTGTATGCCTGGGTGACCAGTGAGCCGGGAGGAGTGACCCCACTGCAGTACCTGGGAGCGAGCTCCTGAGGGACGAAGAGGCATCCCCGTGGACCCCCACCAGGATCCGGCTCAAGGCGTTGAGCCTCATGCACCACCCTTTCTATCTCCCATAACACTGGAGATAAAATCTGTGCGGTGGGAATAATGGGTGTGGGCGGATGATCCAGTTCGGATCCATCGTACAAGCGTGACAAGGCGTCAGGCTTAATATTTTTTGAACCAGGACGGTAAGTCAACAAAAAATTAAATCTAGTAAAGAATAATGCCCAACGAGCTTGCTGCGAATTACGACGTTGAGCCCCTGGATGTATTCTAAATTTTTATGATCCGTCCAGACCGTAAAGGGATGTTCCCCCCTCAAGCCAATGACGCCATTCCTCCAGCGCCATTTTAACCGCTAATAACTCCCTATCTCCTACATTGTAATTCCTCTCGGCAGGCGAAAGGCTCCGAGAAAATACGCGCACGGATGAACCTTTTGGTCCATGGCCGACCGCTGGGACAGAATAGCCCCTACCCCTAGCTCAGAGGCGTCAACCTCTACAATGAAAGGTAATGAAGGATTGGGAGAAATTAAAATGGGTTCAGAACAGAATCTTCTTTTTAGTTCAGCGAAGGCCGCCTCCGCTTTAGGGGACCATTGAAACCGAGACGGAACAGTTTTTTTGTAAGCGCCGTGATGGGCGCGACCACTGAACTAAAATTGCGGATAAACCGTCTATAAAAATTAGCAAACCCCAAAAAACGCTGCACCTGTTTTACAGAGGACGGAGCAGGCCAGTCCTTGACCGCAGTCACTTTATTGGGGTCCATTTGGATCCTGCCCTCTGCGACAATGAATCCTAGAAAGGAAACTGAAGGTACGTGAAACACACATTTCTCTGCTTTTACGAATAGCTGGGCCTCTAACAAGCATTTTAACACCTGTCTGACGTGTTTCACGTGCTCAGAGAGTGAATTGGAGAAAATCAAAATGTCGTCAAGATAAACGAACACCGATTTCTCCAACATCTCTCTGAGTACGTCATTAACAAGCGCCTGGAAGACAGCCGGCGCGCGCACGTGAGGCCAAATGGCATAACCAGGTATTCGTAATGCCCATTGTGCGTATTAAATGCGGTCTTCCACTCATCACCCTGACGGATGCGAACCAAATTATATGCGTTGCGAAGGTCCAACTTGGAAAAAATAAGGCGCTCCTTGGAGGCGTTCAAAAGCGGAATTCATAAGGGGAAGGGGATATCGATTCTTTATGGTAATATTATTTAACCCTCTGTAATCGATACAAGGTCGTAATCCCCCATCCTTTTTACCGACAAAAAAGAACCCGCCCCAGCAGGGCGTGGATGGCCTGATAAAACCGTTAGTTAGAGATTCGAAATGTATTTCTTCATAGCCGCACTCTCCGGTACAGACAGTGAATATAGGGATCCACGTGGAGGAACTGTGCCTGGGTGAAGCTCAATAGCGCAATCATAAGACCGGTGCGGCGGTAGCTTAGTAGCCCTTTGCTTACTAAACACCTCGCTAAGATCTGAATAAGTTTTGGAATGCCGGAGGGTAGCGGATAAAATTCCGCACTCATGAGTTCCATCCCTCCTGATTTTTAGGGAACTCGGGCTCAATGGTGGTGTCAGATCGGAATTTTTTTGGGAATCGGAACTGGAGTAACTAACCGATCGTTTAGGAACTCGTGACAAATTGGGTTCATGTCCGTAGCCGGCATGTCTGCCTCTAAAGAATCAAAAGATAAGGATTCCAGATCACTAATCTCCTCGGCCGTGGAACTCCTCCAGTGGGACTTCCCAATCACACTGAGGATCCCATTCGAGTTCTTTCTCCGTCTCATTGGAGTGTACGGATGAGTGAGTATGTTTAGGTGAACAGTAAGTTGATTCGTCGGTCTCGAATCGGTCTCGGGATTTTTAGACCGACCGAACCCAGGCGATGACTGAATAAACGGTAAGCACCCAAGAGAACATTGATCCCCCATTGAACAATAGGGTTTTTATGACTGCCCCAGTTGACTTGTGGTTTATGTTTTATCAACCAGGAGTGTCCGAACTAATGGAGTGCGTAGGAGACTCGACTAAAAAAACTTTATTTGTTCTGTGTGTTCGCCGTAGCGATCCGCATGTTTACAGTCTCCGTGGATTCCTTAATGCGACCGGAACCCAGAGGACGACCCGTCAAGAGCGGTAACACCACAGGATTGTGAAAGCGCCCGAACAGGTAAGTGAATTCTTTTGGCCCACCCGGAGTCCACAAAACAATCAACCGCCCCTGAATCAAGAAAAGCGTTTATTTTAATGTTTTGTCTCCTCCAGGATAGTTCGACAGGAATGAAGGTACGAAAGAAAGAGGACCGATGCCTCACTACCGGCTTCCGGCCCGATGCCTTCAGTTTGGGACAATCTTGAATAACGTGACCCCTCTGTCGACAGTACCGACAACCGTTCCCATCCCCTCTGGCCGGGACCCGAAAACTAGCGCTGTCGACCTCCATGGGTTCGTCAGCTTTGCCCAAGCGCCTAGGAAACAGAGGTAAGAACCCTTTCGTAGGCACTCGGAGCTCCCTGTTCCCTCTCTCTCGCTGGCGTTCCCTAATACGGTTATCGATCCGTATAGCAGTGGTAATTAGTTCATCTAGTGAATCGGGAATGCCAATGGTAGCTAGCGCGTCTCTCACCGGATCAGATAGCGCGTTAGTAAACAACGTTATGAGAGGATTCTCAGGCCACCCTGTAACTCCCGCGAGAGTACGGAAGGAAATAGAGAATTCCGCCACGCTTTGGTTACCCTGGCGCATGCGCGTCAATTTAGTCGCAGATTCGCTGTCGTGAAGCTCGTGGTCAAAAACCAACTCCATTCTCTTCATTAAACCCAGCGAGTCTGTCAATACCGGTGCTTGAGAGCGAATAAGAGGTACTGCCCACTCGAGGCTGCCCCGATAATAATGATAGCACGAGTGCCACTCGCGACTCCTCTGAGCTATATCTAGATGGCTGAGTCTGGAATACAATTTGGCACTGAGCTAAAAAAACCGACATTTACCGGACTCGCCGCTAAAACGAGGAGGAAGCTGAATCTTTGCCTCTCGTAATCCCTCTCCCACAGGTGTGCCCCAGCGAGGAGTGACGACCGGATTAGGACCGGCGAATCCCACCGCAGTTTGGGGACGACCGTCGACCATGGTCTGGATCAAGCCCTCCAGTCTTTGAACAGACGAGACCATACTAGCCTGGTTGTCTTGCATGACTCGTTGTTGTTCAAATAAAATTTCTATGGTCGTTCTCTGTCTCTCCATTTCTCTGCTTTGCAACTCTGCTATTTGTTCGATACCACGAGGATCAGCTGACGCCGCGTTCATGGCGAAATCGTACTGTTATGATGGGTTAAGTGGTTGGAGCCAATCGCAGAACCCCGAAGGTATCGATAAGTTAAGCTGTAAGTGAACAACCTAACCACAAACTCTGAATAACAGAGAATAGGAAAAACAATAACAAAAAAGGGGAAAACAGAAAAGATCACCCAACGGATGATTTAAGTGCCACAACGACACAAACAAAACGAATAACTGATCCACCAACACCGGGTGTCTGAATGAAAAGATAAACGGCTAGAAGAGCCAAATAACCAGCTTAGAAATGAAACCCGAAAAACAGTCCACAGACTGCCTAACCGGAACACAAACCAACTCAGGAGGAGCGAGTAAGTTCCCTAAATCAGGTAACATGAAAGAGATCCTACATTTACTAATGAGATTTCTTAGATCCTAGAGTAAGTTCTTTTAGTAGTGTCTTTAAAAAGACGCTACCTACCTTACCGGCTAAATCGTAAAAATGGCTTACGATTTCGCAAAGAACCAAAAAACAGCTGGGGTTTAAATAGGGAGGAAATGGTGATTGATTACACAGCCCCTCCCACAAGGAGACAGGCGCAACACCGCCCTCAGGTGGTAAGTCAGGGAAACAACCATGACATACTCCTAGCCAAGTTAAGAGAGCTCCAGAGGTCTCTTAAATACCCGACAGGCTAAAAATATTTTTAAGTCGAGATAAATTTGATAAATCACCTTTATTCTTACATTTTAGTGTAGGAGTAAACGTCACCAATTATTGCACTTAAGTTACAGTTGATACATACAGCCCCTGGGCTTTTTTTGGACACAGGTTTGAACGCACACTGTTAAAGTGTAGTGCATGTCAAAATCAGGGCAAAGATGCTAAATAAAGACATTGCAATTCTCAAGATCTCAGTAGCCATTGCCAATATAATAAACAAACAAATTTACATAGTGTATTATCACAGGATAGAATACAGGCAGCAAGTTACAGATATAGAATTATAAATGAGATGTATTCTGGTTATACATTAGACTATGATTATTATCAAATTAAAAGGATTTTACTAAAAGGCCTTTTGGTGTAATGAAATAGAACATGCTATTTCCCAGCTGAATATAAAGTAAAGTCATATGCAGCATAGAACACAGTAGACTGGTGCTGTATTGGAAACAACAGCATTTGTCATCAGGAGATGACAGCAGCACAAACCGGTTTGCATATACAAATCATAAAGATTTCATTCATGCAAATATGACAAGAAATCCATAACCGAGACAGCTGGCATGACCTACAACTTCTCCCGACACTTGGTAAATTGGAATTTATAAACATTAACAAATAATTTAGCCAGTGTTGGGCCAGATCATTTTTAATTGTCCATGCACTAAAATCACGTCAATCTAGTGCAACTGCATCATAAACTATCAATAGCTAGGGATGTGACTGTTAGCTGAGCTGAGCTATCAAATAGTTTCACTGAAACTGTACCGTAAAATTTGTACATCCTGCTACTGCTGTTCCAAACATACTCATTTTACATTTACATTTTAGGAATTTAGCAGACGCTCTTATCCAGAGCAACTTACACAATTTACATTTCTTTACATACAATCTATTTTTACAGCTGGATATTTTTACTGAAGCAATTTAGGTTAAGTACCTTGCTCAAGGGTACAACGGCAGTGCCCACACCTGGGAATCAAACCAGCAACCTCTCAGGTACAAGCCCAGTTCTCTAACCATTACACTACACTGCCGCCCACTATACTCCCTATTGAGAAAGCTACCTCATTTTTTGCTGCCTATGTTTTAGGCCATAATTCCACCAGAACATGTTAAACCAGGGTATGCCAAGTAATGCAAACTAAATCTAAGCTGAAAAATAGAATCTTACAAAATCAATTACTGTAGACAGTCGATTAAATCAAAGGATTCCTCTTCCTCAGCCTTTCTTTTTTTGTGTGTCCTTGACATTTTTGATGATGTGTACACAGGACATCCTCCTCCAATTTAAAAACATATTTATGTTCATAGTATGCATGAATTAAACATTTTAAGGAATCGGGAACAGCAGCCATCAATTATTTTAGTGCTATTCTAGTGCTCGATTGTGTTTATGTTTCCCTGAAAATACTTTCAAATAGCTTTGAAATATCTCTCTCTCTCTCTCTCTCTGTCTCTCTCTCTCTCTCTCTCTCTCTCTCTCTCTCTCTCTCTCTCTCTCTGTCTCTCTCTGTGTCTTTCTCTCTCCCTCTCTTTCCTTCAAAACATATTCTGTGTTTTATTCCACATGAAGGCTTATCATAAATCAACATTTTCAAAATGTGCCCACAGGCTTAGATTTGCCAGGGAGAGATGCTGCCATGAAAGCAGGTACCAGAGATCAAAGGCGATGAGGGAAGTTCAAAGAACATCACCGTTGAGGAATTGGCCACTGCCCTATACCACTGATGGCACTCAGAACCCGCCTGAAAGCACATGTTGATTCATTTTGAAAATTGCAGGACTTGTCAAGAGAATGTACAGAATGATTTTCCTAAAATGAAATAGAAACCCTCTCCTATTCATGGCCTTCTTTGCTATTAAATGAACAGGGTTAAGACCGGACACATTATTACCCTCAGCGTTTTGAAATCCACTGACACAAAGTCACTCTCTGATAGTAATTAAGAATTATCTCATGAGATATGTTCATTCCACTGTGACTTGATTCCCAAATAAGAATTACATTTTCAGATTGTGTTTATCCAGAGTATTTAATGGCATGTTCCTGCTGGTGAGTTATTGGATGGAAATATTGAGTCTGTGCACACATACATATGCTGTATGCAGAGCATATTTTTAAAACACCTTCCTTGTGAAACATAAGATACATAAATGTAAAGACGATGAGAAAAGGCCATGCAGACTCCAGACTCCTCATTTTTCCTACAGTGCAGAGCAGTGTTACTCATATCACGGTCTTCGTTGGCCAAGAACTGCTGTTTTTCCACCATCCCTTAACCTGGGAGTCAAGTGTGAAGGCACTCTGGGCAATTGTTTGCACTAATTGTTCAATGAACTTCCTGAGAGAAAGGAATACCAAGACCGAATTTGGATTCGTCAACCAGATTTGAGTAACCCTGGTATAGAGTGTACTTAGCACCTTGTCAAGCTTGTTATTGAACACCCCAGGTGTCTCTGCTTCTGCTGTGTGCAAGCTGTTCTATGCTTAATATCTGTTTGTGTGAATAGATGTAAATATATATAATATTTTGAATGTCAGTGTGCTATTGTCAGACAATGTCATGGCTCCTGTAATCCATGTTTTTAGTCCAGTCTCATCCACCCAATACCACTTTTGACAAGACTGAAAAGATTAAGTGGTCTGTGCCTCTCTCAGTAATGTCATACTTTTCAAAATGTAATACAAGTGTTCGCTATGGAACAAGTCTTTTTGCCTCTCTCTGCACTTTCTCCTAGTTCCATCTCCCTGTTATTAGAGGAGTCCCAACAGCACAATCTTACATAGGGAATAGCCCGGGAAAGGTTTTCATATACTACCCAGTTTCCAATCCAGCTGTGAAAGTTTAAGGAATTAATGCACTTCTATTTACATTCATTCATTAATTCATTAATTAATTCATAAATTCATTCATTCATTCATTCATTCATTCATTCATTCATTCATTCATTCATTCATACACTTGTTCTTATTCTACTCCTTCTTATCATCAGTTGACGGCATCTGGTATTTTTTTATTGGTTAGTGAGCCCCCGCCCACTACTGTGGCCAGTGCTGTACAATAATCCAGTGTTATCCCTTATCCCCTCACCTGATGGCGCTGTTGGTGCTGTCAGGGTCCCGTGCCGTCACAGCCCCCACCTCCGTCCCCGCCGGGGCATTCTCGTACACGTCCATGATGTAGAAGTCCATGGAGAAGGCGGGGGGCTCGTCCACATCGCCCACGGTGATCTTCAGGGTGGTGCTGTCCTTGTAGGGCCCCAGGTAGGAGAACCCAGGGTCCAGGTGTGTGTTCACCCCCTCGATGTGGAGTGTGTAGGCCTTCTTCTTCTCATAGTTCAAGGGCTGTGTGATGAAAAGAACAAAGAAAGAGAAAGAAAATAAGAAGAAGGACAGGAGAGGGGGGAAAAACTGACTATTTATAGCATGAAAATAGCAGAGTTCACTGTAGTTCTATTCTTGAAATACGATAATCGCGCTGTCGAAAGGGGCCCGGTTTGCTAAATTCATGCCGTTGAGTCACGTACTGTATGAGCCGAGCCAATGCCTGTATGTGGGGCTGGTGTAATGACAGAGCAATGTGAGCTATTATGTGGTTAACATGGTGTGGGTGTCATCAATAATATAAAGCAATAACGCTTATATTCCAAGTCAAATAAATAAATACAATTATACTGTAAAATATCAAGCCTTCATCAGTTAGTCTAGTATGGTTCATGCTGCTTGCGATGTGGTTAATAAGTCTAAGCAAAAAAAAAACAACTTAAATATTTAATGACCTTTTTTTTTCTACAAAAGAAACTAAAACGATATCAAAGGTTCAATTACATTAAAAAAATGATAATAGTAAGGTGAAGTATTGATCTCTTTTTTCCCCTTTCCGCGGTTGACCCTGGGTGCCCTCGAAAGTAAACCACAGGCAGCAGACAAGAATAATGAAAAGACAGCTCGATCTTCATGGTGTTAAAAATAAGGCCCTTGTTTTACCGTGTAATAGGTTGGGCTCAGACAGAGAACTGTGAGTTTAAATCAGGTGTGAGCCAGGCTGAGACAAGAGTTCTGATGTTACATTCACTGGGCCAGGATAAACAGTGGGCTAAATGAGAGGCAGTCCTAAATAACAGTTAGGGAATTGTTCATGCAACAGCTGAACTTGAGGTTCAAATCCCTGATAAGGTATGGTCGTCATATAGGTGTGTCTAGAACAGTAGTGGGCAATTCTGGTTCTGGAGGGCCGGTGTGTATGCAGGTTTTAGTTTCCATCAGTTACTTTAGCTTAGCTAGCTAATGAGCTGTATACACCAATGCCAGTTCACTCATTAGCCCACAATAAAACATTCCATATACGGACACAAGAACAGTCTTCAGCTTCCATTCATGAGCTCATCAGTAAATGTAGCTAAAATGTCAGTTTACACTAATTATTGGGCTAATTAAATAATTAAGAGCAGAAATCAGCATGAAATCCAGAAATGGATACGACCCTCCTTGCAAACCCCTGGTCTAGAACATGGCTAGTGGTATTGTAGGCATGGCTAAAGGAGAGGTGTGGTTTAACCCCCTGATCGCCGACGATCCGAGTAGCAATAAAAGTATATTACTATTTCTAACGTTGTGAGATTTTATCATACACACGCGGCAAAAACATTGACAGAAACCTTAGAATCGCGACTTTCCAATTTGAGCACTGGCAAATAGTATGAGATTTTTTAAAATTAGGTTAATTAGACCAAAAATTGGACGTTTCCTACAGACGTTTAAAGATAAATAAATATCTTAAACCCAGAAAACGGGCTACTTTTGATCATGCGCCTGTGCCCACTGCCAAAAGGACTCTGGATGTTGGCAAACTGGCTTCTGTTGGTCGCAAGAAATGCGTACTCTGCAAGATGTCGGGGAAACAACAGTGCACTCCATGGGAGTGCAAGGTTTGTGATGTTCCCTTGTGTCTACAGTTGACCAGAAACTGTTTTGAGAAGTGGCACCAAAGACTGTGAAAGAACAGATTGTCTCACCATGTTTTAATTTAGATTTTTTTGTATAGGCCTATAGTTTGTGTGATGTTTTCAATAAATCTTCCAAAATGAAAAAACTTTTTTTTTTCTGTCTTCTGCATAGCTCACTGACTATTGCTTACTCTGATGGCTTTTGTCTTTGTCTGATGGCCTTTGAGAGAGAGGTGGCCCATCTGACAGATCTTACAGGTGTGGACAACCCTCAGGTGTGGATCATGAATATTCAGTAAATTAGCATATAGCCCTGCCACAGCCTGAAATAAATTTGACCAGTTCTGATAAAAACAGGTTTTTAGCTATTTAGATCTCAGATGTGCTAAACTATTTTGACATCCTTACATAACCAAGACCTTGATGAACAAACGCATAATGGCAAAATAATTCGTCACTATAGTTTAGTGTGTGCTTTCACAACTTTTGTGACGGCAGACAAATTTACTCTTTATAACTTGTGTGTTTGTAGATCTATTTACAAGCTGCATATGATACTGACCAAACTATTGATGGCATAAAAATGTAGCTGTGATTGTCCTTCAAATAAAAATATAAAACACTTTGGAGTAAATGTGTGTTAAGTTGATGAAATTGAGATAAATATCAGACCACGCCAAAATCACAAAGCTTCTCTGAGCTAAGCACGGACCTCAGGCGGTTAATGGGGATGGAGTTGTGGCTAAATGAGAGTTGTGGTGTTAATCTGACATTAGCATGTGTTCTGTACCTTTCTGAGTGAGATGACTCCCTCTCTGGTCTCCCGGTCTGTGGAGATGGAGAACATGGAGGCTCCATCCGAGTTGGTGATGCTGTACTTTATCTCTGCGTTCATGCCGAGGTCTTCGTCGTTGGCTTTGATTTTACCCACCGGTTTCCCAACCTGTACTGATTCTGCCACGTAAAGCTGGTAATTTTCTGCGAGGACACACAAAACACTCTTTATATAGAGGTAGATATAGGCTTAATTCCCTTTTACTGTAATTCCAGTCCAGTCCAGTTCTGTGTTCTTTAAATTTTTGTCTCTGTTGCTCCTCTGATATGTTTTAAATGTATCGTGTTGGTAAGTTGTTCTTGCTAAAAGCATATTGAAAATATATAACATTCTTCTTCTTCTGTTCTTCTTCTTAGTATTATTAGAATTATTATTATGACTACTTATGCTACTACTACTACGACTACTAATTATTATTATTATTATTATTATTATTACTAGAAGAAGAAGAAGAAGATATTTTCAACGTTTATTTCACTTACATCAACAGAAAATGAGTTATCTCATTTCAATTAGCCGTTTTCAACACGGCACTCCGCATCATCCGTTTGGCCCACCATTTTGGTTCATATGTCAATACAAAGTTTATATTCTACAGCCTAGTTTGAGTTCCACCATATATGGATATTTCCCCAACTGCCTTAACTATTTCCGCTGAAAACCACACTTATCACAGGCTACTGCTGACAAAAAGCATTTCCCCGATGACACGATTGGCTAAAATGTACCTGTACCTGGTGGTTTCCACATTGCTAATCTTCTCATTGCTACGATCCACTTACTTGGAAAATTGCAGGAAGGTTTAGGAAAATCGTTAGTGATCAAGATGTCCACAAATCATTGTTCGCTTCTGAAATCATCACGGAAAAGGCATTTGCGGCTAGCCAGTGCCCGTGAGAAAAGGTTGTCAGCATCAAAACTGCCTGAGATCGCGTTTAATCCAAATGAAGAGTCAAACAACAACTCCAATGTAGGGCTAATGTTAGCCATTGAGCAACTGAGCGCTTCAAGACGCAAACTTGAGCTTGCAAAAGGATCCGCGAATTGTGATGGTAATGAACCGGCGAAACAAGACTGGCTTCTGATGCACATCAAGCAAACTTAACCAATTAATTTAGGGATTTATGTGTCCCAGTTGTTTCGAGACAGGACTAGCTATTACTGTTGATAAGATTAACCATGGTTTTTGTAGTTCGGTTTTACTTGTCTGCAAACATTACCAAGCAGCCAAAGATAGATACGAAAAAAGTGTGTTTACTCCGCCATACATTCAAGATTCCACCAGAGAAGACAGCATTCGATATAAATGTGCGGATGATTTTGTTAGGGCACGAACGTGGCATGGGATATACTCCACTGAAAACATTTTGTAAAGTTCTCGAAATTCCGGCAATGCACATGAAGACGTACCAAAGACACGACAAGAGAATAAGGGGAGAGTACAACATCCTAGAGTGCGTATACTTGTTAGGTAGCAAGATAGCTATACATTGTGTCATACCGACATTGAAGTTCTGCCTGCTAATGTTATAGCTAGCTGCATGTACTACTATTATGTATTATGTATTACTATTTACTATTACAGAAATTTTCTCATGGTGTAAAGCATAAAATGTGCATGGTATGCACAAATATATTTTCAGCATTACAGTAATTATTTGCAATATATCATTTTATTTGCATAGGTATTATCAATGTATTTTAAGCATGTCAGTAATGCTATAGTAATATAATATAATATAATATAACATATATATATATATATATATAATTGTATTATATGTAATAGAAATATGTTATTGAGAAGTTAGATTTTCTCTCCCTTTCAGTTGTTGAAATTCAATGTGGACTCCAGGCTTTGGACAATGCAGCAGAGCATATTAGAAAAGTTTATGCAGACATCAATCCAGACGTGGCTGCGCTGCCCACGATTCTGTTGGTATGGCTGTAGCTACATTCAATGAAGGGGCTTCAGCCATATCAACTGTAATGGACATATTGTGGCTAGACCGCACTTTAATGACACGCAATGCCATAAAAGCTGAGGATGAGAGACGAATTGCCAAAGCTGATGCAGCTGCCACAGATAGTGCCAAGGTAAAAAGGAAGTCATGTGACCTGGCCAAAAAAATTAAAGTGCATAAACAACAGCTTAGAGAAGGCCCTACCTATGATGCTGGAATAGCAGACTTTGGGCCATATTTTCGTGCCAGCGCTAAACAGCGTTATGCCCTAGTGCAGGCGAATTGCCAGTTTCGTTTGTCGCAAACAGAATATTTCCCGTCTCCGCCGAGTTTGGCAATTTCGTGGTGTGCAATGAAGGCGTTTGCACGACTATGGGCTGGGCAGCGCAATAGGGGGTGTGACTATAAAAACAGTCTTGCGCTATGCAAGTTTGGTGTCAAATAATGAGTTTGACACCAACTAGACCACCTCTTAGCGCAAACTCTGGCGCTCTGTGCAATTTGGTGACTTTATTGATGCGTACATATGAACATAAGGTTATCTGAAATCACATGAGAATGTTTTGTGAATATTGAGGCAAATCGTCCAATCCATGGGTAACTTGCAGGCTAAAAACAATTTCACCACAGCTTGTGGTTATTCAATGCACGGACATGAAAAACTGAAGCCAGCAGGCCATCCATCTACCGTTCAGTAAGATACACCTGTTAAATAAATATATGTTTGTATGCACATTGTTTTTCTTATGTGAAAGGGTTTTATTCATTCCATTTGCACTACAGAAAATGGAGTACATAATTGGACGCCGAAGACGATACTGTGAGCGGTACCCTGGGTTTGGTAGCCGGGGTTGGCCAGATGGCTATCAGTTCGGCTGTACATGCAGTTTCTTCTGCATGACGAACATACATGAAACAGGTTTAGTTGCAGTTGTGAGTTTGTTATTTATTGCTTTCCATTTAACAACTACATTAAGTTAGAAGAAAATAAATGTTGTTTTTTAAGTTGGAAAGCCTACAAATAAGGAAAAAAAGAGATGGTAAAATAAAACACTTTCTTTTAACAATGTAGGTCTCAAAATATAAACTCAAATCATGAAAATAACAAATAACACCCACATGTATTTTTTAAAATTAATCCAACCTCTTTTACAACTGCGCCGGAGGTGCGCTATCATCTTAAATCACGAAATTACCGAAATTGCGTTAGACATGCCCTAAAGTGCCACCGTCCTTGCTTTGCGTCTGCATTACCAACACCGTCCTAATTCACCAAAATAGGGCCATAAAGGTTACATTATTTGTGACAGATGGATATATAACAATGTCAACTTTGTTATTGTGTCTGTTATACTAATTGTTGTTTGTATAGTATCTAGCTATAATTGACCGCAGATTGTAATGTTATTGGAATTTTGTTTTAGAATGTAAAGTACTATTGTCCAAAAAAAGTGTCTGCCACCTGAAAATATTCAAATAAATATTAACATCCTTCTATATTAATTACAATTTTATAGTGCTTTATTTTCTTTTTTGCGTTTTTCTAAAAACAACATTTTTTCATTATAAAAAGCTAAATATCTCAACAACAAATACAGATGTAGTCACCAAACTGTACACAGTGATTCCTGTGTGTATTCTACAGACATTTACAGAAACAATTGCTGTTATTATGTGTTTTGCCTGATCTAGATGTCATTTTATGTATGCAATTAGACAAAATCTGATCAAAAATGTGCATGCCAAGGGCTTTTTACTGTAAAAAAATATTTCATGCATGTATCCAAAAAATGCTCTGTAAAAAGTTTGGCCTTTAGTATGTTGTCAAAATAAAAAAATATTTTGAATATAGCTCTTTTTATTACCAAGATTTGGGGATTTAAGTTTTATGCATATTTAATGAGATCGGGCCTAATTTGCATATGCTATGCTAGTTAACCTTTTATTTTGTATTTTTGTGTAATACAAAAAATATTGCATTAAGTGAATATATTCAACTGGCAAAGTTTTATGGTGGTATCTTTAAAGGAAAAAAAATTACCCTATCTACCTAGCTCACCTGAACGTGGATTGTGTGATTGTCCAGTATGGTTTTACACACATTAAACTTAACTCAATCCAGATTTGCTCATCCAAACCCCTTGAAATGCTGCCTTAACCGACAGATGTGTTTTGCAGAAAGTAGTGCAATTGCGGATACCCCATGCCCCAAGCTCTGCTCATTGTACTAAACTGATACCTGGTATGAAAGGTAAAAGTTATGATGATAGACTTAAGGCACTCAATCTATTTAAACTTAGCAAACGGAGACTTAGGGGGGATATGATTTAGGTTTTTAAATTCCTAAAAGGGATTAACAAAGTAAAATACCAAAGATTTTTTAAGATAAGTGGGGTCAGCAGAACAAGAGGCCACAGGTGGAAATTAGTTAAAGGCAAATTCCGCACAGATATTAGGAAGTTTTTCTTTACACAGAGAGTTGTCAATGCCTGGAACAGCTTGCCAGGTCAGGTAGTAGAGGCAGAAACGCTTGGGCTATTCAAGTCCAGGCTAGACGTAGTACTAGATACTCTTTAGATTAGGACATGATGAGCCTAGATGGGCCGAACGGCCCGTTCTCATCATTATGTATTCTTATGTTCTTATGTTCTTTCACATTCTTGAAAAGCACTATTTCGACATTTTTTGTCATCCATCTATAATGATAACTAAAAATGGAACATTTGTAGCCAATTGCTGTTGTTTTTTGGGGGATATTCTTACCACCATCTTGCTACTTTAATGCAAGATGATGAGTTTTGTTTTGTTTTTGTTTTCTTTCTGAATGTACTGTAAGCACAAAACGGACTGATCTATGTTAAATATGTTAAACACATTCCGGACAAAACATTCATTGTCATTTTTGGCTCTTGTTGGTTTCTTTTCAATTGGATGTGAAAATAATTTCATTTGAAAATCAAACTGATTCGCCCAACACATTTGGTGAAATAAACAACAACAACAACAAAAATAAACAAATAAAAATGCTGCGCAAGTGACAACAAGTAAAAAATATCAGCATCATTCAGCATTGATTTCACCATTCGCATTGGCTACTCAGGCCAAGAAACTCCAGCACGGGGTAGCTGCACAATGGCAGCAGTGGAGAAACATTGCTGTAACCTTGCAGAAACGTACGGAGAACATCTGGGCATCGTTGCCGAATCACAGGAGGCTATCTATCCGGCAAGGGCTTCCTTTCAGACTAATATTTTACTCTCGTAATCATGTGGGAATGTAAAGTAATGGGATTACTTTCAATTATTTACAAGAGGGGAGGGAAAACAAAACAACATGCATCATATCCACTGGGAGTTTGACCTCCGAGCACATGCCGTGCAGATGGCTGCCTACCATTTCTTGATTATAAAAAATCGAGCTCCAGCAACATAATTAGCACAATTAGTCATAGCTAAAACAAGCTAGCGTCCCTTGGAGGCAACAGTGCATGAGGGTTTGTTTTCCTGCCTTCCTAGATGTCATGCAACATGTGTTGAGTCAATTAAATTGACTAAAGTAAATATAAGACATATTACCACTCTCTGCAACATACATACGTACATATAAATATATATAAAAAGCCAATGTGCGGGACATTCAAAAATGAATACAAATGATTTCCTAGACCCCCTCCACCCATTCACAAAGGTTTTCAAGTTGAACATCCGGAAAATAGTGGGAAACTAAATATTGCAACAACAAAAACGTAATTGAGTGTTAACCCTGATAACGTTAACCCTTATAATAAAACAGAAAAATAAGCATTCACCAGAGTGGTGTGTGCAGTTATTATCATCCTATCCTGGTGTTAGTTGAGATTGTGTTGGTGTCAGTGTCTGTGTATGGCTCTATGTGCATCACGGAAGATGGGAGAAGATGGCACTTCTGCGATGGAATGTAAGAGGGTACTGATGAGAACGTACTCTGGGAGAATTTGGGAGGGTTGTCGTTGACATCTGTTAGAGTGATGTTGATTGTGGTCGACCCAGAGAGTCCTCCAATCTGACCCGCCATGTCTTTGGCTTGAATGACAACAGCGTAGTGTTCCCTCGCTTCCCGATCCATGTTAGCTAAGGCAGTCCTGATGACCCCTGAAACACACAACACACAAACACACACGTGTGAGGGATTAAAACCTCATCATCATCATTATTGTCATCATTATAATTATCATCATCCTCACCTTCGTCATAACAGACATTACGTCATCATCTTTGTTCATTTAGTCCTTACATCATCATCATCATCACCATCAGCATTAATATCAAATTCATTATAGTCACCATCATCATCATAATCATCATCATCTGGATCATGGTTATTACCATTATTTTTGTTCATCATCACCATCATCATCCTCATTATCAGCACAAAAACTAAAGTCTATACATTCCCATCCAATGTTTGTTTGTTTTTTCATTCTAAATAGTGTGCATTTGCCTCGGACATAAAATGTGGTCCTTGAATAGGTTCCTCTGTGAAAAATGAGGCATTGTACTCCTTCCCTCATAGGACACCTCTCCCATCCTCCTGGCTTTGCAGCAACCTGATCTGCCAGAACACTCTCCATAAAAATCTGCTGTAATTTAGTTTATAGCATTGCAAAGAGATCAGAGACACCATCGTCTGTTCTGTCTATACCACGAGACTGGAAGGTGTTGAACAAGCTGAAGGTAATGCAATTCACAGAGTCCCTGCAAGTAGAGGCCACAATATTCCAGTATACTCCGAGGTTCATTCACAGGAAGTGCTATTCGATGGATGGGTGGGGAGTTTGTCATTGCTGTAGTTCAGGGGTTCGGTCCTCAAGATCTACAGGGTGTGCAGGAGTTTAGCCCAGCACTAAGCACACCTGATTCAAAGATTCATTGTCTTGATGAGCAGTTGATTAATGAAGTCAGGTGTGTTAGTGAAGGGATTAATGAAATCAGGTGTGCTAGTAAAGGGATTCATGAAGTCAGGTGTGTTAGTGAAGGACTGGAGCAAAAGCCTGCACACCCAGCAGAGATCAAGGACCAGACCTGGGCACCCCCACTCTAGCTGATTCAAAGCATATTTAGATATTCACAGCTTTTCATGAGACACAGCCATGGCATGGGCACAACCACAGCAATATGCATGTGAAGGAAACAAATGAGAGTGTATACAGAAGAAAATAGAACATGTGGGCATGAATGCTGAAAATATCCTTCATGACAGTGGCAGACACTGGTATAGGTCAACACTTTGATTGCACCAGAGACCCTGCACGTGATAACTGAATACTGCGACACTACATAAAAGAAACGTAACATAAAACAGCTTGAATATTCTTTGTGATTTGACTGTCTCTCCGGTCTCTCGAAACCAAGGTTAACCTTTCTCCCCATTCCGTTATATCTCAAGTGAGTACACAACCTTTGTGAGACAGGACAATTCCGCCTCCTCCCTTTCAATCAAGTTTCTAACTACAGTAACAGAAAATAAGCGCATCTGAGGTCGTCTTGAAGTAAAAACATAAATACCGTGCAAAGCAGCGTACCACATTTTAAACAGATCAAACTGTCAGAAGAATATTCCTGTCCTTCTCCCTCGTGAACACATGGGAGCTGTGAATATTCACTAGGGGGCAGGTTTCGGCCTCATACATACCCATTTCCACTAAAACACAAGATTACAGAGGAAACAGATGTGTACTTCATACAAGTTAAATGAAAGAGATACCCTGAAGATGGCAGTAGCCGAGAGATATTGATTACATGAATAAAGAATACAAATATTTCTCAGAACCACTTAATTTAATTAACTTAATTTATGATTAATTTATGTGTGGTCATCTATCTCTCTCTCTCTCTCTCTCTCTCTATATATATATATATATATACAGTACCAGTCAAAAGTTTGAGTACACCTTCCATCTGGACAACGGCTAATTGGGCACTCCTTCATTCTTCAGCAAGATAATAATCCGAAACACACCTTGAAGTTGTGCAAGAACTACCTGGTGAAGGAGGAACGTGAAGGACAACTCAAACTGATGACCTGGCCTGCCCAGTGTCCAGACCTCAATCCCATAGAAATTGGACGAACTGGACAGAAGAGTCAAAGCAAAGCAACCCACAAGTTTCTCTGGGAATTGCTGCAGGAAGGCTGGGAAGACATATCAGGTGATTTCCTGCTGAAACGTATTAACCGAATGGCCCATGTTTGTGAGGCTGTTATCATGGCAAAGGGTGGCTATTTTGAGGAATCCATCCATCCATCCATCCATTATCTAAGCCGCTTATTCCTGGTCAGGGTCGCGGGGGCTGGAGCCTATCCCAGAATGCGTTCCGGGCGAGAGGCAGGAATACACCCTGGACAGGTCGCCAATCCATCGCAGGGCACACACACCATTCACTCACACACTCATACCTACTGGCAATTTAGACTCTCCAATTAGCCTAATGTGCATGTCTTTGGACTGTGGGAGGAAACCGGAGTACCCGGAGGAAACCCACGCGGACACGGGGAGAACATGCAAACTCCGCACAGAATTGGATTCGAACCCGAGACCTTCTTGCTGTGAGGCGACAGCGCTATCCACTGCACCACCGTGCCACTATTTTGAGGAATCCAAGATTCAATTTTCAATATAATTTTCTTGAACATTTCTTTGATGTTCATTTTGTTCATTGTTACATGTGTTTTTTGTCATTTTAAAGTATTTACAGAAACGTATACGGTGTAAAGCATTGTCAATTATGAGATAAACCTAGTTTCCAGCAGGTGTACTCAAACTTTTGACTGGTACTGTATAATTACAATTTCTAATTAAATGTAAGGGGAAATTAAGAAGACAATAAAACTATGTACTATTTATATTGTGATAATGATCCACCAGCTGACAATCTAAATAAATAAACCTTTGATGACGAGAATAGCTGGCTAGAAAACTATTGCAATGGCTTCCTTAATGAGGTAGCCAGACGACAAACAATACCTTACTTGCAAAACAAGGTCATCGCACATTGCAAAAATATAATAATAATTAATGTGGCACAACACAACTTATTGACTTATGACATTTTTCTTTTTCTTCTGAAACTTAGAACATGTCTTTGATTGAATTAATTACTTATTTATGACAGCTGTAGCATAATAAAAACAAATTATGTACATCTAAAAGTGGCATGAGACTGCAGATAATATTTAAATATATATTTTAATGATAAATTGGCTTGTGGACAAAAATGTAACTATCAGCCTGGGCTGGCAATATAAATCTTTCAAATGTTTTATATATTTTTTAGTTCTCCTAGAAATAGTCATTCTTGCTTGTTTGGGAGGGATGGAAATACATGGAACAAGGACAATGGAAACCTTAAGGTAAGTGATTGTATTTTGCACACAATGTGAAAAAATTTCATTAAAGTCCTTGTGGATTAAGAATAGAGAGGAGATTGAATGAACGCTCCACTCATCAAATTGCATTTTTACTCTCCTTTTCTCTGCACAATGTCATTACTTCAAACTCTACAAACCTTGAGAAACCTTGCATTGCTCTGGAAACCATGAGAAATGAGAAACCTTATGTTGTACCAGAAAGGTTAAATACAGCCACAACCCTTAGATTTTTACTTAGAAATTTGGATTTACAGTAATATTACATTCAATTATAATCCCAACCACATATTCTTATTAATTGCAGTGACAAGGTATGGCCTTGGTAGGTAATTGTTGAGGAAGATTTTTTACTATTCTGTCTATTTATCTATCTACTGTATGTATCTATATACTGTATATCGATCTGTCTATCTATCTATCTTTATATACAGTATATATACACTACTGGTCAAAAGTTTTAGAACACCCCCATTTTCCAGTTTTTACTGAAATGTAAGCAGTTCAAGTCCAGTGAATAACCTGAAATGGTACAAAGGTAAGCGGTAAACTGAGGTTAAAAAAAAGTTTAGCTTACCAAAAACTGAAAAAGAATGTTTTATCTATTTCCAGCAGGGTTCCCCATGTAACAAAGGACAGCAAATGGAGTATACAGCATGTTTAGAGTGATAAAGAGATGTGACATTGTGGATTCCTCTTCTTTCTCTCACATTCTTTGTGTTCTTGAAAGTTGCACTGTGAAACATGCCCTGGCAATACTCGTTCAGGTGTGGGTGCAGGTTTGCTGGGCGATTGTGGCCCAGCACACCTGCACCCGCACCTGAACAAAGTTAAAGCTGTTGTATACTGCTTTGTTTACGCTCAGGCCATCTGGGCCTTCTGCCTGACAGACCCTCTGAAGTGTCCTTATCCCTGGTCCACATTATCTCAGTATGCACGAGACAAGTTTGACAACAGTTATACTATTTATGAACATGTTTTTATGTGCTTAGCCAGGTGTTGGCAATACTTTATATACAGGGTATCAACTTTTTGCTGTTGTTCTGTTCTCTTGCAATTTTCTCTTATTCTGTTCAACATACAATTTCTCTAGATTTTCTTTGTCTAACAATATAAAACATTTTCATCTCAGGGTTGACATAAGCTTATTAATACTGGGGGGAAAAACCTTACCAGACAACCACATACCCAGAGTTGAGAGAATCAATGAAGTTAAATATATATTCTATTATCCAACTTCATTGGCTGCAAGTTAGAAACTATAGACATTATGTTATAGGCAGATGCATTCCACGTGTCATTCTACAATGATCTTATTTACACAAGACTCCAATTTCTCACTCGCCAGCTATCAGTCCTGACAACATAATGCTCTGAGACAGCGGGTGCATAAAGGCTGAACGAACAAAAGCAGGGGCATATTTTCGCCATTCAGCCAGCATGCAGTAGGTCTTTCTCCTTATACTTATCTCAGTTATACCCCAGCATTGTTGACTACTCCAAGAGGGTAGTCTAAACTTGCCCGAGAGGGTGTTCTAAAGCAGCGGTCCCCAACCTTTTTTGCACCACGGACCAGTTTCATGCAAGACCATTTTTTTCCACGGACCAGGGGGCGGGTGCATGAAAAAAAAAAAAAAAAAAACGGAGACAAGTGCGGAAAAGAGACACAGACGGAAGTGGTAATTTTTCAAAATAAAACACCCTGCAGACTGCAATAGTCAATAAAATGGAAATACAATTAAAATTGAAACGTTTCTATTATTTCTGTGCGGCCCGGTACCAAATGCCTCACGGACCAGTACCGGGCCGCGGCCCGGTGGTTGGGTACTGCTGTTCTAAAGGGTCTACATTAAATGTTGAGCGGGCCTCCTATCTAGGTAATTTGCTGTTCTCCTGCACTTCAGTGCAACGTTAGTATACGCTAGCTTGCTGTGGAGATGTAAGCATATTTCCAAACATGATTTAGCGATTGAACATCAATTCCGTTGGTAAGTAGCCAGTGTATAAAAGCGATTATACTTTGCACGAGGGTCGTATTACCCTGTCATGCATTTTTTTTAAACAACTGCCTTGCTCGCTGTACAATATCAATTATTGAAGACATATGAGGCAGGTCTGAGTTTGTGACCCCATTTTTTCCCCTAAAACTGAGTATATTCTTTAGTTCCAAGTATGATAATATACTCCAATAATTTGCTATATATAGATATATATGTAGACGTAGGCCCAGATTCAACTTTGGCTTGCAAATAAATGCATTTTAGAGTGTATTTATGTATTAAATGTATTTACTATCTGAAATTAAAGTTTGAAAATAAGCTTATGGGCCCTAATTTGGTGAATCAGAACGGTGTCGGTAACTCTAATGCAAAGTGAGGACGTTGGCGCTTTAGGGCGTGTCTAATGCAATTTCGTGATATAGGACGATAGCGCACCTCCGGCGCAGTTGTAAAAGAGGTTGGATTAACTTTAAAAAAATACATGTGGGTGTGGTGGGGGTTTGGTTTCATAATGGCCAATCAGAACACCTATTTTCTATCCCTTTAAATACCAGTGCGCCAACGCTATAGCAAATTGGCAATTTCCTGACATGTATGACAGTTTTGCGCGGCTGCACCAGGAGCACTTCTCAAAAGAACGATTTGTTTGTGCGGGAAGCGCAGAGCGTTGGCGGTATATGCGCTCACGGTATCGCCTTCGGCGTCCAATTATGTACTCCATTTTCTGTAGTGCAAATGGAAAGAATAAAACCCTTTCACATAAGAAAAACAATGTGCATGCAAACATATATTTATTTAATAGGTTTATTTTACTGAACGGTAGCGATGGATGGCCTGCTGGCTTCAGTCTTTCCTGTCCGTGCATTGAATAACCACAAGCTGTGGTTAAATAGTTTTTAGCTTAATTTTAGCTTTAGCTTGCAAGTTACCCATGGATTGGACGATTTGCCTCAATGTGGGGGGAAATTCACACTATTCACAAAACATTCTCATGTGATTTCAGATAACCCTATGTTCATATGTGCGCATCAATAAAAGTCACCAAATTGCACAGAGCGCCAGCATTTGCGTTAAGAGGTGGTCTAGTTGGACGTTAACGAAAACTCATTATTTGACACCAAACTTGCATAGCGCCGACTGTTTTCATTGTCACACCCCCTATTGCACTGCCCAACCCATAGTTGTGCAAACGCCTTCATTGCGCACAACTCAGCGGAGGCTGGAAATATTCAGTTTGCGACAGACAAAACTAGCAATTCGCTTACTGCCGGCACGAAAATAGGGCCCTATGTATTTTTTCTTCACAAAGTTTGCTGAGCCCCGCAATCACAAAAATGTACTTGCTAAACTGTGTCTGGGGAAGAAAAAAACTATCAAAATTAAGCAAAAATATTGATTGAATTCACGCACACACATACATGTTGGGAATTGCAACTCTTTGAATGAATGCTGAATATTGAATAATGCCTTTATGTTTTACATTTGGGCTTTATATTAGACTGGAGGTGGTGAGAAAGCCACTTTTATATAAAAACATAATGTGAGATGGGATTTGCACAGTTGAGTCTGGACTGTGGGTGTGCCCAGTGTCAGTGGTGCTTAAGAGCAGATGAAAAGGGGAAAAGCAGTGACTTTCATTCAGAGGCTCAACTCAAAATCTTCCTGATCACGACTCCAGACACTACAACCACTTGTCGATGCCTCGACCACAGAGTATCAGATTGAATGCATTGTACAGCAACAAGCATGTGTGTGTATGTTTGTGTGCGTGTGTGTGTGTGTGTGCATACAGTATGTATGGTAGAGAATGGGATATTCAGAATGGCATGTTTGACTACTTAGGATGGGTTTCTGAATTATAGTGCAAAAAATATCTTTCAACATTATTAATTTAACGAAAAAGTCAGCAAGCATTGATTATGGTGCAAGGGCTGCTTTTAAAAAGGTAAGTGAATTTGAACTTTTGTGAAAGAAACAGAAGGGAGCAGATAATGCCTGCAGGTGAATGTCTTCAGCGTACCTAAAATGTGTGAGACAGAGGACCAGGAGAGGTCAGATCATGAATACAGAAGCTGCCGGCCTCTCTCACAGGTCAAAGACCCACAAAAGACACCCCTCGCTCCTTCTCCAAATCTCCAACTACCCATCAAAATGTCTGCTGCCTTTTCCACCTCCTGGGTAATTAGCCATTAGCACGCATTCAGATGAGAATTTGCGGCAAGGTTAAGTGCAGCTATTTATTAGCGATGGCTCTAAGTGTGTTTTCCTGGAATTGCGTTTCTATTATCTGTCGCTTCATACTTGTTAGGCATGCCCTCTCTGCGCCCACTGTAACCCTGGGCAATGGTAACATCTGTGATATATCCCCACACCATAACAATCCCTGCAATAAAACTGATTTGTTATCATGACAAATAGAATGACAATCCCCCAAAAAAGCAGAAGTAAATCAATTTCAAAATTGTCTAAAAAAATATATAACCCCCCAACCCCCCCAAAAAAGATGAAATTTAAAAAGTGACTTTGATTGAACTGTGATAACAATCGCAAACTACTGTGTACAAAGTCCTGACAAGTGATACGATTACTGTAGCTCACCATGACAAAGAGCAGTGTCCCTCACATCGGGGATAAACAAAGCTCTTATCATGCCTGTTCCTTGTGGACTCTTACACAATCGGCTCTGCCACAAATCAAAACTGCATTTGCCGGCTGACACATTTCACATGGAACAAAATACAAAAGGTATATGATTTAAAGTTAATCTTTTTCAATGACTGTGTGTCCTCTGCTGTGTATGTGTGTATGTGTGTGTGTGTGTGTGTGTGTGTGTGTGTGTGTGTGTGTGTGTGATGTTCAGTACCAATGTTGTACTTTGTACTTATATCTATTAGTTTACTTACTTTAAGAGTTGTAACAGACAGAAGAGACTGTAATAAATGTACAATTACAACAACTACTAATATAACATAGAATAATAATACATGCCATTTTTTTCCAAAGCGACTTACAGTAGTGAATGCATACATTTTTCAGTATATATGGTCCTAATGGGAAATGAATCCACAACCTAAACATTGTCAGCACCATGCTCTACACACTGAGCCACAGAGAATCACCCACAACTACTACTGCTAAACAATATATAAATAAAGATAACAATAATGATGATGATGATGTTGATGATGATGATGCTGAGGCAGATGGACACACACCATCATCAGATAGGACCACTGACACCAGAAATGGATAGAGGGAAAGAGATTAATCAAGGTGAATCACAGAGGTCAGATTACATTACATTAAATCAATCAATGAAGTAAAACAAGTGCATCATGAACCTTATGATGGTTTGAAGATGGCATTGAAGACAGAAATAATACAATAATTATATACGTTATGTTTCAAGATGTATGTACATGTACCTTGACTAAATTAAAATATTCTGCACTGTGCTGAAATTGTTTCACATGACTGAACGTTTACTTGGTTGTTCAGCGCATGAGAAAATAGAAGGACGTTAACCTTAACAAAACCGTTTTAGAGCGTTGCAGAGAAAAGTTGCAGCAGTGTAAATTACCCTGTCTCTGGTCGTCGCAAATCGGCTGATGGTGACTCTTGCAATTCACCATGTCAAATTGTAAGTGTTTTAGAACGTAACGTACACCAGGGCCATTGTTACATTTTTCCAACCAATCAGCGAGTAGTATAGTGCACACAGATATATGGTGGAGTTTTGGACTGAAGTGAGAGAAGATCGTCTGATTAATCTTTTTGAAGAACATGCCTTGTCTATACGACACCAGCTCTTCTAGACCAGTGGTTCTCAAACTTTTCAGCCCGCGACCCCCAAAATAATGTTAGTAGACTCGCGACCCCCACCATCCTCCGAGTTGCTTTCTGACAATCTTGACAAGCACGCAAATGCACACACAAATACACGGTTGCAACGCCCGGATGAGTGGGCCTGCTGCTTTTTGGAGCAAAACAACTCCACTCTCGGTTGGTTTGATGCTGGAGACGGCTACTCGGAGATCATCCTCCATGCTGAGACGTGATCGGTATTTGTCCGTCAGTGTGGAAAAAGTATTTTCACATAAATAGGTCAATCCGAACATCCGTTGTGGCCTTGGATAGCTCTGGGTAGATGGCTTTTTAAAATTAATTTCATGAATTGCTTCAGGGTGACTGTTGTCAGTCTCGATATCTGTTGTGTCCTTATTTTTACGGATTAACCACCATTCCATTTTGCAGATTAATGTTAGATAGCTTGCAAAAATAAATGATGCACACAGAAGGCTAGTACATTTAGTATTGCGCTGTAAATGTACAGTAACTGTCATGTCGTAAATAAATGTACTACAGGTCAGACAAGGCTACTGGGAAAATGTTTATTAACGTTACTACATTTAGGCACTACTCATATTGACAAGTCACTCCGAAGCAACCGATGAATTTCATTCAGAAAAACCATCTATCCCTCGTATGCTGATAAACCACATGAGCCAGAAACAGTGAGGACATGCGTTTGCACTGCGCTGGACAAAACTTGTACAAGCAATGACATTTTCACAAAGCTGGGCACCAAACGGGCGGCGCTCGCCAATATTGGGTAAAAAGAAAAGACTGAAGGCAAGAGTTTTACAAGTAGCACATCAGGTTAATTTCAAACACTGTATACACAGAGAGCTCTTGCAAGCAGAGCACTCGATCCAAATTGTTGTAAGCACTAGTGGTGTGTCATTTGTGAACGATTCATTATTTTTGATCTTTTGAGCTTTTGGTGAACGAAAGCAACTCCTCCTATTTAACCATGTCCACCATTAGGCTCTATTAGGTCTGTAATAGCCATTAGCTAACGACAGCACTGAACCGCTTGAGCGGGGCGTGCTCTCTGAGCCCCTCCCTTCAGGGTGACTGAAAGCAACCACAGTTCAGTACCTTTAGTTCCTCAACTGAAAGCGGTGAGGACCGAATCCATGAAGGAACTGGAACTGGACATGCTGTTGTTCCTCGGGTCCGGATCCAGAACGAGAGACTAGCCTACATTGTCGCTGCAGCTCTACGTCTCTCCCTCCCCATAATGTCTTCATATTGCAATGACGAACTTGCCTGAGCCTGAGTATAAAATTAAAAGCAACTGGTTTACATTAGCTGCTTAGCCCACCAGTTACTGAGAAACGCTTAGTCTATACCCTACTCCCTATTATTTGCATGAAGTAAATAAACAGTGAACAAAAGAGGCTTTTTCTCAACGGAGACGTCACAATATTTTTTAAGGCAGAGTTGAAAACTTGGTCTAGTCGCAACTCAAGAAATGAAACCACATCATTATATTTCTTTATTCAAACATAATATGCCTGGCTACATGAATGTATCACCACTTTGTTGATAATTCTAGAGGTCAACATTGTTTTAATATTGGTCGGACCGACGGAGTTGTTCGATTTTGGTATTTTCCTTAAGCAATAGGTTTATTTACAGTCTCGAGTAAAATCGGTATGTCCCCAATACTCATCCTGTTTCCACCTGGGTGTTAAGTACCCTTTTTCCAAATGCAAGATCTCCCCCGAGACTCAGGTGCCGAGAGCCATTGGAAAGCAACCCTGGGTGAATAGAAATTATAATGTCTGAAGAGTCATTGATCTAGCCAGGAAACAGGAACCAGGGAAGGAGGGAATTAAGCCTTTCCTCCTGGCCAGACACCTTTTGTTTAAGACTGTATTTAACCTGTGACATTTTTACATGATGGTGTGTTAGACTTGAAATCTCGATACCACCAGAAGCTACACTGTACGAATAAAGAAACTCTTGTCTTTCACCAACGGAACTGTTTTAAGACTCTTCTATTGCCTGAATGAAATTGCAAGAACCAGCAATGAGTTTTAATTGAGGAGAGAAACGAAGCAATTCTTCAGAGTCAAACTCGGTCATTGCATAACTCTCGTTCTCAGTCGCGGGATTCTGAACGATAGCAGCTAAGGAACTGGTGAACAAATCCTTTTAGGGAACTGAGTCAAAGGATCCAAAAAAAATCCAAAGGATTTCTTACATTCTTGAGATAAACTGTCTCTGCTCCGTTGCTCTGATGTAAACTGGCTAGTTCTAGAATGTTGCAGACGTATTGGGACTGCAACTTTTCTCTGCAACGTTCTAAAACAGTTTAGTCTCATCACAAATCTTTGATGTAAACTGGCCTTAAGGATGAAAAGTTAATTTATACATAAAGTTGTCTTTACAAATTGGGGAGAAAAACAGGGAAGAATCAGAAGAATCTTTTTTTTTTTTTAAATGCTACAGCCATCGCAATGTTAAAATTAATTGCCGGCCACCCTCACCACCTGAATTCTACTCCTTCAGAAACTGCAGTGTTCCTAATATATGGCTGTGCAGCACTGACACAGTGATGCCTCTTAAATAAAACTTAGAATTAGGAGCCTTAAAAGGCACCAGGGATAGTTCTGTGTGAACATAAAACCCAGAGAAAGTGTTCATTTGTACAAATGAAATGCTTGTAAGTAGTCTGCTTGTCACTTGCTACAATTACTCAGTGCGCATTTGCAATGTTTCTAACCACATTTCGCCTGGGTGTTCAATATTAAAATGGTTATTTACTGTTTTTTATACACTTTTTTCAGACACATTTGTTAGTAGAATGGTTTCAAACTCTGGTCACATTGTACATGTCATAAATTGTACTTTCCTAAATCCTACATGAACCATGCTTGCACCACCTCTCGATTACCACATCATAAAATCTTATATTTGTTCACATGTGCAGGAATTTTGGTGAAAGGGTTGACCTTAAGTCAGAAGGCATTGTCTGTTGTGCTACATTTCAGAACAGCATTTAACTGATTACTGGCTTTTATATTATTTATAGATATGTTATGACATGTTAATGAATGTATTATAAGGTATAGATATTGTAACCCAATCTCCAAATTAGATATACTTGCTAAAACTATGATTGCAAGCAGTGGTGGACAAAGTGTACAACCCCATTTCTTGAGTCAAAGTATAGATACCCCTGGTCAGATATTACTGAACTACAAGTAAAGGTTGTTCAGTCAAATTTCTACTTGAGTTCAAGAATTGGAGTACTTGCTTTTAAACATACTTAAGTATTCAAAAGTAAATTTTATTTTTAATGTAAACGCATTGTTGTTTTATTTCTGCAATGCATTACAGAATCTTGCAACTCTCTGAAACCACCTACTGAATGCACTGACTTGCTTGTAGAACCACTCATGTGCTACACAAAATTGAATATAGAAACCTTGGCATAGAAATGCATTTGACAAAAGGACAGCCAATGGCATTTTTATTTTTTATTTCAACATTTTTCTCCCACAAAGAGTCCATATCTCAACAAAACATCTTTCAAGTCAGTCTCCAATCCACTTCCTACAAAGCAGCTCTGAGATTAATCTCTTTATGACATCAGCTTTATGATAAGATTGCTCATGTAAACAAAAGAACAATAAAATAGTCAAATAATTATTTCCTTTCTTAATGCAACACGTTTTCTTGTTTTAGACTAGATTAGGCACTGTAAATTGTATATAGGAACTTGATTACTCATGACAACCAACAACGCTTCCTTTAATGAGAATTTAAATGTCATAACCCTTTAACACTCAAGCCATTGTTGATTGGTTTGTGTCAGGACTGTAACTGTGTCAACAACAAAACTGTATCTAAATTGCAGATCTAACATTTCTCACCTTTAAAGGTGCTTTTTATCAATAAAGTATCAATTTCAGTTATATCGTCCTATATTCTTGAAGAGTAGGTCTTCTAAATGGACAACGTGCTGTTTTAATTGTTCTCATCCCACCATAACTGAAAATACAAGCCTGTTCTGCTCTAATGTCTACAAACAATACAAATGTCAACAAACCATGTATGGCTTTAAAGTACATCTAAAACTATTTTTTAACTCTTGGAAATTGGTATCAAAAAATTTGAAATTCCTGGTACCAAGAGCTCTGTCAGAGGTAAAAGATAGTTATAGATGTAAAAAGAAAATGTTTGTTTATGTTTGTAGGGTCGTAAAAAAAAAGGATAAATGTTAGCCGTTTCCTACCCCATACATAAATCTGATATATGGCAATATAATTACATATAATGTATGTCTCTCTGTGACCGATAATCATGGAGTAGCCTAACGTCACCAAAGTGTCTTGAGGTATACCTCAAGCTTAGCTAGCGTTATAACGTTTGCTAATAGAGTAACGTTAAGGTTAGCTGAGAAGACTTGAAGCTATCTTAGTAAAACACCATACAACTTAACCCGTTTATTAAAGTATTAACGTTCATAGGTAACCTTGCAAGGGGGCTAATGTTAGCTAGTTACACCTTACCTTTGACGGCGAGTTTTTGAAATCAGAGATGAGGTTCATGCGCGGTAAACACATTAAACATTTAAAATGATATGAATCGTTTTTCATTTCGCATATCTCAAACATGGAGTTGAGATAGGGTTATAGGTGCTCTGGTGGTGGTTGGGATCCAAGTTGTCCTCTGCCATTGCCATGTTGAATCAACACAGGTGTGTTGCGTCAACTCAAGCAAGCACAATGAACTTAACCCTGACAGCGTAGGAGTAGGCTACTGTGACAGTTTTTCTCTTGTGTTGAAGACTGCGTGTGTGGCCAACCGCATTTTAGAAAAAAAGTAAAAAGTAACGGTAATGACAGCCTTCATAGAAATATATTGGAGTCAAAAGTACAATATTTATCTTTCAAATGTAATGGAGTGAAAGTCATAAGTTTACAAAAAAATTCATACTCAAGTAAAGTACAGATACTCGAAAAACTTACCTAAGTGCAATACTTAAGTACATGTACTTTGTTACTGTCCACCACTGATTGTAAGTGAAACTATGAATTTAGATATCAGTTAGATATGATGGCATACCTCCTCCCATCCTTCCTGAGAACAGTTAGGATGAAACCCATGGTTTCCATGTTTGGTTCTGGGTCTTCCATATAGTTATTAAGTAACAGGTGTAGTCTGAGAATTATCCCTGCCTCCATTCCCCTAACTAGATTTACAACAAACATGGGATTCTTGGCATCTAACATGAAATATCATATAGATTACATTTTTGCTCAGTTGTTACTAATTTTGCATTTATTCTTGATAACATTTCGGTCAGGTGTGCAAACCTTCTGTTTACTAGAATTTAGAAAAGAAAAAAAAAGTTGAGCCTTATAACTCATTTAAAATATTTAAATAAATATGTATAAAGGCTCTTGCAGATAGAACCATAGTGACATGACCTTTCCGCACAGAGAATCTTCTCCCCTTGCTCCGTTTCCTCCTTCTTTGATGGAATGGCCCCGGCCACGGTTTGTGTAAAGCTGACGTGTTTCCCCCACAGTGTGCTGGTGTATCTTTCAGCTCTCCTAAAAGCTGTCATTAAGGGGTGCTTCCAGGGCGCGTTCCTACCCGCGCCGAGATTATCAATAATTGACGGATGTGTCAGACGGGGAGTTTCCAGATTCTGACGGGGCTTTGAGGGATGTCTCTTCATTCGGGTCGAGTGAGCCTCCAGCTGTCAGCTCTCGCTTTGTTAAACTCTGCGTGCGCCCCACTCCTGTCAATCTTCACACGCTCCATCTACCAAAGTGTCTTTTTAACAGCTCTTTTGTCCTTTTCTCCCACCAATTAAAACCAATGCAATCAGAGATGGCTAACCCACTCTCCTTTCCTAGGTTTGTAGAGCTTTGCCCCACCGATTTGCACGTTAGCTAGTGCATGCCACGCTAATTATTGAAAGTTCTTTAATGGTGTGAGGCACATGTTCCTGGTTTGGGTGCACGCATACCTCTGAAATGCACAGATGTCAATTGTTACATAATGGCACTGGGTGCTCATCTTCACCACTACTCAAAAGCATTGCTTTCCTGCAAGGTGGGTTGTCTTTCAAGATGACGATGCCCCCATCCACAGAGCACAGGTATTCACTCAGTGGTTTGATGAGCATGACAATAAATTCATCCTTATGCGGTGGCCTTCTCAGTCACCAGATCTGAACCCAATCTTACCCTCATCTTATGGGACATTCACAACGGTTAACTACACCAAACAGAGCATTTTGTACCTTTTCTGTCATCTTTCATCTGCATACATTTTCAGATCAAGGACAGTTTATTATCTCACCTTGTGAGAATTCTGCACAATTTCAAAGTTTAAAAGGTTGAAATCGGAAAAGAAAACAAAGCAAAAAAATGTATAAATGATTATCTAATCAAATTAGGTGTAATTGAATTAAATAATGAATTGATTAACAGACAAATTTACTAATTTGGCAGCGAATTCAATAATAATTTGTCAATTAGATAAAATAACAGAACCATGTAAAATAGCTTTTAAGATTTTATCAAGTCACCTCGCAATTAATTTATTCACCATCATTTTTACCAATTTGATGTGCTGCAGCTCCAATCGCCAACACCTTTATTAAATTAAGTCAACTTTCAGGAAGGAAGAATACTTGCAATTACAATTACGTCATTTAGCAGACGCTCTTATCCAGAGTGACTAACAACAAGTGCAATTCACTAAATTGGCTGAGAGAACATATAACATTAATAATCAGGCAAGAATGAGGCTATGCTACAGTTGCTAGTATCCAACAGACTGTCTAACAATGGGAATGCTCTCTCTCTTTCAAGCAAATAAGCTACTTGTTTGTAGCATATTTCACAAAATAATAATTATTATTAGCGTTATATAATATGCTGTGTCTATCTTGTGCGACTGAGATATTATCCAACCTGACATTATCCTGAAGAGTCACTTGCTCGCCAATTTAATCCCAGGGATTGTGGAACAATATTGAACAGTATTACTGTTGCCCAGCCAACCCGGAGTCAAGGGAATGCTAATCCTGCCAAATACTTCCTACAAGGGAGAGTGCATCGGGAAGAGTGGACTTGAACGAGCAAAGCGCTCTGAATGTAATTCTTCCTGCACGAGAGCATGGCTTATCTCTCCATTCTCTGAAGTGCACTGCTACGGCTTCAAACCTTGAGCTGTAGCATTTGTAAAAGTGCAAGATGCTGACAGGCATTAATGCTGGTAAATGTATGCACGTGCACCACCAAAGAAAGCAGAAGGGAACGTATCAGTGAACCTTGCAACATGCCTTCATCTCTTCAAAACATGCACATGCATTGGCGCTTAGTAATGGAAAACCACATTTGATTATTCACTCAAAGAGTTTGTCATCCTCCCCCAGATAGCACATAAACCACATAAGCTTGTGCAGATGGGAAGGAGCTTTGTAAAGTTCTTGGCATCTCCAAACACCACTGTTCCTTTCTTTTCTTTTTTCTTCTTCTTCAGAGAACTAAGTTACTTCTAGTTCAATGTTCAAGTCACATGGCGAGGGAAAATTATTGAGGTACAGCGAAGAAGAAGAAGAAGAAGACAATGAGGAAGAAAGGCAGCCCTTGTGAAGGCTCCCAGACTCCCAGACTGAAACACCCAGACTGCAGTGCATCTCAACACACAAAAAGACGTGCTTACTGCCTGACTGTCAGAAACGGATTGGTATCAGACAAGTGAGACTCCTTCTATTTAAAAACAAACTGTGAGTCAAGGTCCAGGTGTTTTTTAGATGTGTTATTTTATTTTTAACCCTCCGAGACCTAAGCTTATTTTGGCCGATTTTCCCTTCTTTTACTTTTGTTAAATTGCATCATAAAGTGGGCCGAACGTCAGCTGGATCAATGATTGATCAAGACACCATAAAGTGAGCCAAACATCACCTGGATCAACGACTCATCTGTAGTTGTGGAGAGATGAGAGAAATTGGTGGCAAAGGGAGGAAACAGAGTGGTGCGCTGTCTGTGTGTATTACCAAAGCTCGTCTCATTCATAACGCTAATGAATATGCTGTTTTGTTTACCAAGGGCTGAGAGTAAGCCCCTTGTGGTGAATGGTACAGCGGGCATCATAAAACAAGCTCAAGGAACAACGCCATCCATAATTCTGAGTGGTAGCTCTAAGTCTGCTTAACACGAACACTGGAGAAAATAATAATTTAATTTTTTTCCTCTTGCACGATTAATCTCTGATGGGGAGGAAAAAAATGGTTATGGAAAGTCATGCCTCTAGAATCTTATTCTAAATGAAAAATGCCATCACCCGGAACAGGAGGGGTAGAGGGAGAATGACAAATTTCTATTGTCTCCTGATCTGCATGACAGGGAGAGTGAGTGTGTGGGTGTGAGGGGGGTATATGTGTGAGTGTATATGTGCTTGCATGTGTGTGGGAGAGAGTGTGTAATGGTAGTATGTGTGAGTGTGAGAGTGCACATGTGAGGAGGTGTATATGTGTGTATGTGTCTGTGCCAATACTATTTTTTGAACTATCCATGAGTTGACAAAACAACATCAGTGGCAAGGGCAGGACCCAGGAGGTATCCTCACATGCTAACTTTCTCTGAGTGTTCATTTTTCAAGCTAAAATTCATGGGGAATTCTACTCTAGGATGAGCCTTTCTTAACTGTCAGAATTCTAACTGACAAGCAAGGCAGTCGTTCCATTAGCCATTAGACAAATCACACCATATAACTTAAAGGTCCCAGCTGGACCTGGTAAATGATGAAAGTGTTTTTTCAGCAGAATGATGTATAAAGGATGACTGTGATGAATCATGCATGATTTAGACAGCAAATTAAAAGAGAGCCAAAAACATCTGATGCCATTTATGCAGCGATTGGGAGCTCAGTTTGCTTAAGCTGGGAAACTTCAACCAAGCAGCTTGGGTGTGGATTCAGGACATATACTGTATAACTTTGAAATATAAATCAAATTCCATATTTTAGTCGTTGTGGGTGAAACTCAAATGCTTTGTGCCAGATGGCCATTGTAAAAGTTTCACTTCGAGCATTTGAGTGAGTGAATAATTAATGTTAAATACTGCTCTTTGTGAGGTCGCGCTGTAAGACAAGACCTTGGGAGTTTCAGTTTTACTCACTCAGTCTCACTGGCCGGCCGTCAGTGAAGGCAAACAGAACTTTATGACTTTATGTGCTGTCAATCACTGACTTGTTAAAACAAATCAAAAGACTTTGTTCGCCACTGCAAAAAAAAAAAAAAAAGTTTATTGGGCAAAATCATTAACATATGACAGCTCCACCCACTTGAAGGTTCATGACACTGTCCCTCACCTCACCCCCCTCCCCAATCCCTACCTTCATACCTCCCCCACTGCATACATGGACTCTTTGGCCTTGCTTCAGGTTTTTAATAAGAGAGTATGTGGGTTCAAACCTCAGTGGATACATATGTAACATATTTTAAAATGCACATCTTCTGCGCTCAATATCTAAGTGTTAAAAGTGATGAATTAAGGCAATGTTACCTCGTCGAGGGGCTACACTGTGTATGCTGGATCTGATCTAACTGAGCTCTTAATTATTTTTTATTGAGCTGTTAATTGAATGCCCATCTGGGGTATAGTTCCTTGCCAGGTAAACACTGTCGGTCCTTTTGTGAAATAAAAGTGATGCTGCTTGTTTGTTAAAGATACGAATCGCTCAATTTATTTATGGTCATTCTTCCCCTGATAGATGTCCACAAACTTCATCGGCAAGATATCAGCATAAAAGATACAGAAAAAACACCTTTAATTACAAAAGCACACCACAAACAGACAACCCGTATTCCGGCCTTGGGGAGGTGAAGATAAGGGAAATCCGGTAAAGTCAAACCGAAATCAGTACTCAGCTCAATCAAAGCTAATCAATTAGGGGCACTCGGAGGGTTGGATAAGGGCAAAAGGTCCCTTGATGGATGGGGATCTGTTTCCCAGGGTGATCACTTGTACGCCACGTTGAATTCATGCCACGTGGAGATAATCCGTGAGCCACCCGGTGTCCTTGAGCTGCTCAAACATCCAGAAAGAGGCTGAAGGAATGAGGGCAAAGCGGGGGGGTTGTCTGGAGTTCAATATTATTTGTCAGCAGAAAGGAGAATGAAGAGAAAAATAATCCTCGGGAGATTGGGACAGACTCTCAGGGCTCACCGCGGCAGGGCTGTCACTTCGCAGATTTGAAAAGAACCGGCAGCTAGACAGCTAAGAATCAAACCCCAAAGAAAAATAATGACACCCGGTTTATGTGCACAAGAAAATATTACAATGGGAGAAAAAAAACTTCATTCATGTGTTTGACAAGCTTCCATGCAAGTGCACATTCACTAGATTCATAGCACACATACCAGCGACCATTGCCAAACAAGAAGTTCCAAATAATAATACGTTCCAGTGGGCATTTGACGTTTGAGAATGCCCAAACTGTACACTCTCACTGTTAAGTGAAAATAACAATGTTTAACAGTATAATTGTTTTGCATATGGACACACTCAGACCCATGGGCTCCCCCTCTAGAGTCTGGGTCCTCCTCCCACCTAGGAAGTTTTTCCTTGCCACTGTTGCCTTTGTGTGGGTTCAGGCTGGGGTCTGCTGTAAAGTGCATTGTGATAAATGTGTTGTAAAATGCGCTACATGAATACAGTTTGATTGATTGATTAATTAATATTATTATTATTATTATTATTATTATTATTATTATTATTATTATCAACATGAAAAGATCTTTGGATTGAAAAATTAGCATTTCTCAAAATGGAGGGACTGCCCAATCACAATTTTTTTTTTAACTAGCTTCCAAATTAATAATACAGAGTTTAAAAAAGAATTGACTGAATCAACAAGACTAATATAAGAACATACAGTAAGAATACATAATGACAGGGACAGGCCTTTCAGCTTTCAGCTCATCATTTACCTACAGACTAGAGAGTATCCAGCACTGCATCAAGCCTGGACTTGAGCACCCAAAGGATCTCTGCCTCTACTACATGACCTGGCAAGCTGTTCCACACATTGACAACTTCCTGATAGCAGTGCAGAATTTAGCTTCAACTCATTTCCACCTTCTTCTTCTAAGAGGAAAGGCTTGTGCAACCCAAACGGACAATAGGGTCCAGCCGTTTGTATAAAAGCGTGACTTTAATTTTCGCCTGTTGTTAAGAGGGACGATACAAGCGCGTTCCGGCTCCGGGGCCGTCATCTGCATCTAATCACGTTAAACAGCACTGTCAGGGGACCAGTTGTGAAGAGCCAGCGGTGGACAAACACCGCCCGCTCACAACAACGTGCGTCTGTCCGCCGGGGAAAAGGAATTACACGCATCGCCACAGAGAGTCGAGATTTCATCAAAACGCAATTTACTGCATGCCGCTCATAATCTGTCCGTTCATCAAGTATTTCACAAACGGGCGCTCGGTCGCACAAGCACTCGCGCACACATACATGTCCAGCTTTAATGCAGTCAACAGTACTGAAGCAGCGCTGTCGTCTATATGTTAGAGGGGGACTGGTGGCTGGAAGATGTTCAGCCCTTTAACAACTAAATTGAACATGAAAAAATTAATTTTAGTGCTTATGATAAAAACAAAAACAACAACAACAAAAAAATTGATGACTGGAATCATTAAATAAATTCATGAAAAACAAAAAAATCACAGTTAACTCCCCAAACTATTTGTGAAGAAAAAACAAAAAAATGAAATAACACTTGCATTGAATCCAGCCCGGATTCAGATTAATTCCATTATTTTTTACTAATGCTCAATGGAGATCAGGAGTAGTTTGAGCCCTGCGAGAATAGCTTGAGCACTGTGTTCCAGACATCCCAGAAGGTTCTTTTTTTTAACTTCAGTGAGCTCTCAGTCTCCTCACCTCACCCCCCCATCAATAGACTGAACGTACTCCAACCTCAGTCTCCAAGGAACAGAGCTGCTCATTTAGAAAATGACGCCTTTTCCCCAGACTAGGTTAATTTGACAGTGTGAGGTTGTTAGCCTCGTGCTCAACTTGATGGGAATTTATGAAGGAAGACAGTCGGTGGGGTGAGGCCAAAGGGATTATCATACACAGCCAGCATTCAGCACCTGTGTTAATTGTGATTTCTTTCTGCATGTTTTTTTTCTTCTTTTTTTACAATTCGCTGCTTTACAATATATTTTTTATTAAAAGCCTTGTCAAGTACTCCACATCGAGCCCACTTTGGAAAACCGACTCGCAATACTGTAAGCTTTTCTTGTAAAACAAACCTCACGTACAACATGGTAAAAACCTCAGTTGTTTCGATGTCTACACAAAGATAATATCGCTGTTCCGCACAGTCGACGGTCTATTAAGTCTTAAACCAAATTCTGTCTGGATTGGCTGCACGTAATGCAGCGTTGAAAAACAAAAACGTCTCAGTGTTGGAGAGTGAAAATGCACCATCGCAGTTCAGCAGAAAATATTCAGAGCCTCTGAGACATACAGAGAGGGAACCCCCCCCCCCCAAAAAAAGCCTAATGATGCATCTAACTATGTGTGTTTCACACAGGCTCCGCATTATGTTGAACTGCCTTCATAATTTATTTGCAAAGCAGATGTTGGCTGCTGTTCTGTTGCATTATTTATCCTGAGTGCCCTGCTCAAGGGTAAATCAGCAGTTTAGCCACTGGGGGGTTTCATGGCCACAACCCCAAGGTCCGGCCCTACAAACACCACCCCATATGTCACCCTTTTTCACTGTCAGCCAGCCAGTGAGTCTGCCGGCCCCGACGATGCTTCGGCACCCAGCACTGTGGAAGGCGCAACGTTAGCTGGCAGCAAGAGGTTTTATGGGATTAGTGTGCTGTTTTCATATCCAAGGAAAGAAGCAAGTGAGCAAACACGATTGATTAGGCTGGCACACACACACACACAAAAACACACGCAAGTGTTTAAAGAGCAGAGATCCAAATAACTTGCTCTCTTATTATGTTTGTTTAATTATGCATCAATTTATAAATCAAAGCTCTGGACATCTTCTTCATTGACCGATCAGCGAATGACCCGCAACCTCTGTAATATTGATTAGTGATTGTTGAAACAGTGAAATCCTGTCATGTAACACAGGCATCAGCCACAGAGCCTGTATAATCACACATAATACTGTGAAATGCACTGTTGGCAAGGAGGGAAATTCGCCAGCGGTTTTCAGTGGAGGTGGATGACATTTTCCACTCTCGGTGCCTCGTCATTGTACAACACGGAAAGGTGCATGACGGCTGGACTTGCAGGATCAGCTGTGACTAAAACAAGACTGAAAGCGCTAAAAGACTCAAAATAGATCACGTGTCAGTAGAAGGCTCACTGGGATTTAGCTAGGATCTTATAGTTCTTGCTGCACATTTCAAAAGAATTTAAATTTTTAAAGCTGATGGGAAACATCCCAGATGAAGTCCTTATTATGCTTGATTGTGAGAATAGACCTTCCCTGTATTACTCTGTGGAATTCGGTCGCTCGTTAAAGGCCATCTAAGAGATTTTACATGTGTATGTCATACAGATAGCTGCCAAAATAAAGGCAACACATGATCGGCCCAACCCTCCCCTTCCCAAGGAGTAAGCCCTTGGCTTACCGTCTGATTACATTTGTTATAAAAAGGGTGATAGCTTTTGATTTGCGCATCAGAATTTCTGTAGTGTTTTTCATTGGCTGACTTACAGCACTCATCTTGATTGGTCATATTAAGTAACTGAGAGGGAGGATCTACAGGGCTCCCCCCTGCAATATGTCACAATCCAAACACAGTCCTTTTACAGCCCGGCGTTATATCCGCAAGGATAAAAAAAAAGCCTGGCTCGCAAGCCTATTGTGGTATTAATAGTAGAAGTTATAAATCTTTGTTTCTCAAGAAGAGGAAATTCAACCCAGCAAAATATACAATTTCTTTTCTGGTGAGCCCATAACACTACAGCATTTTAATAGCCAAGCTTTCATTAAAGTGAACTATCACTAGATTCACAAAGACAAGAAGGGGTGAGGTGAGGTTAGTGCTTTTCCGAGAATAATTACTCAAGTTGTGAACTGAGCCTTTATCAACTTTTATCTTAATTGTACACTGTATTTGTATGACAGGGGGGATTCTGAATTTGAAATAAACGGCTGGATTAAAGACAAGAAAATGTTATGTGTCCCCAGCTTAAGAATTTTTTTTTATTTGATAAACTTTTAAACTTGTTAGATGGGCACCGCTTTAACAGAAGCCCCATAAGCCAATGACAAAACGACTCAGAATGACTCAGAAGTTAATCCTCTCTGCTTGCTCACGGCTTGATCCATGTCGGCCTCTTGCAATTGAGTCGGAAAACAATAAAACCCCACAAAAATTCCCACATCAGCAAAGAAATTAACCTACTTAAAATGCAAAGGGAGGTCATCAAACTCGGGGTGTCTGAAAACACTTCCTCGTTATCCTCTGCTGGCATGTGGAAATGATGCAAAAAAAGCTGCATATCCAGTCCCAGATATTAACGAGCTTGAAACACTGCTCAATCCCATTCTAGGAATGCATGTAGGTATGAATCCCTAGCAATTTTCTTCTTCTTCTTCTTGATGCCTGGGGATACCCTAGGTTTCAGTGCAGTTACTCAGCATCGTATTCTCCTGGGCCTCTCAAAGCAACTGCGAGATTAAGTGGTAATGGTGATCATGATGGCCGATGTTCATGTGGTTTATGTGATCTAAAACAGCTGTGTAGGGTAGGCATGGGTGAGTGGGGTAGACCTCATGTCATTGTACATATATGTGTGTGACCCCGCACTGGGTGAAGTTTGGCGGCCATTTTGTGTCAGAATTCTCCCATCACATGAAACTCAGTGGCTATACATATTAAAACATGTATTAAATATATGTGTGTGTGTGTGACTATGCTGGTGTGAAATCCATGTGTGTCTGTACCCCTCGCCACCAGATGAATTCTGATTGATCGCTCAGTATCAGACTGTGGCAGCCACTAAAGTCGTTAGGCAGTCTCCCATCACAATAATATCCTGCTTCCTCCCTACAAATTGAATTATCTACCCTTGAAATTACATCTCTCTGATACGGGTAGACCTGAGCTCTCTGGATGTATCTGGTGGCCCAGACAGCGCTTCTCAGGTCGAACCGCTGTCGAACCGCTGTCTAACCGCTGCTCTCTAATTTTCTTTTTGATTGATGTATAGCTGTGGAGAGATTTCATAAACAGCGTCCACTTTGGGGGGGTTTGAGTCTGCCAGCAGATACATTGTTTGTGGCATACTGAGGTTGCATTGCGGACTGAGGCGGGTGTGTGGGGGGGAGGAAATGTTCAGAGTGCTGAATTTGGGGTCCAGCTCAGTCGAACTGGATCAGGTCTGTCCCAGAAGAGTCATGAGCACTTTTTCCAATTTCACAGATTTCCTGGGTGATGCTACCAGCCATCAATGCTTTAAAATAAAGTAACAGGCTCAGCTTTAAGGCTCAATGGACAGGAAAGGTCAGATTTGATGTAATGCTGTCACTTTAGAGGAGTTTTATAGTATAGTCATTACATTTAGTTAAATGGAAAGTTCCAAATGACTTAATTCAATAAACTAAAAAAAAGAGAGAGAAATGTGTCATGTGAATGTGCCAAAAGTTCCAATAAAACACAAAGGTATGATACAGTTCAAAGAAGGGCAACTAAATTGGTACCTGGTATGAAAGGTAAAAGCTATGAGGATAGACTTAAGGCACTCAATCTATTTAAGCTTAGCAAACGGGAACTTAGGAGGGATTTGATTGAGGTTTTTAAATTCCTAAAAGGGATTAACAAAGTGAACTACCAAAGATTTTTTAAGATAAGTGGGGTCAGCAGAACAAGAGGCCACAGGTGAAAATTAGTTAAAGGCAAATTCCACATGGATATTAGGATTTTTTTATTTTTAAAAAAATACTTTTTTCCAGTTTTTTCTCCCAATTTGGTAGCCAATTACACCCTCTATTTATTACAATTAACTGTCCCCACACAGATCCATCAATCGTCTCTACGAGGCAAGCTAATTCTCCATGGGCAGCGACCTCTGCTTTCCTCCGAAACGTAATTTGCCCACCCACATTCTGGAGAATCCTTTTCTGTGCTTCATGGTGGACCCGAGCCGGCTCACCCTCCCCCCTCACCCTGGGGCGGACAGCCAAATCCCGCCCCCGATCGGGGCTGACAACCAGGGCCGGTCTGGTAGAGATGCAGGTTTCGAACCGCGTCCCTGACAGGCAGCGCACACCACACCGGACCAGCCAGTGTGGTGTGTTAGACCGCTACGCTATCCCCCGCCCCCAGGAAGTTTTTCTTGACACAGAGAGTTGTCAATGCCTGGAACAAATTTCCAGGTCAGGTACCAGAGACAGAAACACTTGGGCTATTTCAGTCTGGGCTAGGTATCATGTTCTTATGATACTGGCTAGGGTTCATTTTCATGTGCTTTCCTTTTCCCAACTTAGCTCTTTGGGCCTCTCTTTGCTAACTCAGAGGAACTGCGTGTTCAACCTCTTCAACACTCAAATGCTTTCACCCCCACAGGAACCCAAGTGTTTAACATCCTCCACTGCAGTCCTCCCGTGAGGATTCAAATTATTTTACAGTGTGTGGCACAGTTTCATTCTGAGTGATCACCTTCATCCGATGGTGAAGCATTTCTATCCTGATGGGAGCGGTCTCTTCCAGGATGACAAGGCCCCTTCCACAGAGCCCGATTGGTCACTGAATGGTTTGATGAGCATGAATACAATGTAAACCATATGCTATGTCCATCTCAGTCACCAGATATCAACCCATATGAACACTTATGGGGGATTCTGGAGTGGTGCCTGAGGAAGCATTTTCCACCACCATCAAGAAAACACCAAATTATGGAATTTCTTGTGGAAGAATGGTGTTGCATCCCTCCAATAGAGTTCCAGACATGTGTAGAATCTATGGCAAGGGGCATTGAAACATGCATATTTCTGGCGACTCGTGGTGACCCCAGCCCTGTTAAGACATTGTATTGGTGTTTCCTTTATCTTAGCAGTTGCCTTTATATGGCCTGGGATCCACCCAGAGATGCTTAAGTTCATTTTTATATCTTTTTTGTAAATGGATCACTATAGTCTAGACTGGGCTCCCTAATCACCAGTCTCCTCACAGCCACAGACAATTATTTAGTTGTGCAATTTTAGAACTGAGAAAGGATCGGCCTGATACAATTATGACCAAATAGCTTTTGTTGTTGTTATTGTTTTTCCCCCCTTTTTTCTGATCTGATGTCCTTCCTTGTAGCTTTGTGCGTATAATTTTGTTCCAGGCTTTCATCTTTTGATTTCTATCTCACTTTCTCTCTCGTGTTCTCTCTCTATTGCTCGCTCTGTTTCTGGACATCTCTGAAGATTACATTTAAGTTTGCTGCCCGATTGGCTTAATAACAGAGCCTGGGGTGTAATAGCATCTGACGCCGCAGTGGTTAAAATGGCACAGTTTGGCACGGCGCAGGTAAATTCCACACACCTTTCCATTGCGTGACCTGAACTAACAGCTCTATTTTGCATATGTCAGCATAATGCAGAGCATTCAATACAAAGTATTTTCTCTCGCTAACCAAGTTATTCAATATGCCCTATTTATATTGTGGCATCCCAAGGGCCAGGATGAGGAAATGGTGGCCTGCCTCTTTCATTCTTGGGAGCCACTGGAGAGAAAAAAACTACATTTCCCAGCAGCCCGCAGTCCCACACCTGAATTAAGTCAAGCTATTTGGACTACGGACAGCTGAAGGCCATTCGGAGGCCTATTTAAAGGACTGACTCCTGTCACACTGGGAGAGGGAGGTAGTTTTGGAGATTGTTGTGAAGAGTGCTTTGGGATTGCTGATTGTGTTTTGGAATTGGATTGTTTTGAGGACCCTGCTTGTGTACCAACTTTTGGACTGGATTGAGGAGCTGGATTGGACTTGGACTACGGTTCACGCATAAGGACAAAGATAAGGATTGTGGTCTTTATGTGTTTGAATTTCCCCGAAGACCCCACCTTTTTTGAGTTTGTCAGAATATGTTTAATAAATTATCGTTTTGTTTATATGACTGCCTCCTCTGGGTTACTTAACTGCCCTCTGCAAAGGTCCGTGAGTGTTGCCCAACCCCAAGGGACACCACAATATATTATTAATGAATCAGTCACTGAATACAATGCCATTTTTTACATGATTATCTTTTATCTTTATCTTAAATATTTTTGTATTATTGATTTACAGTACAATCACTCACGCACTCACTCTGTAAAAAGACCAAATCCAAGCTTGGAATACACTGGAATTGTCCAGCCCAACATATTTCTGTGTATTGTTGCTCTATAGGCTATTGCATTGTTGTACACCGTGCAGTGCTGTCTTATATGTACTGGGCACTGTGTGCATTGTTTTGATGTGAAGGAGAGCGAAACTACCCAAAGTTTTCTTGGTGGATGAAGTTCTGTGGCATTCAGCCCCAAGGTCCTCCTAAGCCTCCTGTGCACTATGCCAAAATAAAAGTCCCAGGTGCCGTGTCCCAGAGATGCCACGAGACGCTATAAGAACAGAGTCGCTGTCATGGGTATCGCTGTGCAAGGAGGAGAGGTGACACCGTGCAGTCTCTCGCTGATCTGAGCCGAGAACGTCCGGTGTGACTGCCAAAAATGTCCCCGGCAAGTGTGCAACAAATCTGACATGCAACATTGACAAAACAGAGGTTGGGAAATAAAGAAATACAAGTGTACTCTAGTCTACCGGGCTGGAGTCATTCACATGCTTTGGGCAAGGTGAGGACTAAAGATGGTCTGCATAGCAACAAGCTTTCCCATCCTCCCCCAACCCCAACTCCCTAGCACTTTAGCTAGCTACTTTATTAATTCAAGAGATGTATCTATTCAGGTATTTTATTTTGTATATTTTTTATCATGTTGGATGCATCCATATTTATTTAGGGTTTGAGGCATCTCAGTATTGCCATAGGTACCTCACAGTAGCGCTTTAGTGATGTTGCATGCACACTCGCTGGTCTGGGAGCAGTGTTAGCCAGATCTGTGTCACTCTTGGTCATATAACTCATGCGGATGCGCTTATGTTCTCCCGCGCTGTGAGTCACTCTGGATAAGAGATTATTGCTAAATGAATGCAATGCAATGTAATGCTCCGCACAATTATGTAAATATGTGAATGCATAAGCAATTAGTGAGCGATGATGTTCAGTCCATTCTTGCAAATGATCACACGGGGCCAAAATAAAACGATGTTTTAATGCTCATTGTTATCCTGTGTGCAGCAGTGTAAATTAACTGCAATTGAGCTGTTTCTCATACTGTGGCCCTACTGTGGTGCTGGGTGTCACTGTAACACAATAAGAGTGTTACAGTACATCATGGCGCACCGGTGGGCTCCTCTACAGCATGCAGAATGCGTGTCACTTTCACGGCTTCAGCAGTTTAAATATAACTTGCCTTATTACGTCCATCCGTTGTGAAAATGAGAAGCTGAACACAGCTCTTCATCTTTTTTTTGTGACATTTTCTCCTACACGTCCATTTGGGCAGGGAACGGAATTCATAGACGCACATACACAGACACACATACACACACAAGAATGCACATATTTATACATAAACTTCAAAGGCACGTTTAGAATCGAACATTCTTCAAAGGTACTTCTCTGAAATAAAATTTAAATCGGTAATCGTGTTCCACTAGCATGAGTGTTGATTCATATTTTCTGTCTGTACGTGGAGTGTTGTGGAATTTACTGTCCTCTGGTGGCAGTTTAGTAAACCCCTTATCATAGCCTTAAAATAAAGAATGGACCTTTATTTACCCGACACTGTGGCTAATGACATTAGGCTTCAATATATAGTTCAACATGGAGAGGCATCTATGTTTTGGCAGTTTTGGGGCCATGCAGCCAGGTTGAGATTTATGATGTTCCTCTCACAAAGGTGCTCTTCCAGGAAAATATACACCTTCACTTGAGTTCTGTTGTACACTGGTCTTCGTGGTTCAATCTAATAGCAAATTATGTCGAGGGTCACACCTAATTGATAATTGCTTGACACACAAGTGTGCTTTCATGTACAAGTAGTGGCCAAAAAGGTGTAAACACTAGCATGGTATATGATACAACTATTGTATCATACTCTGTAGAGTTCTTGAGAATTCTCTGACCATTCTTGATGGAACTGCCTGCTCACACCCTAGATTGTAATTGGCAGTCAATTGATTTAGAGTTGTTCACCTGCATAGCCTTGCAGCTCAAACTAATGCACTGACATCATGATCCAAGAGTATGCGCTTCCGACCACAGTTGACCTTTGTTGATGATGTCTTTCCCCCAGAGTTACATGCCAACCTTAGATAGTGTTCCTTGTGAAACATCAGCAAGGTGAGCTGTCTTCATCACTGAAGCTCCTGCCAAACAAGCTCAAACAACCACCCCTCTTTCAAAGTCACTGAGGTCTCCTCTTCCAGCCATGCTAGCCATAATTATAGGAAACCAGACTTGCCCAGAATTTTTGTACATGACCCTGAGCATGCTGGGATGTTAATTGCTTAATTAACTCAGGAACAACACCTGTGTCGAAGCACCTGCTTTCAATATATTTTTTGTCCCTCATCTACCCAAGTGTTTCTACCTTTTCGGCCACTACCATATATATGCATGCAGTGTAGTACAATTGTTAGGGAATGGGGCTAGCAACTCAGAGGTCTTGCAGGTTTAACTCTCATGTGGGGCAGTGCAAGGGTACAATTGTGTTTATCCTGCATTGCTATATACGTACATGGATTGTATGTAAAGAAATGTAAACTGTGTGCATTGCTCCAGATAACAGTGTCTGCTAAATGCTTTAAAAATGTAAATGTAAAATGTCCATAATTTCAAAGAGATCATTTGGTGAACTGATGAAAATAGCCTGGCAGCTCAAAGGTGCCGCCAGCTGTCTTGTCCCTTTTGAGGCCTAGTCTCATGATATCTGACTGAGCAGGTTCTTAATTGCAGCGTCGTTGCTTCTGCATCCCACAGAACTGCCTTGGTCATGGGACTGTGAAATTAGAAAATTTGGGAGAGGCACCTTTCCCTTTATGATCTAAAAGCAGGGGGCTGGGTCTAAAATCATCTGTAAAGCAGCGAAACGAAGAAGAAAGTCGCGTTGCACTTCAGATCTCCTCAGCTTTTGCAGATGGCCTATGTCGCAACACATGTCAGAACTGGGTCATGTGGCTATTAAGCTAATGGTAACCATGTTTCCTCATATTTCTAACATACAAGAACCCAACGTCACGCGCAAGCTTTCGAGACAGTTAATGGAACCATCTTTCTGTAGCGGATGTTGAAACATACGATTTTAGTTTGTAATCCTAGAGACCTAAAAGATAAAGGTGATCACTCAGAATGGCTTTGTATTTATTGGCATTTACCTGGTTCTTTTCATGCCCCTCACCATAACAGGGCTGCCAGTATCTCTCATTTACTCAAGTGTTTTCCTTTATTATTGCAGTTGGTGCTAAAATAATACTCAAAAGGCTTTGAGGTATTCTTCTCGCACATTCTTCTCGATCAGTTGTTTTTTAAACCATGCCAGGGAAAATGCACCCCACATCATAACAGAGCCACCAGAACCCTTTATTTACTCAAGCTTTATTTCTCTCTTCTTTTTTTCTCAACAACAGCTTCCTGGTCAATAAATCTGGTCTCAGGAGGATTTGAGTGCAGAATCAAAGGGCAGCGTGAAGCTGCGGCCTTCATTTCCTCTGCACTTGCACACTTTGCCATTGTATTTCCTGTTTCTTTTTTATTTGTAAAACCTGCTGGAACATACAGTTTTGAAAAGTCTGAGTCTGAGTCTGAGTCTGAGTCTGAAGAGTCTGAAAAGGAAGCTGTCTTTATTGCAATACATCTGTGCATATTTACATGTATGTATATTTACTATGATTTTACATTTTAAATCATGCAGGATGTAATCCCAATGATAATTTTGACAGATTGTATTATTCATATGATTATTCATATTAATATTCACATGCATATTCATGATCAGATTATTATTATTACTATTATTATTATTATTATTGTTGTTGTTGTTGTTGTTATTAGTAGTAGTATTAGTGGTATTGTAATTGTGTTATTCTGAGATACGAAATGATGTAATCAATCATATAAATATGAATAGAATAGAATTTCAGTACTGTAAAAACATATGCTAACGTATTTAATCAATTGACAATATAATGAATATACACAGTACTGTTAGTCTGGTGTCAATGTTTCTCATGGACACAGCAGGCTGTACCAGTCCTTCAATAATAAATATTAAGAATGAGAAATTATTACCAAAATGGAGAAGTGTACTGTAGTGGGGGTGGGGGATTGCTGCTATGCTGTTCTGAAACTGCCGGCATTTTCAGAAAATATCCCTAAAATGCCATTGTTAACGGCTCTACCATCTCAAGGCCTGTTTGATGTTTGACATTTTATAACTGGCACGTCATTTCCCATTATTTCTCTATTTCTCTGTCATGCCTCTCACCTGCCCCACCCTCCCCAACATCCCCTCACACAACCGCCTACTCCCCCGTACCCCCCTCCCTACTCAGCCACCGGCTTCGACCGAATTATTAGGACTCAGACGGGAGGGAGAAGCCAGCTCTGCAGAATGAAACTCCCTTCTGATGGCACATGCAGGGAATGCTCTAGCAGATGGTAATTAAGCTTTAGTGATGGGACAGTGCGGCTTCACAAACCGTGGGTGGGTGGGGCTATCGTGCACCATCGCCGACTGCTTTTAACAAATCAGAGTGATAGCTCCACCCAAAATAGATACAACTTTAAAAGCTCATAATGTATTATGTGCTGTTCATCACTAGTGAAGCATATGTGCTAAAAAGTGGTGAAACATCATTCATTTGAGGAGGGATTTATTTATTTCCTGTAGATTCCTGTAGATTCCTATGAATGCTGCGGCCAGACATCCGGCCTTACAGTCAAGCTGACCATATCTGGATCGATGCAATCGTCTACCAACGTTGCATCAGGTGATGAAGGTGTGTGTGTAATGTGTTCCATTTCTTCACATCACATCTCTCTGCTGCTCGTTTCCTTGTCGACTTTTGTCTCCCTCTGAAGTTCCATCATATCGACGAGGAGAAGGAGACGAGGGTAGGAAATGGGCAAGGACTATTGAGATGTGGCCATAGTGTTTCATAATGGACTAGCAAAGTATTCTGATTGGTTCATAAGGGTCAGTGATAGACAGTGCATCACAGCTTTGCCTACAACTTCCCCACCACTATTTATCCTGATATGAGGAAGTTTCCTTTTCGAATAGTCAGGTGTCTAGTCAATCTAACGACAAGATGCTTCAAGCCACCTTGTTAAAGCTGTTTAAAATGTTACGTGGGGCCCGTTGTTTTCCCTAGAAATAATAAGTTTTGGTATTTTGTTTAGAAAGCCATTGCAAAGACTGAAAAAGGCATCAACAAATCAATAACAGTGAATTCATCCCACGTATGAACTCAGACATGACTCAAACCTCAAAAATAAACCAACATCTTTTTAGAGTTTATGAGGGCTGCTCTAAATTCTGATTCAGAATCTCAAAAGGTGAGACTATGCCCCATGGCTTAGAATGCATATGAAAATAATCATGGACATGCACATGCAAACAAACACTCTTTCTCTCTTTCACACACACACGCACACACACATAGATATGTACAAGCACATGCATCATGCATATGCATGCATACACCCACACACACACATGCATGCATGCAGGCACACACACATGTACACATGCATGCACACACATACACATGCACGCACACACGCACGCATGCACACACTTGTTCTCCTGTACATGCAAGCACATCCCATAAAGAACATTCACATCTTTTTTTTTTATTCATTCTTTTTTAATTCTTTTTTTTCTCCCAATTTGGTTGACAATTATACCCTCTATTTATCTCAATTCACCATCCCCCACGAGTCTGCCGCCTGTCCTCCGGGTTGAGACACTCTCTCGGGCCAATAGAACCGCCTCTTCCGAGACAGAACCACGGACGTCTTTTTCCTGGTCTTTGACGGACTCGTGCCAGCATACCCTCCCCCGGAGGTGGATAGCTTAATGGCGCCTCCGATCGGGGCTGACGACGGGGCTGTCTGGTAGAGACGTGGGTTTTGAACCGCGTCCCTGACAGGCCGCACACACCACACCGGACCAGCCAAGTAAGTGGTGCATTAGACTACGCTACGCTATCCGCCGTTCCGAAACATTCACATCTTTTAAAGCTCAGTCTAACAAAAGATGCATTTTGCAAGCTGTACAAGCACATTATTTTAAACCTGTTTCAGTCTTTACTTCATTTCTTTTTTAGAAGGGAAAGAACAACCTCTCTAAAAGCTATCCCCAATGCTTTCTTATTTTGGCAATTAAGCCCCACAGAGTGCTGCACAAAGTGCTGTGAGAGGCACGCAGAAGTAGAAGGGCTCCATTGTGGGCACTGCTGTTGTTGTTGCTTCAAAGATGCTCTAAAGAGCTTTCTGGATGTTTCTGCCAGGCAGGCTGCGAATTTCACAACTGGAAATGTGTTTTAATTAACAAACAAAAAGCAAAGATATAAACAAAGATATAAACAAAGTCGCCGCGTGAGCTGACGAGATAAATACGAAATAAAACAAAAAAACACCACAATTCCCGATCTTGAACAGATTTGAACAAAGAAAGCTGTATTCAGGCTGTATTTATTCTGCTTATCCATACTCACTGTGAGACAATCGTTTCCACAATTGAGGCACGCTGGAACACTGCGACTGATAAGAAGGTTCTTATGATGTTTCTGCTGTTACATAACTGGGCCTTTGCAACAATGCTTTGAGAATTTTGGTATTGGTGAGGGTATTAAGATGGGAAACAAAAAAAAAAAACTGAAACAACAGCTCTTCTTACCGCTTTTGGGATCCACAGAGAAGTAGGGCTGTCCTTGCAGGATGCTGTAGACCACTCTAGCGCTGTTTCCATATGTGGGGTCATCAGCATCTGTAGCTGTTACCTGGAAGACCGAAGTTCCTGGGAAGGGTGGGACAGGGGGGGGGGGGGACAGAGAGAGAAGAAAGTATGACAACATTTATAATCACAATTGAGGACTTTAAATAGCACATTAAATAGGGCTGTCTGTGAAATAGGATTACCATGGTCAGCTCCTTCTCACACAGTATTCCAACAGAAGGAAAGCGCCCATCTCAGAAGAATAAAAAAATCTCTCTCGCTCAAACACACAATCAGAAACTTTTCCTCAGTACCCAAGTTAGACTTCAGACTATTAGCTATTGAAAATGTTTCATTAAAATCCAAGGAAAAAAATGTGTTTAAATTTAGAAAATAGAATTAGGTTACACACCTACATTTTAATGAAACATGAGATTTGTTTACCTTGTTTACTTATGAAAGCTTAAGAGGAACCATAAGGAGTTTCAAATTACCTTGAGATGGAAAGATGGCAGGCATTTATTTAGTTAACCTTTTTTTACATTAACACAGTAAATATCACAAAGCATAATTGAGTTATTTATAGCAGTCTCTCTCTTCTGAAAGTCAATATCTCTCGCAGTTCAAACAACACAATTTGTAGGTGTGCGCAACTAAAAAGCAGTTTGAAATTTTCAAAAGCCAATAAGTATTTGTATTTATTTGTGATTTTCTTATGTTTTTTTTCTCCTTTTCCCCTTTTCTCTCCCTCTTTGGAATGTCCAATCATATTCTAAGCCACACTCGCTGCAACCTGTTCTGGAGAGCATAAACAAGCGCATGCTGTCCTCCAAAACACGTGATGTCATCTGCCGGTTCCTTTCCCACCGCAGTCAACAAGCTGGCTACCGCCAACTATGCATCACCCTAAGGGCCTGCTGATCACAGTTGCCACTGGCACGGTGTGGATTGGATATCTAACCTTGGGGCTCAACCACACATTAGAACAATACCTTAACAAGATGAGCCACCAAGCAGCCCCTATTAGTTTACTTCATAACAACTAACACACACACACACATACTTTCATCGCAGGTGAGAAAATTGCACATTTAGAGAATTCACAACACCCAGAATGTTTAATTAAAACGCCCTCAGGCAGTGTGAGGCATTTCCATGACTACCGTATGTCTCTCTCTTCCCTCTCTGCCCGCCAGCGCCCGGCAGTTGGCCACAGAATCCATCACACCTGAGCGTCAGCACCCTGGAGAGCTCCTGGCCCCAGTGCTCAACGCGTAGGCCGCGCACCTGCAGGTAAGCAGACACCAGCCGCACCTGCAGGCTGCTCGTCTGGAGGGTAAAGAGGGCTCCCCCAAACTCGCCCCCGCTCATATCCCGCAGGGTTTGCAGCACAGGCAGGAAATCGCGTGGGTCTTCTTTCCGGTCCCAGTATTTGGGGGTTTAGCTGCTTCGAGGCAGAATTGGCTGCACTTGTTTTTTTCCGATGCTGCCTGATGATGGAGTTTTTCTTGGTTTGCTTTTTATTATTTGCCAGGTAATTATGTAGCCAGTTAGGTCAATGAAGAACTGAACATTTGGAGTGATGACCTAGGAATTCTAAGTTGGTAGAGAATGCAAGGGACTGTGCAGCTGCCATAGCAAATCAAATGTAGTGGGATGATTAGGTGACCAGATGTGCAGGTTTTTGTCAGAATTTCCACGGTGCTTGGAAAGGTAAGGGGAAGCTTTCCATAAGCTTCCCATGGTGTAAGGGGAAAACCAACTCTTTCTCTCTCTCTTCCTCTCAAAATAAATATAATGTAAATATTTGTAAGAAATGTCAAAAATAAACACTGCTAACCTGGGGGGGAAACTGAAATAGCTCTGGCCCACACTAGGAGAGTCCCAGCCAGATGTGCAGGGAAAGGGGAGGGCTGGGCCTATCCAGTACTGGCAATGGCACCCCCCAACAGGCACTCGTGGTACTACACCCGTTTAAAGGATCCCCCATTTACTCATTTACCTTTATTTTGGCAGTTACGTGTTACCTGTATATACAGTATATACTGTATGTATTTTTTTTTTTTTTCATTTTAATTAAAAAATGTATTATTATAATTGTTTTAATGTATTTATTATTATAGTTTTTATATATATATATATATATATATATATATATATATATATACACACACACACACTACCGGTCAAAAGTTTTAGAACACCCCCATTTTCCAGTTTTTACTGAAATTTAAGCAGTTCAAGTCCAGTGAATAACTTCAAATGGTACAAAGGTAAGCAGTAAACTGCGGTTAAAAAGTTTAGGTCTGTGGAAAGAAACCTCACATGACAGAAACTTTTCTCTCTCTCCCTCTATCTCTCTCTTTCAAACAAGCAGAATCTATCCTCAGTACTCATTACTTTAGACTGTGTGTGTGTGTGTGTGTGTGTGTGTGTGTGTGTGTGTGTGTGTGTGTGTGTTAGTGGTGCTTTTATGTATGTGTGTGTGTGTGTGTGTGTGTGTGTGTGTGTCTGTGTTTGTGGTGCTTTCTGTGTGTTTGTGTGTGTGTGTCAGAAAGACAGAAATCATTTTCCATCCACCACCTGGCAGAGTGTACAGTTCACCACCCATACAGTACATATTGATGACAACCGTCTCAATGATGTGGAACAGTTTGCATACCTAGGCAGTGTGATATCGAACGATGCATCCATCTCAAAAGACATCGATAACAAATTGGCAAAGGCAAACAGTTATTTTGGCTGGCTGCTCAAGCGAGTGTGGCAGAACCACTCACTTCACTGGACCACAAAGATTCAGGTGTACAGGCCAGTGGTTGTCTCCACTCTATTGTATGGCTCTGAATCCTGGGTCTTGTACTGGAGACACACCTGGCTGCTAGAGCGCTTCCACCAGTGCTGCCTGCATTCCATCGTGAACAGCCGATGGCAGGACTACATCACCAACAACGTAGTTTTGGAGAAAGCCCAGAGAAATCCATCCTGCTACTACAGCATTTGCGCTGGGCAGGTCATGTCTCATGCATTGGAGGACACAAAAATGCCCAACGCAGTCCTCTACAGTGAGCTGTGTCAAGGAAAGCATAACAGAAGTGACCCCATCAAATGCTGCAGGAATTGACACCAAGACCTGGGAGCTCAGGTCTGCAGACAAAAACAGCCTGCGCTCCACTGCCAGGAAAGCAGCCCTGAGGTTTGACAACATCAGGCATCAAATTTCCGAGGAGAGAAGGGGGCGGAGAAAAGGCACAGTCCCTGCCCAATCCCATACCCAGGCCTCTACCAGCCACAAGTTCCAGTGCCCGAGCTGCCACAGGACCTGCTCTTCAAGAATTGGCTTGTTCAGCCACCAACGTGCCTGCCGCAAATCAAAACTCATTGCAAATCAAGACAAATTTCTTCCCTTGATGGGTGGTGTTTTCTGTGTGTTTGTGTATGCATGTGAGTCTGTGTGTGTGTGTGTGTGTCTGTGTGTTTGTGTAGAGTATCAGTATGTGTTTGTGCTTATGAGTGTTAAAGAGTTACCAGTGTGCCTACTTAGAACATATAATTTCACAGACTGTGAATGTCAGTACATGTGTGTTTATGTTCAGCTATGTGTATGTGTGTGTGTGTGTCTACAGTACATGTGTTTGTTTGTGTGTGTGTGTGTGTGTGAGTAAGAATGTGAAAGGATTCCCAAAATGCATTCAGAGCCAGAAAATTAGCTGTGTTCCTAACGCTGCCCAAGCCTGACGATGGCAGTTTAATCAGTTCAACAGGTTGTAAATCTGTACCTTGGAGACTAATATAATGTTGATGTTGAAAAATATACGTTTTACTATATATTTTATGGTATCTCCCTTGATGCCTGTTAACTGTCACACAAGGTCTTGCGCCAGATAAATAATACATAAATGAATACTTTAATAAAACAATTTGGCAATACTGGGTCGTAAAATAAAAAAATTAAAAAAGATATTATATTTTTTTCAACACAAAGTCAAAGCACCTGGGGAAGCATGTTTTCACAGCTGTCACATTAGTCATTCTGTGTAGAGAATGCAGATACATCACTCCAACTGTATGGCTGTTCATTTCACAAAAATAGCAAATACTATATTGTACAGAATATAAATACAATAGCACAATATTGAGAACATCACAAATATGTGCATATTAGCTATCATTATCACCAATGGTATTTATTGTGATTTTTCAATAATATTTGACATTTTTTCTAATATTAACTTATACGCACAGTGCATGCCTCCATGTGAATTCGCTGGTCTGAGTCGTCATTCTGCTGATTAGATGTTCTTTGAAATGTCTACTGGAGCTTCATCTGTTGCAAAACCAGCCAAACTCAGTCTCAGGGGATATCTCTTCCAAGATTCCACAGACAGCTGCAGACTAAAGATGGACGACACCGACAGAGATACACTGCACCATCATCACTCCGTAGATTGTGGAATTCTGTCTGTCAGAGCACGTCGTCGCAAGCGTGTTTCTAAATACACCAGAGAGCCAGGTCATCTCATTTTTAGGTGCGATGAAAATGTGAAATGGTAATACGGTGCTTCCCTTTTCCAATAACGCATTTCGCATCTCACGCATGAGAATTGTTTCTCATTCAGTCAGCTATCGGCAAGTCAGAACACCTCAGAAGACTGAAATGTGGCTGTCTATGACATACACTCACATAGGCACATATGCACAAACACACATACATACACTTACAGTACATGCAGTACATACTGTACATATTTATATACAGTCAGGTTAATAAGTAGTGACACCATTTTCATCATTTTGGCTCTGTACGCCAGCTCAATGGATTTGAAATGTAACAATGAAGATGTGCTTGAGTAGACTTTCAGCTTTAATTTAAGGCTTTTGTCAAAAATATTGTATGAACCGTGTAGGAATTACAAGCCCCAATTTTAGGGGCTCAAAAATAATTGGACAAACTAACATAATCATAAATATAATTTTCATTGTTAATACTTGGTTGCAAGTCCTTTGCAGTCAATGACTGCCTGAAGTCTGGAACCCGTACATATCACCAGATGCTGGGTTTCTTCCCTGGTGATGCTCTGTCAGGAATTTACTGCCGCTGTCTTCAGTTCCTGCTTATTCTTGGGGTGTTTTGCCTTCAGTTTTGCCTTCAGCAAGTGAAATGCCTGCACACCCACACAGTACAGAAGACTGCTCTCCACTCTGAGTCAATTCCATCAGGGCATTTTAATCATCGTAGGGCCTAAAAAACACGGACTTTGCTTGAGGTCAGAAATTATATATTTTTAATTAATTCTGATCCTTTGATGTTCTCACCCTGATTGATCTTGACATATATGCACACACAAACAAACACACACGCACACACACACTCAATATTTCACATACACATCTATTAGCTCCACTCATACATGCACACACTCACACACACAGATGCATTAGCACACAAACTCTACGGGGGAATATGAATTTGTGCTTGTTTCTTTTCAGACAGGCAAAGCTGAGCCTCGTGGAGGACTAAAACATTGAGGACTAAAACGTTGTTAAAACATTGACTAAAACAGTCTGAGTACTTCCGGTGTGCAGAGTGAAGCTCTTCAGTTGGATGCAATCGTTAAGCAGCTGCTGTGAACAGAATAGTGTTCCGCACCTCAGCAATATGGCACATGTACTGACTCACTTTTAGTATATATGTATCTATTTTCAATATCAAGTAGTGTTGTCACAATACCAAAATTTCACTTTTGATATGATAGCAGTACAGGTATCACAATTCTTTACTACAAAAATTTGGATGAATAGTTTTTTCCATTTTATTTTTAAATACAAAAATAAATAAAAGTCAACAACTTTAATGTCACATGTGGTACTTGTTTTCAGAGAGTGGAAATTAGTGATTGCTATATACTATATTGAGACAGTAAGTTAAAAAAATCTATGTTTTCTGTTCATTTGTATCAGTAATACTTCTCTGCAGACATTTTGCTCAAATAAGTTTTTTTCCCCAACACTGAAGACAATTACTTGCAAGGCAATTTTGCTGAATTCTTTTTGCTCCACTCTACAAGTACGGTAATTGGCCTGGTTGTTGTCTGATTGGTTTAGCAGCTGTCAAGTGCAATTGGCCAAAAGGGAACGTTCTGAAATAGGAATTTGTCTTGACCAGGAAATGTATGCAAATGATGCCTGCTCTGGCATGCCACAGTCGTGCATGTTCTTGGAGCATGACAACAGGTAACGTGCAGTTGTTAAATCTCTGTTAGCTGTTTTTAGGCAGTATACATTAAGATAGTAGCATACAATGACATCATTGAGATCATACGTATCATATTCTGGTATCAAGGTACACCGGGGGTGTCAGTACATACTGCAAGCCTCGTAGCATGTTTGTGAACTTTGCATGGGCGTGCTGGTAAATGGGAGTAATGGAACGGGAAATTCAATGGTAATACTTCCAATGAAGGAGTGAAAAAGTGAAAAAATTTACTTTATGGGAGTTGAACACTAAATATTTTGTTGCGTGCTTCAGCGGACAGGTAAAGATGATCCTACCATAAAAGATGTAAGACTGGAGGAAATAAATCGTTGGCTGATAACGGTTTTAAAGTCCTGTCACATCCTGATGTTGAGCAAACTTACCTTATGCAATTAAGTGTAAGCAGGCCCACCCCATATTCTGCATCCCAAAATATGTTTAATGTCCTAATAGATTTTCTCAATAGTGATTTTTTCAATGGACTTTTTATCTTTTAACTTAAAATGCTTTCTGAATCATGAGTGTTGTTTGCGATTGGTGACTGGTGCATTTTTTCTGAACATTGTTCCAGCCAAGACTGGTAACCCCTTTTTGAAGAACAAACCATAATTTTTCACCAAATACCTGCAAAGGATTTTCTAGAAAAATCATGTGTGCGACTGCAGGGATGGATAGAGGCATTTCTGAAGACGTCTTGAGTAGTTATCAATGTTTGCTCCGAAGATAAAGCAGTGCATGGAGACGGGCGAGAAAGTGCACACATAAACCCACATGATATCTACAATGTCTGGCAACTCGGGTTTTAAGCAATGTGTCTTTCCTGGAAAATGTTGTCTTCAAAGACAGTCCAATGGAAAGAGTGGGAAGAGAGAAGTCCACGTCAGCCAACCAGAGATGAGCAGCTAACGTCAATCCAGTTTAGCTGCTCTGTCATGTTTATGACATCAGTAGGCATTAAAGAGCAGCAAAACTCTCGCGTGCCGTCCGTGCATCCGACTCCTAAGCCAATCAGAGATGAGTGGTGGTGTCAGCGTGTCCCTCTGGACTAATTAATCCATATGGAAAGCGAGCACGTCGCTGGCAGTCAGCCGCGGCGCTGCCGGACGGGCCATTTCTGCGCCGAAGTGCATCGGTATTGATGAACACAGCGGGGTTCACTCTGGCGTGGGAGCGGAGAGCTGATTAGTATAGCTGCCCTGATGCCGTTAAGGGGAAACCTAGGGCTGCTCTCACAGACGTGCACAGGGACAGAAGAAATAATTAATTCTATTTATGTATTTCTTTATTCCGTCTGTAGGTTTTAGAACAAAAGTCTGCACCATACTAGTCATTTTCGGAGAAGATTTGAGATTGGTTCTAAGCGCCTCTTACGGCTCAATCTACTAAGCCGAAAGATTCAAGCCCCAATTGCAGGATACTAGGTGACTTGGTAAAAACCATGGTCAATGTATCCATGGTAATAGGACCTGAACTTAAAAAATATATATATCTGTTTTGACCAGTTTTTCTCCCAATTTATTATACCCTCTATTTATTTCAATTCGCCCTCCGCCACAAACTCACCGCCCATTTCTACAGGGTAAACTATTTTCTGAGGTGAGCGGCGATCAGCCTCCTCCAAAATGGAACTCACCCACCTACTTTCTGGAGACACCCTTCACACTTCTCGATGAGCTCGTGCTGGCTCAGCCCCTGCCCTCCCTGGGGCACACAATCAAACACACCCGGTCGGGGCTCCTGGCCAGGGCCGGTCTGACGCAGTCGTGTTTCGAACCGCGACCATAATAGGTAGCTCACACTCGCAAAGAACCAGTCAATGTGAGTGCGTTAGACCACTATGCTATTCAAGGCCCCCAACGATACCCTCCTTTTTGAGATGTTAATATCCATTAACATTGGTGACCACAGCTTATTTAATGCTACTGTGACCAAAAATGGGGAACATGCTGTCAACATCTCTCTTCTTCAGAGCTACCTACTGTATATAACTTGTTTTAGGGGACATTGGCGGGGTGTGCTGGGTAATAAGGGCACTTTCTCTGACCCATATCATATTTTTAAGAAACAAGAGGCTGTTTCAATATGATATTTTCTTACAGTATTAATAAAACATAATTTACATAATTAGTTTTTAGTCCTTAAATGTTTGTTTTCTCGCTCAATAAGACCACCTGGAGTAGGTTTATTATATTTGGTGTCGCCCAAGAACCTTCAGGAACAGTTCTCAGGAAGCGAAATGCTGCTCGGGTTTAGTGACGTGAAGTTTTGAACCAACTTAATTATTTGTTGATTTATGACACATTTAAATAAAAACAAACTTTAAATGTGTGTGCGTGTGTGTATGTGTGTGTTTGTGTGTGTGTGTGTAAATAAAGTGTGACACTAAGGAAGGACTAAGTGAGAAATTTTCACTAATCTATCACTCCGCTCATCCATCCATCCATTGAGTCAGTCAGTCATAGCACAACTCCCACTTTTGTGTTGACTGAAAACTGCATCCAAAGCCATCGCAGACTGTCCCGAGCTCAGAGAGACATGGGGATATTCACTGGAGATGTCCGAGGGACACAGGCACTGTGTCCTCGCCGGGCTGATTACACACTTTTACATGTGACCACGGTGATCGATCGAGGCTCCGTTTCCACTGAGTATGAACGCTGGGCCTGCTGTGAAACCTGAGAGAACCAGAGTCCTTTCACTCCCAGCGATTATTGAGCAGGAGCAGGCTGGGAAGACAATATTCATTATATTCTTGCCCAGTCTATAACTTGGCACTTGCCTCCGCTAGATGGCTGGGATGGGGTTTTCTAGCACAATCTTAACTATTGTGCGGGAATTGGATTGTTGTAAACTGTAGCACACAACAGAATTGCTGGTCATTAGGATATTTTCTTTTATTACTATATGCTTGTAGGCTTGTATAACTATAGCCACTGCGTAGTACACTTCACTGTTGCTCATTGTGCTACTTCCTGTTCTGTACACATTCTCTTATTAGTCACTGCTCTTATATACTGTACTTATTTACCTTGATGGCGATGCCTGAAGTCACTCACGATAAGTGTGCCTTGGCAGTGTAGTGTAATGGTTAGGGAACTGGTCTGGACTCAGAGGTTGCTGGTTCAATTCCCAGGTGGAGTTAATTAAGTAAAATATTCAGCTGTATAAATGGGTTGTATATAAAGAAATGTAAACTGTGTAAGTCGCTCTGGATAAGAGCGTCTGCTAAATGCCTAAAATGTAAATGTAAATGTGCCTGCTACATAAATAAATAAATAATAATAATGATTGCAATAACATGAATACACATAATTTACAGTAGATGTTGATTTAACAGTTGTGACTCTGCAATAAATCTATTTTAATCAACAATACAGGCCATCAACCTGTTACAAATAGCACAGCTAGGTTAGAAATCACCAGAAAACACCAATATATTTAACCAAAACGGCAGCAACCTGAGTGAATACATATATTCGTAGTTGTCATCAATAATTTATAACACCTTCATTAGTGCTATGTAACATCTTTATAAATCACTGAAAAGCAAAACCTCAGGAATTTTGATCTTTGAGGGATGACCTTCAGCGAAGGTCAACATTGTGTTTTACGTCACATTTAGAAATATAATTTTGTCATCCTTTGTAAAGAATTCAATTTGCTCAGAAGTTATTTATAAAGATGAAGGTATTATAATTCCACATCAATGCTTCATGCTTTATTTTTTTATTAAAATGAAGCCACATTTTTCCATCTATTGTATATTGTACATCAAAAGCAGCATGTGCAATTTTCAAGTCTTGCGAGACAGGGGTGGGCAAGGAGGATCGTATCTGTTTCTGGATTTCATGCTAACTCCTGCTATTAATGATTTAACTAGCCCAACCTTTTACATGATCTGATATTTTAGCTACATTTCTTGTAAAGCTCACGAAGGGCAGCTGAAGGCTTTTCTTGTGTTCCTATATGAAACGTTTTACTCATCGTTACGTTTTACCAGCATTGGTGCGTACAGCTTGTTAGGTAAGAGGGTAATTGGTGGAAACAAAAACCTGCATATACACTGGCCCTCGAGGAACTCAGTTGCCCACCCCTCTTCTAAGGCCGAACTCCACTGCATAGAATTGGTGGTCGTGAAGCAGTCAGTGAAAACAAGATTCCTCACAACCCCACCCCCGTCTGTTTATCTCTCTCAATCTCTCTCTCTCTCTCTCTCTTTCTCTGAAAGTTACTATAAGCAACACAGTTTCTACTCACCAGTTTACCTCAGGGTCTTGGCAGCTAATACTTGGCAATATAATGTACAATCTGCTAATTAATTCACCAGGTATTAGTCATACCATCCAATGTGGAAATAAATCTCGTTCAGTATGGCCTGTTGACGCAGCCTATGGTGATATGTGTCTCTCACCCGGTGATATTCCTTTACCGGAGATAAAGGAGGGCAGAAATGGGCTTTTTGTGATTATATACGAGTTCAGCGCTTAAAATATTTCACAGTCTGTAATTGTATCTCAATGATGTGTTGTATATATGGGAGCATTAGGTATTTTTCAACCAAGCCCTGAAATTAGCTAGCAAACACCAATGAATGCGACACAAGACACCGATACAGTCAAGCTCACCGTAGAGGGCTTTGTTTTTTTTTTATACGACAAGCATTTCTTTAAAACTCATTTCAAATGTGTCCCACTGGTATCTCTGAGGCTTTTACAGAGTCTTTTTTTTTCTCCTCCGTCAGGCACAGTACAAGCCAGCTTTTGTTTGTCTGAGCTATAAGCAGAACAGATGAACAAAGAGGTAAACAACAATGACATCACATGATGTCAGGCATCAGAACAGCATTTCTCTCGAAGGAGATACTATGCCAAATTTTTTTCCTCAAGTGCAGTATTCCAAAGTAAAGGAAGTGGATGGAGCAGAGCCGTTTGTGTGTGTTTGTGTTGTTGTGTGTGTGTGTGTCTTTGGGGGGTGTGACACAAAAGTGGAAAACACATTTCATAAGGAAGGCAATGAAACTAACTTGAAGAAGGGTTAACCATGAACAGCAATGAACCACAACAATGGAGAAATTATAACTCTTCTTCGTCTCGCTTTGGATTAGAAAAGTACATGAAAAAAGAAGAATAACTGATAGCAAGTAGTTATTCAGCTATGTCAACACACAACGTCCTGTTGGTTAACCTGAGCTGTGCACGAGGAAAAGCCTTCTGACCCGTGGGTGGTGCAATACAACACAAAAAATTATTAACAAAACACACAAGATTAGCATCATTCCTGTTACCTCACAAGAGTCATACCCTTCAAACCAGATTTTCTGCCCTGTAAATCAGGAGAGTGGTATTTATCGTCAGTGCTTATGGAGAACAGAATCTCAAATGTGTTATTTGTAGAATTAGGTTACATTCATTGACCGGTTTCCCCAGTCGAAAATGCTACAAGGAGTAATTACAGAACCAATTTCACTTTAGGATTGGGAATGTTCCCCAAAATAGTTACGCAGCACCATCAAGAAACCTGTCCCAAGACCTTGATTCCTATAAAGGGTTTTAGAAGAACTAAAACTGAGCCTGGGAGCACATAACCGGAGTCACAAAACTGAGACAGAATCTGAAAGAAGAGGAGGAAATCAGTTCAAAGGAATCAGCTGTCAAAATGCAGAGCAAAAGCTGCTAAACACAATCCTCCCACATCTGTTTACGCTTCTTTCTCTCAACCTGATTATATCCATTGTCCAGGATAATCCACAAAAACCATTAACGAAGCGGAGTATGGATGACGCATTGTCATAGTAATCCAATGTAGACTCTTGCTGTCTGGACCAAAACAGATGTTACAGCCAGAACTGCACAATGGTAGTGAGTAATCTACGAATCCCAGCCAGCCTCTACTTTGCCTCCCTTCTCCATCCATATATTTACCCATTCAAACATATAACTTTCTGAAAGCATAATGAATATCAGCTGAATATAAATATTAGTTTCAAAAAGACCTTCTAAGACAGGGGTGGCCAACCCGCGGCTCCCGAGCCGCATGCGGCTCTTTGCCTGGTTTCATGCGGCTCTTACGTTCATATCGAAATTTGTGTTTTTTTTTTTTTTAATGTGCGTGTTCGCTTCGCTTGAGTTCAATACGGTATTTTCGTCAAACGCGCACCGCTCGCAAAATTTCAGAAGACGAAAAAAAACACAGTTAGGGCAGCAGTTTGCACCACGGACTGGTTTCATGCACCGGGTTTAAAATTAGGGGGTGGCGCACATTTTTTTATTCCTCTCACCACCCCCCTCCCCCCCCCCCCCGGTCCGCGAAATAAATGAACTGGTGTCCGGTTTTATTTCGCGTGTAGCACCCCCTCCCCCTCCCGGTCCGCGAAATAAATGAACAGCACCCCCACCCCGGTGATGTGGCTCTTTGCGGTAACACAGTAAAAAATGTGGCTCTTAGTCTCTGACTGGTTGGCCACCCCTGTTCTAAGATATTTATAAAACAAAGATGTTTAACTTCTTGCAAGAAATCTGAGAAACGTGTGCATGTGTGTTTGTGTGCGTGCATGTGCTCAGATACAATATATAATCTCTGGGATATAAATCTCTGAATGAAACACATAGACCATAAACACTGCTACTGAAAAATCCTATCAGTGAGCTATGGAAGAAATTACACTTTGAAACAGTGGCCCCAGGGGCATCGACTGTACTTCGATAAATGTATCACTTCCTGTTGCCAAATTGTGGAATCAATTTTTTTTCTTTTTTTTCATCAGCACAAGCAATTTTCTAATGATTAGTAAGAAGACAGTATCATCCTGTCCCTAACATACAAATGCTAATATGGCAAGATGCATTGAAAATACATATTGCGGTTAGCAACCAGCTCAAGATAACACAAACCTCTTAACCTTCTGAGGAATGGGTTTTTTGAGAGTTCTAGTTGTAATTCACGGTGTTCTATTCTGGAATTGTATGGTTCTTTGAGGAATTGCAGAATTTATGATGGAGGAAATGCCCTTTATGATGTCATCAATTAGAATGAACTAGAATGTCACGGCATGTTCTGGAACACAACGTTTCAGTGCCCCTCAAAGGGTACACAAGCTGAGCTCAGATAGCATGCTAAACGCGGTGTCCCTTACCGACTTCAGACATCTCAGGAACAGCGGCTACGAAGGGCCCGTCGGGAAACTTGGGGGCGTTGTCGTTGATGTCCTGAACCTTAATGATGAATTCAGACTCTGGCTCCAGGGGCTTGTTAGTGTGGCGGTCGATGGCCTGTGCGTGTAAAACATAGTGCGTCTTCTTCTCCCTGTCCAGGCTCTTCATGGCTTGGATGTCTCCAGTGACCTCGTCAATGATAAAAATGGTTCCGGCCCCTTCCCCAGTGAGGATGTACCGCACGGAGCCATCCCCTTTGTCTGAGTTCGAGTGAAGCTGTGGAATGAAAAAAACAACACGATGCATCAGAAAAGGTAATGGTGAAGAAAAAAAAGCACTGGCATATTCACTTGTAATTGGAGCACATCTAGGCAGCCTAAGTTTAAGAGGCAAACTTACTGATTAAACCATTAGCAACGGTTGGAATTCAAAAGTGATAGTAGCATTTCACTGGTCATTGGAACGACATCCTATAATTCGTATTCACTGATCGTACCATTTCCTAAATGCATATGAAATTATGAGATTAAAAGGAAACATACTATGAACTGAACGATACCGGAACCAAGTAGTGTGTGACACACCTGATTGGCAGCAATGAAAGCAAGTCAGTATTACAGCACATAATAGCACAGTAAAGTGGAAACTGAATCTAAGGGTTAACATTAAACGGCGCATTACTTCATTTGTAAGCACTTAGTTAAAAAAGTTGAGTTACATGCAATAAAGGCACTGGCATCATATGTCAATGCTGTTCAGAATTTCATAAACATGTTATGGTCAGACCTAGGGAGGAAAACGATATAAAACTAGTTCAGATGTCACTCAAACGTAATTTCCCTGGGAGGGGAAAGCTGATACAGGCCATGAGCTAACTGCCAGGGTGAGGTGTAAACGGAGTATGAATCTCACCAATACCGTACATGTAAAGCTCCATGCTGCTAAATCAGCTTTAAAAAGAAAGTCAGAGAGAGAGAGAGAGAGAGAGAGATAAAAAGCCCTTAAAAATAAAGATAAAAAGAGGTTCCAGTATGTGCTGAAAAACTGACGTGTCGAAATGAAATCACATCCATATTTGAACTTGCGATGTGATCAAAGCCACACAGGTGAAAATCCATTTCATTGGAAATCGGACTGTTTGTGTCACGATTTCACGTATTCATGCCATGTTTTATGTTTCATTTCATGTCTTGATTCTGTTTTCATGTTACGTTTCTGTTCATAGTTAAGTCATACACTTTTCCATGTTCTTTCTGCAGATCTTGCGTTCATGCTTTCTCTCTCTCTCTCGCTGTCGCTCACGTTTCCTTATTGTTTCCCCTCCTTGTCTGATTTACTAATTACTAATGATTAGATAGGTTTATTGTTTCTGCTAGCACGATTGGCAATTTAGTAACTCTAATTGCCAACGTGCTGGAGATTTCCTAATTACTAACTCACTAACCATGTGTAGTCATGTTTCCGTTCGTTTCTAGTTCATGTCAATTTACTAATCTACTAACGCTAGGTCAGGATAGGATAATTACTAACAACGACTAATTATCTTGTTACCTTGTCATGCTCTCCTCAGCTGTTTTCTGTTTCGCTCTGTTCTCAAGCTAAGTGTCTGCACCTGTCTACACCTCCATATAAGCTCAGTGTTTTTGTCATGTCCTTGCGAAATTGTTGCCTATATCTCTATAGCACCTTTGAGCATTACCCAAGTCTGATTTCTTTGTTACGATCCAAGCCTGTTTTCTGACCATTGTTACTGCCTGCCGTTTTGTTACCACTGCCTGTTTAGACCACGAGTTTTTGCCTGCTGTCTTTTGTGCCTTTGCCCCTTGAGCAGACTTCGGTCTTGACTCTTGCACCGTCCCTGACTACGAGCCTGCCTACCGTCCTCCTGTACCTCTGCCCCGCTGACAGCTATTCTGGTTTAATTGGATTCTTTGCATGGTTTACCGAGTTCGAGACTGCCTTCTCCCTCGGTACTGTATTTTGGTTATTGGCTTGATTTTTCGGTTATCGGAATTTGCTTCTGTTTGACTACGTCTCCTGAACATTACTCTAATAAAGCCCTTGCGGGTCTTTATTTTACGTCATTGTCTCTGAGTCGTGCATTTCGGGTCCAACCCTCACGCACCCGTCTCAGTTTGCCTGCACTTTCCTCACCCAGGAACCCCCACTGACCTGTAATGTATCCCTCTGTGGGAAGTGCAGACAGATCAATGGACACCAGTGGACAACATATTTATAGAAATGATTTTCTCTATAGAAATTACTTTCCTAGCCTTTTGCAAGAACCACACATTGACTAATGGAGTAGAAAGTGTGCTTTAAAAAAAAAAAAAAATTGTGTTTCAGATTTTTTTCCAGTTTTTCTCCCTATTCAGTGGTCAATTATACCCTCTACTTATTTTGATTTGCCTTCCCCACACGAACTCGCTCTACATGGCAAGCTAATTTTCCGGGGGCAGCAAACTCCACTTCCTTCGAGGTGGAAATTATCCACCCACGTGGCGACACCCACTGGATACACCCTTACGCAAATCTCGGTGAATTCATGTCAGCTCACCTCCCCCCCTTCCCCCCGGGGTGGACAGCCAAACGCCGCCCCCGATCGGTTCTCCCCACCAGGGTTGGTCTGGTACAGTCGTGGTACAGTCGCGACCGTGATAGGCAGCTCACACTCGTAGACCACTACGCTATCGGAGGCCCCCTTAAAGTGTCCTTTTTAAGAAAGCTGTCCAAAGCTGCATTTTTAACTCAACAAGGAATTCATACTTTCATTGTCCAAACCATATTATGGACAGTATGCCTACTGTCTGTCTATATTCAACTAATCTGCTTAATTTAGAGTAAGATATTTACTGAGCCAATTCAGATCAAGTTCCCAAGTATCCCAGCCAGGATTTGATCCTGTAACCTTCTAGTAAGGAGCCATCTTCCAGCTCAGCACACTACACCAAACCGCCGCCAGTATAAAGCAGTGCATTTTTGTATCAATTGATACACCAGACAGCTAATGTTTCAGTATGGACAAACACTCGAGAGCAAGATTATAATGGGCAGATACACACTCACACACACACACACTAAGGGGTTGGCAATGAGAGGAAAAATGAAGAGGATGATACCAAGAACAACCCCCTAAATTATATTATTTTATATTTATCATCCACATTGCTATAGACGGCAGTGCTAGTGGGTAGAGATGTTGGCTTAAATCTCTCCCAAGTCTTTCCCATTGTTATTTGTAATTTGTACTGTATTTATGTATAATATCAACCTTGTCAATTGACCCTTCGCTAAACCACGCCCCCCTTAGTTATTGTTGCTATGTACGTCAAGCTTTCGGAGCCAGCATGGCGCTCCCACTGTCACTAACTGCACTCCCTGGAGAAATATTGTCCAATTTTTGGAAAATAGAAAAAGCGATTTCAGATAGAAGCAGACAGAAGGGTATACAATATGCATTTGAAGGTTATATTCAAGATATCACACTGACTCAGCAACAAAATGACGTAAAAAAAATTAAGATAGAAGCAAAAGCCTACAGATCAGAGTAAAAGGGAACCACCGCATCACCGGGCGATTAAGACAGAGTACAACGACATTAAGTTACACTGTTCCTGTAAAGCTGGGTAGGTCTCTATTCACTATTACAATCATTAAAAAGCCAAAGCAGTAGGCCTATATAACGTTACATTCAGTAGTAAGTTAGCTAGCATTAGCTAACTAACGTAACATTAGTCGCCTATAGTGTGCTGTAACGACATTACTCTGTTTAACTTGTACCTTATCCTCTAGCTAGCTAGCCAACCAGATCGCTCATGAACTTACTAAATCAGCTTGCTTGCTAGCTCGCTGGTTAACTATTTTCGCAGCCCAACTAGGCTACCTAACTAGCAAGCTATTTAGTGCTAGCTAGTAATGAGCCTAGCTCACTTGACAATGGCCTGATCTTAAACACGGTAGCTAGCTAGCTAGCTAGCCAACGTGAAGCAGATATCTCAAGTTTAGCGTACACGGTGATGTCACCGACATATAAATTCGCTATTGACCAGTATAACGTAATACTGTTTACTAACGCGATGTGGAAGTCGGTATTGACGAGGCATAGCTTGGCATCTGCCGCGGCAAGACTTCACAAAGCCTCAAATTTGCAGTAAAATATTTGCGCTGTCGTAATTATTATATATATAGGCTATGATTAAAAAAACAATTCGCTTGGACGAATGGAGATTCGCCAGGTGTTTCGGGCATTTCAGTTATGAAAGGATTGGAATTAGGCAAGTTTAGGACCGTTTCGTGTATACGCGAGCAATTCAGCTTACACTTTTCAGGGTTTTATTTAGGTTTTATAAAGGGAAAAAAACGTATATCTCCTTCAAACCTGTCTGGGTAACGAGTGTCACTGTTACACTTGCCCCAGGCACAACGTTTAACCATAATTTGCTAAAAATCCGCAAAACCAGCTCAAAAATGAAGAAAATGTCTAATTTTTGCGTGTAATTCAATGGAAGGCAGGAAAACAATGTTGGAAGAACTGTAGGAGTATGTAAAACACGCCGCTGTGATTGGCCAGTTTGCGTTTTGGGGCGTGGTTTAGCGAAGGGTCAATTACACCAAACACAAATTGACCATCTCTGGCTTTGATATGAGGATGAAGGTCTGTTCTGTGTCTGTCCTTTATACGAAAGCATTACTTTACGTTACTTTTACATTTTAAGCAGTTAGCAGACCCTCTTAACCCCCTGAGGTCGACTGGATCGCAGACAATCTGAGCAGCAACAAAAGTATATTACTATTTCTAACGTCGCAAGATTTTATCATACACACACGGCAAAAACATTGACAGAAACCTTAGAATCGCGACTTTCCGATTTGAGCACTGGAAAATAATATGAGATTACAGAAGTAGGTACAGTGTAACTACTGTGTATGTACACATTGTTACATTATAAAAATGTAATTGAATCAGTTTAATGTTGAACTTTGAATGTTTCATACCATGATTGTGGATGAAAAGGAAAAATAATTAGCTAGCTAGCACTTATAATTGTGACTGTGGGGACTTAATTTAGAAAATAGAAAACAACACTTCAAATTTCTATACACAGATTTTTATAGTTGTAAGTACATACACATAAGTATAGTTGTCATTGGGTACATACACAGTAGTACACTTTACTGTCGGAACAGTGAAGTTAGAGTAAAAATGATCTATTCCCTGAATCCAGTAGCCTTAACAGTCAAATGCCCTTGTTTAAAGTTCAGCACTCTGAATTCTGAACATGAGTGGCATTACGTGTCAAAACCCCGTCACTTATCCTACATGTAAAATATATTTATTTGATTTAATATAATAATTACTATACAGGATACCAATGATCAATGAAATCACAGAATTCATTGATAGGCAGAGCAATCTGGTGGATCAACCTTCGTCAAAATATACAACTCACAATTCAATTAAAATGAACAGCTGTTTTAGTCAGTTACAACAATTAGCCAAAATATTCAACGGCCAATCTACAGAGGTCCAAGGTTCAACAACCTTAACAGACTAAATCTGAGACATAAAATTGACATGTAACAATCACAAAAGAGATGAAATAGAAGTCTCTCTCCAAATGTGAAAAAACATACAGCCAAGGTGTCAGCTGGAACCAGATCTTCCAAGAGGTACAGGAATGGAAACTTGTAGAATTCACCCAAAATCTTCCTCGTGCCACCAACAGGTCACACTTTAAATGTTTGGAGGGGGTGGAGGGTTGGCTCAATTCCTTCTTAGCCCATAATTTATGATTTGGGGGAAGGTCCAGCAAAAGCCAGGTTTAGAACCCCTTTTTATATGGGGTCACTTACTACCACAAGATATATTTTCAAGGTTGCCATTGATATGCTCCTCTCATATTGAGAATCATGGCGATATCAAACATCACTAGGGCCTGGGGAGGCCAGCTTAGTTTATACCGAGAGAGGCATAATATGCTCAAGAGCATTGCTACCAAGTGACGAGACCAATCATACTATGTTGACCTCCGCTTTAATCTGGCGGGCCATAATTACTTTCTCCATGATCCATAATTTCCAACTCATAGGTAGAACCCTGAAGTTGTGGGGTGTGGCACTGGCTCCCACAGCCAAATGCCCTAAGTGCCCTGGCTTCACTCACAGAGCCATAAACCCGCCAAAGATGGCCCCACTCTGTCTGCCTGTGCACCTTCCCGACATGACCTACTTCCAATGGTTAAATTGGGATTTCCCGGGCTGGGGGAGCCCTAGTTTTATGGTGTTTGGGCAAACGCTGTGCTGGGGAAAATGATACAAAATGGAAAATATCAATAAAGAAACAAGATTTTGTCGTTAAAAACTACATTTGTGATTCTTTTTTCTTTTTTGGTTTTGTGCCACCATATGAACGATCTTTGCTGTCCAATTTAACCCCTGCCTACTTCTTTAGTTATAGTGTAATTACATAGATATTAGAGCCACTTCATGACCTTTGTGTTTATACTAACAGCAAAGAAAAGATTAGCCCAGAACTCTAGTTAATAACATACCGTAGCTCAACCTATGCCACAATCTATTACAAATCAATAGTGAATTTAATAATCTAAATCTATAATAAATACAAATAAAAAAATAAGCTTGCATTTCGTGATTTTGATCACATAGCATCTCATGCCTGTGTGTACTTTCACCAAAATAGGTGGAACTGTCATGAGTTAACAGTGGTGATGTTATATGAGCAATGTGTTGTGTCATACCGTGAATGTCTTTTGATTGGCACAAGTCAGTGGTAAGTCAGTGATTGACAATATAGAGTAAATATCCATTCTTGTATTGATGAAGACTTGCTCGCCTATCACCAGGTCAGCTGTTTCATACAATAATAGTAATAATAATAATGAATTAAGTAGAATATGAAGAATGCTTTCCTCTAACGTGAAGCCTACATGCTATGCTAATAAAAACAAGTGAATGGAAGAACAGCAGGCATGGTTTATTAGAATGGGTTTGTAATGATGGGTTCACAGACTCTCAGAAGCTGACAGTGGCTTGCTTTCAGCACAAGTCTCCTGAGCCACAGTCAAAATTGCCTTGGTACCCAACTAGAACAAATCTCTGTTGCTGCTAAGATGTGGGAGTGAAACTTTAATCTAATATCTGAGAGGGAGAAGAGGGGCAAGGGGGAGGAGGCAGGGGGGTGGGCGGGGACGCACATTAATGGAACAGGTTAATCCACCAAAAAACAGATTAGTCATGGTACACTGAGTCGGATCGTTGCAATTTAAATCTGTTGTATTTCTGCATCTTGATTACATACTCCTCTCTACCCACCCAAGCCTGGGCACAGCAAGCCTTTGAAATGACCGACATCATGAAAATACACACTTCTCACCTCAAATTAACGCCTCCTTTAGTTATTTGTACTGCTGCGATATGGCCATATGTCCTGAGTCACTTTGCTTGTCATTTGACCTATTTGACCTTTAATTAACCAGGTAGGTCAACTGAGAATCAAAGGTGGGTAGGGAATGCAAGGAAGTAAGGTGGCCAGATGTAGAGATCCAGCTTTTTGCCAGGAATTTAAGCAGGCTAGTGTGGCTGTTAACTGATCACAGATCACATGGGATCAGAATCTCAGAGCTATTAGAAAGGGGGGATAAGCCCCAGGGTCCTGCTCATATTCCCAAACTGGCTGTCTCAAACTGGCAACCTAATCACCTCACCTGCTATTCATGGGCTACACAAGCCCTGCACATGTTTCCCAAAATCATCCCCCCACAATCACTGTCTGAGATATCAGTTTACTACCAGTTGACTACATGTTAGCTTGGGTGAATGGCCAATGGTTGTAAATGTTCATCAGTCACAAAAACATATAAAACATGGATGCTTACCATGTTGAAATGTCAGAGCAGACACTTCAGTTTTTCTAGTAAACAGCCTTGCAGAGTTTCCCACACAATTATGTTTGGCACAGTTTGGCACCTGCTCTTGCAGAGTTCTTCTCAGCCTAGTCGCCTTTCACTTACCCAAAATACATAACCAGGAGCTAGATAACCATTTGCTACTGTCACGGTTCCATGTTATTCATGACACGTTTTATGTTTCATTCATGCCACATTTCATTTCATGTCATGTCTTGATTCTGTTTTCATGTTACGTTTCTGTTCATGTTTAAAGCATACATTTTTTCATGTTGTTTCCGCAAATCTTGCGTTCATGCTTTCTCTCTCTCTCTCGCTGTCGCTCACGCTTCCTCATTGTTTCTAACCCCTTGCCTGATTTACTAATTTACTAACTTACTAACGATTAGATAGGTTTATTGTTTCTGCTAGCACGATTGGCAATTTAGTAACTCTAATTGTCGACGTGCTGGAGATTTACTAATTACTAACTTGCTAACCATGTATTAATGTTTCCTTTCGTTTCTAGTTCATGTCTGATTTACTAATCTACTAACGCTAGGTCAGGATAGGATCATTACTAACAACGACTAATTATCTTGTTACCTTGTCACGCTCTCCTCAGCTGTTTTCTGTTTCACTCTGTTCTCAAGCTAAGTGTCTGCACCTGTCTACACCTCCATGTAAGCTCAGTGTTTTTGTCACGTCCTTGCGAAATTGTTGCCTAGTTTTCTATTGCACTCTTGAGCGTTTTCATTGTCTGATTTCTTGTTGCGATCCAAGCCTGTTATTGACCATTGTTACTGCCTGCCGTTTTTGTTACCACTGCCTGTTTATACCACAAGTTTTTGCCTGCTGTCTTTTGTGCCTTTGCCCCGCGGAGCAGACTTCGGTCTTGACTCTTGCACCGTCCCTGACTACGAGCCTGCCTACCGTCCTCCTGTACCTCTGCCCCGCTGACCGCTACTCTGGTTTGTTTTGGATTTTTGCATGGTTTACCCAGTTCGAGACTGCCTCGGTACTGTATTTTGGTTATTGGCTTGATTTCTTGGTTATTGGACTTTGCTTTTGTTTTGACTACGTCTCCTGAACATTCCTCTAATAAAGCCCTTGCGGGTCTTTATTTTACGTCATTGTTTCTGAGTCGTGCATTTCGGGTCCAACCCTCACGCATCCGTCTTAGCTACATTGCACATCGTTTTTACACACTCTCAGCAGGCGCTAAGGCAAAATGAAATCACAGCTGTGACTCACAAATGATCATAGATTAGGGGGCCATCACTGACAGTGGCTCACCTCTTGATTGGAGCCATCTGCCCTCTCTCTAGTAAATAAATCACATTTCTATAATTAGCGTGTGAATCAAAGTTTTCATTAAGGTCTGCTGACTGATATTAAAATTATATAGCAGTTAGTTGCAGATCAGATCAACCACTGCAATAACATATTAACTATACCCCACAGGTAATATCTGCCAAAGCAAAAGAAACAAAGATTTTTTCAAATGTATTTTTTTTTTCTGAAAGTTTTACTGGAAACCAAATTGTCTGTTAAATGTAGAAATCGGTCTTGATTATTTAGTTTGAAATATGGCTTTGTCGTTGGGCGTGAGATGAAACCTGCACACATTGGCAGCTTAGTATTGTGAGGCGTCTGCCAGGCGAGAGGTGGGCTCCATTCAATCACAATTCCTGCTCTCACACCGGAGAGGAACACAGGAGAAAAGCCTGTTTCCTGCATGAATGCTCAATGCTTTTACCCATTCAAAATCTAATTATACTTTAAATGCAGGACTCAGTGTGGCAAACCACATGTTCAAACTCAGCCTTTCAAAAGGCTTCTACTAATGATAAAATGTTTCACGTAACTGTGAAACAAGCAGTTTCAAACTTTTTTTTTCAATTTGTTTCAGATTCTTTCCAGTTTTTCTCCCAATTTAGTTCCCTATATTTGATTTGCCCTCCCCACACAAACTCGCTGCTCGTCTCTACAAGGCAAGCTAAGTCTCCGAGGGCAGCTTCCTTCGAGACAGTATATTCCAGTATATTCCTGGGTATGTTAGAATACAGTTACATTAAGTTATTGCAATGTCTTGATCTAAGCAAATGAGTCCTGCTGCTTTAGCAAGCTCCCACACATTTCTGATCGATTGTCTGGACAGCAATTTTGACACATCTGCAGATGAGCTGCCGCATCCGTTTGAATTTGGAACCGTGATCTAAAAATGAGAAGAAGTTCCGGGGTTAAACTAATGGTGATTCTTGTTATTGTACCATGTGTCTTTGGGTAACTTAATAAGGACATTTGTTTAGAAGTGTAAAGCCAATCAGAAATGAGTATTCATCCAAGCCATGGTATAAATACACATGTACACATACTGTATATATATATGCTTCTCTCTGCTTAATTGGATGCCTCTGGCCTCAAATCATGAATGTGAAAGACGTGAAGTCATCACAGCCATCACAGAACAATATGATGCAATGCAAATGATATGATGTGATGCAAATGATAAGCAAAAAAACAAACATGCAAAGCATCTACCCTTTTCCCATCAACCCACAAAGTCCTCATCGTAAGTCCAGGCCTTGTATTTATTTATATGTTTGACCAGGAGTGGGAGCGGTAAGCTCACTGTTGACCCAGTGAAAAGTTGAAAGTGATAACGCCTCATGTCCGACGAGCCGCTGCGGCGGGGGCCTCACGCCATTCACTTAGCCAGTCCTTCACCATCCGAGTAAATAACACACAGCACCACTCGTCATGATGGGCAAGGTCTATTAGAGAACCGACAGCAGACTCATAGCACATATTAAATGTCAGTTGTTCACTGGATCTGAGAGTGATTGTCAGTCGTTCACGGAAGCTGGGTGTCATTGTCAGCCGAAATCTGAGGGATTGTTTTTTTTTGTCTTTGTTTTTTTAAGCGATGGAAACCCAGCACCTAGTACATCTTGCCCAGACTGTGGTGGCTTTTCTGGAAACGTGTAAAGGAGAGAACATACGCCTGTAGTCATTCTCAATCAGACACCCAACATTTATGATTTCTCATGCCCAGCGGCTGTTTGTGTGCTTACCCGAGAGATTAATTAGTACACCAGCGCAGTGTGAAGTCTATGACCACTGTAAATTACAATAGGGCACTGTTCCCATTTAGTATAAGGAGCTGATGGCTTTGTTTCTTCAATTTACCCCATTTTGGTGAGTGGCTGTCGGGCTGGAAAAAGAGGAGCGAGAAACCTTACCTGATCGGTTTCATTAATCTCAATTTGTGTCTGTTTTCTTTCCTTGATTAACAATCAACTTCTTAATTAGCTGAATTATCAATACAACACGGTATCACTAATTATTCCCAATTTTATTTTGTGATAGCCTATTTTCATTTTAATTATTTTAAATCTTTGATTTATTCATTTTCAGATATTCTTAGATATTCATTTTTAGACTTCTATGTTTTTGTTAGCTACTTGAGGACATTTGTCTTTTCTCTCTTAAATATCTGTGAAAAGCAGGTGAAAATACAATGTTTCCAGGATTAGTTGAGACTTCAGCTGGATTTAACCGTCTCGCAATGTCAGTTACTATACAAAAAATGCTCCCTGTGTTGTCTGGGAAGGACAACAGCCAACAGGCACACATGACAATAATTCTTAAAATTTCCCTCAAACATCTCAGTAATAGCACAAAAAACATAACACTACTATTGGCTATTCACAGTGTTGCTTCTGAAAGGAGATGCTATCTCTTCTGACGTTTCCAAAAAATCACTATTTAGGACAAGACTGGCTCTAGGCGGATCGCATTCCTCTGCTGTTTCCATTTCTGTAACTGTTACCGTGGAAGCCCTAAAATGAAACCATTTCTACCGTGTCCCGAAGGCCATTACCTGAGTGGAATTTCATTCAAATCCCTCCATTCCATCTTTTGTTTTCAGTTATCTTGTTCGCAAGACAGGCAAGCCAACTCAGAGGCATGATCGCGTCCCCCTGCCCCACCACCCCATCGGCGGCAGCAATGATGGAGGAATTTATCAAGAGCGAGAGGCTGCGCAGTGACTCAAAATCAAGCAGAGGCGGGCGGGGTTGACCATTGTGACCATTGACCATTTGTACAAGAGCGAAGTGGCGCTTTCACACTCGGCACCTGACCTCTGAGGAGGAATATTGAATAATAAAAAAAAGACGGAAAAAGACAGATAAATACAGTCTCAGTAAAAGGGACGGCTGGGGCTGGAGTGGGGGCAGCCAAGGCCTGACTGGAGCAATGCGTTATTGTACAGTTCGAAGGAACAAAGGAGGGCCTTGGAGTACCGGCTCTGAGAGAAAAATACAAATCCCACCACTGGGGTTTCTCTCACATTTCAACAAGGGCCCTGACTATTTGGGGGGGGGTTATTGCTGCCTTTGAATTGTGGCTACAGATTTACCTACAGGGTGGGTGAAATGTACTATTCATGCTCAAATTAAGCAGCACGTACACAGACAAAACAAAAGGGACTGCAGCAAATTCATTCCAAATATTACATTTACAGTACATTCATTAAAAAAAAGAATAAGTGCTCTAATATAATGTTGTCCCCAGTAGACATGGTTTTTTTTCAGTTTGAGTTATACAGTTAGTCATGTTATCACTAAGGGAAATTCCCTCAGTACTTTACCTGCCATAGAGTATGATTAATTGGATAGAATCAGGATTGTTGGAAACATGCTGTATAGTATAGGGAATGGTAGGTCCCTAGTTTCAGTAACTGCTTGAAAACCTGTATGTGCAACTGTATCTCATGAGCCCTGGAAGTCCTAGTTTACAGGTTTCAGTGTCTACAGGGTTTAGTTTTTTTACGTTTTTTTAAATGAAATTAAACTAAGTTAATCACATAAGTGCTGAAACATACAGCAAAACAACTGTGGACATGCGGCCCTCCAGGACTAGACTACACCACTAGCCCAAGGCTTCTCTGTTCTTGCACATACACTTGGCTCATTTCTAAATGTGTCCCCTCTATCTCTAGCTGGAGTTTTCAAACATAAACTTGAAAACACATAATCTGAGAGCACAAAGAGGGGGGTCACATGACTCGTGTTGGCCAATAGCATTGAGAGACAGCTAGATTGGGGAGGGTAGTGTGCAGGAGACTGCAGCATGTAGTCATTTGATGTTGCTGCACAGCGCTTCAGTGGAGAACATTCTATTATTATTTTTTTATAGGTGCTGGACATATAAATTCATACATTGTGTTTTTGTATATCTTGCTTTGAGCAGTCATTTAATATCAGAGTGCGTATTGTGGTCAGACCACTTGCTGATTCTCCAGAAGCTTTCAGTCATTCCTGTTTTTTTTTTTACTTGACTACAAAACTTTAGTCAATCACAAGGCTTCACCCCTCAGACAATTCTAACACAGATTCAGAGCGAGAATTGATATGTTTTTGAAGCTAATTTAAGTGTACGCACGGTTTTATTTTTCTCATGAATGGGAATTTTGGTCACGTTAGAACGAGAGCAGCTTAATGTATTCGCAGCCATGTTCGAAGGTCGTAGGTTAGGTTGTAGTACGCTGGTGGAGATGGGTTCTGTTCCCCCCCCCATTTGGCATGCATACATATACAGTAATTATATAATGGTGTACAAGCCAGTTAAACAGTACTTATATGAGTACAGTTTATCAATAGCATTGCATCTCTCCGGATATGAGAGAGAGAGAAAGAGAGAGCGGTCATAGTAATAATAATAATAATAATAATAATAATAATAATAATAATAATAATACTAGTACCAATGGATTGCAGTGCCTTTCATCTCAGGATTTCACAGCTCAGAATGTCAACAAAAAGGGAGGTAACTTAACAACCACCAATGTGTAGCCCTTACCTGTGTGATTCACAGCACCACAAATCTCATCACAGATCAACCAAAATGGAGTGGGAGGGATTTATTAAGGAGATAAATCTAAGGGATGATTAGATGACCAGATTAAGAGAGCCAGGCTGGGAATGTGGCCATAACAGTGGGGAATCCCCTACTCTTTTACGATAAGTGGTATGGGATGTTTAATGACCACCGTGAGTCAAGACCATGGTCTGGAGGGAACAGCACCCCCAACTGAACCCTAAGCAATACTTTCAGCAGACCGGCCATCTGCCATCCAAGTACTAATCAAGCACAGCCCTGCTTGGCTCCAGCCATCAGGCAGGAGTAAGTTACTGGCTGATGTGGTTGCTGCATTACACTACAGGGCAGCTGCACATCCACCGTACTCACACATGTACGGTGAAATCAACCCCGTGTGCCAATTTGTTCACATATAAGTTCACACATGTCACTCCACTACTCACCACAATGCACTGGCTTCGTATTGCACCATGTATCAAATTTAAATCACTGGTGCTGGCATATCAGGCCGCAAGGGGAACCGCTGCTTTCTACCTCCATACATTCATCATACACTACACCCCAGCCAGAACCCTCCGCTCTGCCTCCTCTGGTAAACTGAATGTTCCATCCCTTCGGGTGCCCGGCAGCTATTCCTCGCGGTCTCGCCTCTTCTCTGTTCTGACCCCCCGGTGGTGGAATGATCTTTTGCACTCGATCAGGAATCGAATCACGAGCCATCTTCCACAAGAGACTAAAAACCCACCTCTTCAGACCATCACCACTGTTTACATGTTTAAAAATGTAATAAACCCCCCCCAAAAAAAACGTTTCTCTCCCAGCTGCCAACAATGATGTCTATTGCAGTGTTACTACACTGATCTTTTGCTCTAACCATGATTAATCGTACCATGTATAAAGGCACTTTTTGTAAGTTGCCCTGGATAAGAGCATCTGCTAAATGCCTAAAATGTAAATGTAAGAGTAACCGTTAGTTCTAAAGCCTGTCATGAGCGTGTGCACGCGCACACACACACACACACACACGCACACACACATACCTGCACAAACGCACACACACACACATACCCACACACCATGCCAAGCTACTCCTTAATAGACATTGAAATAATTTATTATTAAAATTTCGGCACCTTGCTTTTAGCTTGTGCCAGTTGGACCTGATGCTGTGTTGCTGTTGTTGTGTGTTTGTTTTATGTAAATAAGTTGCTTATTTTGCAGAGCTCCGGCCCAGCTAAAATTGCCCCGTGGGGATAAACAGCATATTTGTATTGCATCATTATATATGATCTTTTATTTTTATTTTTTTTAAGGAACATGAGTGATGAAAGCATGAATACGTTAAGCACATGTTGTTGGCTCGCCGACATGCGTGCCGGTTCATCCTGCTGTTGAAAGCGAAGTGTTGCCATGGGATATGGGCTGAGGAGCTGACCCGGCATGCCTGACCCGGAGGGGCAGAACCAATCTGAATCTCTGGCTCCCACAGTAATCACAGGCCGCCATGAAGGCCTGGCTGCTGGGGAGGAGGGCTCATCAGCACTGCGCTTATTATTCACAGTTAGCCAAGAGGACCAGGGAGCCTGATTCAGTCTGGAGCACCAAGCTGGCTGCTGTTAGCCTTCCATCTCTTTTCAGGTGTTTTTTTTTAATGGTCACTATGCTGAGTTGTACAACTTGTACGTGCACTTATCTAGTTATTTTCATTGGTGTTGTATGCCATATTGCCCATGGACTTGGCTTTGGACAAAAACTGCCAAATGAATTAGTTTTTTATACATGTGGCTACTGTCAAATTGGTATGTTTTGCATTGCAAGTTTATTATTGACTGATTTTTTATTATACAGTATAAGTACAATCATTTTTTTAAATCAGTTTGGTGACCTGTAACCCCATGAATAAGAAGTCAATGTCACGTCACAATAAAATCAGGTGCTGTTTCCCTTTTGTTTTCAAATGGTCACCCATGTAGAGCATTCACCCACACCTCCACACTCCTGAACCCCCAAAGCGGCCTCCGTGGTTGATTTACGGCTAATCCCCATTCAATCACATCAATACAACCTTGGACTAAAACCCCCACAGTTTTCGCAAGAAGAAACAGGTAATGAAGAACTGCAGGTTGTGACACACGGCCATGATGATCTTTGACCTTTCCACCCCTCATCTTGCACGTCAGCGTGTGGTATAGTATTCCTCCTCTCCACCCATATAGCTGTTCACAATTGTTCTAAATGTGTTAAGTCTCATGCTGATCTGTTTCTCTCAACAGTGTCTGGTATTGTGGAGGGGTCTGGAGTAGGTCACATGACTGTTTTTGGCCAACACTTTTTTTTTGTAATACAGTGGGATTGTTCACTGTGCATTGAAATATCCATAGAAATCTCCATCTACATTATCTACATATCATAAATATCCATCAAAAATGGTTTGAATTCCATTACAAGAAAACAATACATTTAAAAAACTGAAATCAGTCTTTTTTGTATTAAATATATGAATTTAGATCACAGTTGAGGTTATACGTTAACATGCAATCCCCATTTGTTCAGGACCAGGTCACAACATTATGCAGTTTTCAATTTTTGGCCTCGGGCTCCTGTATCAGAAGGGTGATTTTGACATTTTCCACCCTTTTGTGGCATGCTCTGTAATTTCCAGCAATCACATCACTGGTGCGCATCTCATCATAGGCCTTTATCTGACCTTCAGACAGCAGGTTCACAGGTTCAAAGCTGTATTGAAATAAAAGATACAAATGATTAAGGGATAATGTAATGCGGACAAGTTGGTTGTTGAAAATAACAGCATGACAGAGTGATGCGACCTCGACGTGAACACCCTGAAGTGCTGTTATTCTCAACAACTGTCTGCGGAACATTATCCCGCTTATAACATGGCTACTTGCCAAAGGGATTAATACACGTCATTGATTAATGTTAGAAATACATTTATTCACCAAATTAGAAAATGAGGTATGTCCACTGCAACAACAAAAAAAGAAGTAGCACCAAGGTGATTGCGAACCGGAATACTCCCATAGGATTACATTTATTTTCATTGTTGGGAGCCTTATATTGTTGTGCCTTGATATTTTTACATGTGAAAAATATCAGTCAGAATCAAGCAATTAACCAAGCCATGCTAATGAACCATTAAACGACCATTAAAGAAACTCAGGAGCAGTACTGTAGACACTGAACTGAACTGAATGCTGGTCATTGTCAGCCCAGTTACAGTGACTCAGACCTTAAAGGAGTAAGTATCTCTGCTTATATGCTTGAGGAAAGGCAGGCAACTCATACAATTTCTGCATCATTAATGGGTGACTCAATCAACAAAGATACGACTTAATCCACCTGGTTATGCCAACATTCTGAGCCCATACAACAACATGCCAAAATAAACATTATACAAGGAGAACTGAAGTGTGCTCTTTTTTCTGCTTCTTGAAAACAGTTGCCAGGTATGAATGGATCACATAGCTCTAGTAAAGTCTGTTGCCCTTGACCATGAGATGCATGTATTTAGTAAAGATTCTCCCTGTGGAGGACCAAATAAATTCAACAAAGAGTGTAAGGTTTTACAAATGTCAGTCTTTTTCTTTTCAGTGGCCTAAAGTGAATTGTAGTGAATCCCAAAAAAATGGTTGCTCCTCAAATAATTTAATGTAGGCAAGTACTCTTGAACGGGGAAAGAGCAGTGGCAGACTTTAGACAGGGAAACTGTGAAAAAGGGATCCTCAAGAGATTGTATCCTTCTGGCTAGTCACATTTTTGGTGGCTCTTACGCATGCAATATATTGATTTTGGCATAGCGTTGGCCTGCCTTTAATTTGGCTTGTTTGGCCGTTCGCTTGTCTGCATGCAGCCCCTCCTTCATCCCTGGGATTGGCAGCGCACATGCATCTGTATCTGGGACAGACCAGGCTGCACCCCGGGGACACGGGGCCGTTATCCGTGTGGGAAAGGGAGAGGGAGAGAAAGAGAGAGAGGGAGGGAGGGGGAGGGAGAGAGAGAGGGAGAGAGAGAGAGAGATATGGGTTCAGAAACCTTATCTCGTCTCACTTTCTGCCACTGTGACCAGACTGCCATGTCAGTGAGGGGAGTGAATGAGTAAAGCTCACATTTGCTTAAACCATAATAGAATGTGTGAGCGTTTGTGTGCTACAGAGTAACTTGGTTACATTATGTGAATGTGTGCAAGCTACGGTGTCTCCTGGATACGTTATGTGAGCGTTTGCGAGCTAGAGTATTACCTAGAAAAAGTTGTGTGGGTGTTTGTGTACTACAGTGTCCCCTGGTTACATTATGTGAGCATTTGTGAGCTAGAATATTACCTCAATACACTATTTGGCCATTTGTGTGCTTCAGTGTCACCCTATTATATTATGTGAGCGTTTGTGTGCCAGGGAGTGACTTGGTTATGTTGCCTGAGTGGTTGTGTGCCACATTGTCCCCTTGTTAAATTATGTGAATGGTTGTGTTCTACGGTGTCGCCTAGTGAAATTATGTGAGCTGGATACATTATGTGGATAATTACCTGAATATAAATCACCTGGATACACTATGTGAGCGTTTGTGTGCTACAGTGTTACCTGACTATAGTATGTGAGCGTTTTTGTGCCACAGGGTAAGTTGGGTAAATTGCTGAGTGTGTGCGGCTACAGTGCCACTTCATTATGTTACATGAGCGTTTGTGTGCTACAGTGTTTCCTGGTTAGGTAATGTGGGTGTATTATGTGAGTTGTCACATTAACAGGGGACTGCGTTATGCAATGGTACAGTCAAACGGGACAGAGAATAATGATATTTCTGATACAGCACGAGCATTTTACATAAAACATAATAGATTCATTGTATTGAACAAAAACATATTTTTGGCATTTTTTCCCAGCCCCTATGAAACTTTGGGCATGGCTTTTGCCATTTTTTCCAGCATCTCTAATAAAACTATATGCACAACAACTGAGCGAATCCCAAAAGCCATCGGGATAGGCACTCGGGTTAGTGTCCAACCAAATGGTTTCTCTAGGTTCACGTTTGTTGGAAGAACAATCCAAATCCAAAGTTCTATTTCCAATGAAACAATGCGGAAACTAGTCTGACAGAAAGAACATACCTTCAAGAACAGAACTTCAAAGCACAAAATGACCTCTCAAAGGATAATGAGCATCCTGGTTCTCAAGGGAGGTAACAAAACACAGCTCACTCATCATTTATCCATTTTTTGTAAACTCGTGTTGTGCTGTAAAATCCAAGGCAATTGCCTTATTCTGTCACAGCATAATCCATTTTTATCAGTATGAATAAAACATTTTTATGAAGGCGGACATTTTATGCTGCAAATGAACAATGTACAAGACAAATAATAAGAACAGATCTTCTGATCATGCAAAAGCCTTTTAACTTTTTTCTTTTTTTTTTGCTAGCCTGCTTTTAAAAAACAAATTAATGCAAACATACATAGCTTAAAATGGCCTACAACCTGATATATATAATCGTCTTAACCATGTTTATATTAGCTAGAGACAAGCGGTAAAGCAGCCAGTCAGTCAACGGGGGTGTGAGTCATCATGGACCCCAAAATGGGAGGAGCTACAGTATCATATCCTGTTAATCATGTGAACCAATCAACATAGTCAGCCATCTGACCAGAAAAGACCAGCTGTCTGCATCCAATGATTGGTTCAATTGGTCATTTATGACATATGGCCGTAGCTCCACCCATTCACCCACACACACACACACACACACACACATAAACATACACGCACGCACGCACACACAGACGCACGCACCCATGCAATATACAATAACATGTATGTATTGTGTGCACATACGAGCACACACAGACACACACACATACTGCTTAACATACTAACATACTGTCAAGTGATACATTTCAGAAATATTCATTGGATGATGCCTCGATATATACGAGTCATGTCTCACACTCATCTCACACCTGACAAAGGCCTCACTTGGTTGAAACGTGTATCTTTGGGAACACTTTGGGAACTTTTAAGCACTGAAGAATACAAAGTCTTCCTCAGGCAGGTCCTGACCTGAGCTGATAAAAAAATAGCACAAATCTGGAGGCTGAAGTGTTCTACTGATGAACACAAGTCACATAAAGCTGACCATAGTTTTATTACTCATGTTTCTATCTTCAGAACTTACAGTTGGATAATGGGACCTCCCACACAACTTCACCAATTCCATGTCACACAGCTACAGCTGTGCCTACCCTACATTCTTTGCCCTTTTCACTGTTGCCCCGATTGCTGCTATGCTTATCCTTGTATCTTAGTATTTTTAGTACTTCAGTACACTGGTATGTGCTGTGTATCTTGTGGATTTGCACCACCTCCAGTATGATTGCTGCTAGGTTTACTCTTGTATTTTAGCATTTAGTATTTCAGTATACTGTGATGTTCTGTATATCTGTATAGCTGCTAGGTTTACTCTTGTATTTTAGTATTTATTATTTCAGTATACTGTGATGTTCTGTATATCTTGTGTATTCTTTCACTACCTTCTGTATCATTGCTGCTGTGACAAACTAAATCCCCCCCGGGGATTAATAAAGGCTATCTTATCTTATCTTATCTTTTGACATTTAGGACAAATACATTTTCATTAAAACACGCAAAACAGGTAAAACCTACAGTACGGTGTGGAGGAAATTAAATAAACAATGTTATTCACTGTAAGTGCAACCTGGTTAAATGTGTTACCTTCACCTGAATAACATATTTTTTAAAAAGGGAGACACAGCACCTGTTTCGCTTGCATTCTCTGATGAATACGTAGCTACATCATTCGTTTTGGAATGGGAGGAAATTAAAAAACAAGCTCTCCCTTGGCCTCCTGCTCCTAATAATTTACCAAGTCTCCACTGAAGCATAGGTACAAATGGAGATGAATTAACTTGAGAAGAAGAACAAAAAAACGGAACAAAACAAAGCAGGGTGCGGAATTCACCGAACTTGACGGATCCATAAAGAAAGGCGCTGACACTTACAAATGAGGGAAGTGAACAACGTTGCCTGTGGACAACGCAGCTACACATGGACTCAGTAATTAATCTGGCAAACAAAGAACCCTGGGCGTCCTGAGGGACTCAAGCAAATGCACTCTCTCTGAGCACAAGCTGAGAGGCTATGACCAAGATATCGCTAGGCTAACTCTGGGCTCTGTAATTAGCTGACTATGTCCAGGAGTCCACAGCAGCAAGACAAAAATAGCCCCTTCCCACAGGGGTAAGGTGGACTTCAGTCGGCCAGTGCTCTTCAGGTTAACGCAGAAAAAGTGACCACTAGCTACTCACCTACAGGTTACAGTCCTGTAGTAAGATGTGTTAGCCTGGCACCCAGACACTTTGCCATGGTGCTACCAAGCTAGCGACGACGACAGTTTAGTGTAAACTTTTCTGTTCGTCGCATCAATAATTAAGCTGTTGGACTGGATTGGATTATCCCTTCATTGAACAGACCAAATCATAGGTTTTTCATTCATAGTCCAAATTCAATTCAGCCAAATGCCGCCCCCGATTGGGGGTTCCCCACCAGGATTGATCTGGTACAGTCAGGTTTCGAACCACGACTGTAATAGGCAGCTCATACTCATAAAGTACCAGCCAATACGGGTGCGTCAGACCGCTACGCATTGGAGGCCCCTGTGCATGCATATTTTAAACAAATTTGATTGTTTTTAACTGCTATGACGCTTACGTATATTTCCATCTGATTTACCATCGCAGTATCCCGTCTTGCATGCACTCTAACATTTTAAACCCAAGACCCCTCTGTCTGCCCCAAATAAAGTTATCCGTGAGGGAACGTCAGCAGTTGTGTGGTCCTAAATTAGTGTGTCTTCTGCCATTGAGTTTCTCTTACTCTTTGGTCATTGGTATTCTCCCCCAGTACCTGTGGAAAAGCGTGTGAAAAAAAGTGTGGGAGCTTGTTTCATAGTTCTCCACAGAGCTAAGATATCCTCCCACGGGCGGTAAGCGTCCGACGGCCACTGTCATCATCTGGATTTGTGACTGGCATTCCGCCTCTTTCTCCCGCTGGGATCCGAGCGATCACTCCCTCTCGTTTCTTTTTTTTGTGAAAAGCCTTTCCATCGTCGTCCTACACGCTCTTAATCTGAAATTTTGCCCTTCACCCAGTCCCACTGTGGTTTCACCTTCACTCTCACTGGCTCATCGTTGAAAACATCAGATGTGTCTGCGTCACAGTGGATTACGTGAGGGTACTACTCTACGGGACGACATGTTCTCTGTCACGCCGGTTTCTGCACGCTTCATACACCAGTAACAGCAGGTGTGATGCTACTGTGCAATATCATCATTCACTCCGATGCATTGAGCTTGAGTCTCACCTATTTTACATGCACTCACACCTATGGCTTTTCACATATTTTAATATTTTTTGTTTTCTCCCCAATTTGGTGGCCAATCGTGCCCTCTATTGAGTCAATTATCCACCCCCACGAGCCCACCGCCTGCAATTACAGAATCAGCCGCTACCCTGGTACCGGCAGTGATGAGGGCGAGGGAACCCATCGAGAGGGACCTGCGGCGGGCTCAAGTGGGACTCCCTGGCCAGAGCCGTTGGCGCAGCCAGGGAATCAAACCCCCGTCTGCAGTGGGCAACCTGCACTCCTGGCAAGTGCTTTTACCAATTGAACCACCTGAGGGCCCATACACATTTTCATCTTAATGGGTTTGCTTAGGGTTATCAAATGTAAAAGTGTCTGTGGAAATATAAGTACTATGCATAAAACATAGTACTGAGAAGGAAATTGGCACTAGATTACCGCCCCCCCACCCCCACCCCCCCACACCCCGTGCTCAGCAATATCATCCAAAAGGTGTGTAGAGTCAGACCTTACTAAATGCCAGCTCCCAAAGTTGGCAACTCTCCATATTTGTGTAATTTATGGCCAAAAATGTCACTACCCACATCACAAATGTTGATTTGTATCTGTATCGTGACAAAATTTATTGTGAGGCCAGAGCACATTAAATGCTGTTTAATCTGTTACACGACAAAGTCGAAGGTCTCATTATGTTGTACTGTATATCTTTTCATAAGCCTGCTCTGCAGGTCAACATTTAATGAGAATAACTGGGAAAATGACTGAAATAAATTTTTTCAATTATTTTTCATGTCTAAACATACTTTCCAGTATGACCTTTTGAGAAGCACACTGCTGGAAATACTGATTTTCATTTAATTATAATGAATTAATTTGCTGGGTTTGTGAGCTTGGAGACCACAGAGGGGTACTCAAAGAGGATACTTCAGTATTCAGTGAAAACCTCAGAACCTAAAATGGTGAATGTCATCTCAAAGAAAGCCTCTTGCAGCACCCGTATTCCAGGGTCCGCAACTTATAATTAAGCGAGGGAGAAAAAAGAAAGAGAGAAAGATGGCTTCAGACGGCGACAATTAATCTTCCTTAATCCTGGCCTAATTAACGCTGGTCACCTTATATCATGCCTGCATTAGGAAAAAGTAAACCACTCGCAGGTCCGATAATTAAATGTTAGGCAGTTGGTCTTAGCAATCAGGGAATTTAATCTTTTTCAATGTGCAGGTCCAATTAATCTCCTAATAATGTTTGCTCTTAAAGACGTCTTATCATATCTTGCACCGGCTGTCCACGTGGCTTACATGGTGTTTCATTCAAAAATCTTGTTCAGAGAGCCCATATCCAAGAGGCAAAAGTACTAGAGACACAGGGTAAAATTTGTGCATGCCAGATGGGACTTCATGCAGATGCTATTTAAATTTGTGTTTCGATGAAACCCACAGGAATCACCACTCATGAAGTCACTAACATTGGGCCTCATGCAAGAACATTTTCTTATTTTTATCGTATCTTTCTCATACTTTTTTTTCGTGAGGTGGCTTCTACGAGTGTTCCACGTCAGATTCAGCAAACGCTCGTAACTTCAGAAAACTGTCGTAAATGACAACGTAAACATGCTGAATGCCACGTCTTCTTAAATGAGTGCGCCTTCATGTGATTTGTAAATTAGCATAATTGACGGCCCAATAATGCTATATAAGGTTAGGCGTCCCGCCCCATTTTCATAGGAAAGTCATTCACAACAATGGCACCGAACAAAACCAAGAAGAAAAACTTCACGAGCTCAGAGATTTAAGTACTACTATCTGAAATAAGTAACCGAAGGCACATACTATTTAAGAGCGTCAAGAGTGGAATTAAGGAGTGTTAAAACCAAGGAGTGTGAAAAAATTACTTGTGCAGTTAACGCAAGCATAGCTGATGTATTAAATAAACAATAAATACTTTGCCTAAATAAGCTTGTTTATTTATGTTTATAAAGTAGAGTATACCTCAAAGTCGTGCAATTAGTTGTTGCCTAATGCCATCTAGATGGTTTGGTCCTAGTGGGGGGTCAACTGGCATGTCCTGTGCAGGTGCTGGATCCGGCAATGGAACGCCCTCATTTATTGCAATGTTGTGCAAAACACAACATGCAAAAGTGATTTTACATGCCTTCTCTGGGGTGTAGAGCAGCTTGCCACCAGCTGTGTCAAGGCACATCCACCTGGCCTTCAGAACCCCAATTGTGCGCTCCACTACAGAACGGGTGCGTGTATGACGCTCGTTGTAAGCGCGCTCCTGTCTGTTCTGTGGGTTCACTAGAGGTGTCATGAGCCAGGGAGCTATGGTATAACCTCGATCACCTGGAGAAAATAATGAATTTCAATTCAATTAAAATAGTCAGTTTGCATGGTGGAAAATAACAGTTGATCAGCCACTTACCAATAAGTAGAGCACCTTGTGCAAGACGTGTCCCAATTCCACTGTTTTGCACCACAAAGGAGTCGTGCGCTCCCCCAGGCCATTGAGCAACGACATTCAGCAGGTTGTATTTAGCATCTGATATAAGTTGGACGTTAATGGAGTGATACTGCTTGCGATTTAGGAAGGGGAATGGGTCAGAGGACGGCACTTTAATGCGTACGTGTGTGCAGTCTATTGCTCCGATGATGTTGGGTAGTCCAGCGATGGCATGAAAGTCCCTCTTGATCTGTACTTGTTGGACGGCGGTGTATGGGAATTTGATGTACTTGGGTGATAGTGTGATGAGGGCTTTGATGACCGGGGGGAGCGCACGACTCACAGAAGACTGGGATACACCCGATCTGTCCCCTATCTCCCTCCCTTTGGAACGTTCCTGTGGCCAGGAATCCGAGGGTGGTTAGTACTTGGAGATGTGGTGGAATTGGGTTGGATCGGCGTGTCTGTCTGCTGAGTTGCGGCTCCAACAACATACATATATGTAGAAGCACAGCCCGTGGTGACTGAAAACGCGACACTAGCCATTCGTCTGTCTCTGCAAATAGATCAGTGCGCTCTCTAAAGACGTGCTCTCTTCCAAGGGCCTGACAGGCATCCAAAAGAAGCAGATAAGCCATGACGTTGCGCATGGTAACACTTCCCCTTGGCCTTATATGCAGGGACCAATTAGTGCACCATTTAAGTTGTTTTGCAGTTTGAGATGTTTATATTGATATTGTAGTATTATACCATAGCCTCAATTGAAACAAATTATAATGATATAATTATATTAATGAATTATGAATGATATTATCCTACAATTTGAAAAGAAAACAGTCAAATATAGGCCTAGAATTGTCAAACAGGATACTCTCAAAATGATTATACATTATGAATTCTATCATTTATCATGTAGTTTATATATTCAAACTCAACAGTTCTTCTAAGTAACAAAATAGACACAATCCATTAGTCAAAAACAAAGTTGTTTTGCTTTGGGGAACGGCAGGAAAATTGTACGTATGACTCGTACGACAGTTCTGGACCACTCGTAAATCTTGTTCGTACCTAAGAGAAAATTCTAAATACAATAAATTGGTGAATGCGGCAAATTCGCAGAGTGACTTATGAACAAATTTGTGTGTAAAAGTGGTTCTTGCATCTGGCCCATTGTGTCTTAACTAGAAGAGGGAACGCAGACATTTTTCTTTTAAAATTATGCTTTTTTTTGCATAGCACCCTTATTTTAGGCTACTGCTTACTAGTATGGGTGTATAAATTTAATTAATTTGGGTATTTACATTCATGAAAGATCCACACTAAATAGACAGATAGATTCAAAGTTTTCAGCACTTGAAATGTTTGTCATCAATGAAATGTTGTTTTGGTAACTTAATTTAAATGCTTGTCCGCACTCTTATACATCACACAAGTTTGTAAGTGAGTCATTGGAGACGGATTGCATCTATTTTTAAACAGAGAAAATGCACCTCACTCACGAAGGCTGCAGGTGGAAAAGCATCTTTTTTGAAAAATGTTGAGAGCTGATCCTTAATAAATGTTGTGTCTCTGTAACGTCAACGGAATTGGTCCCAGGTGACTCTAACTCGTCGCAGAATGTCACTGTTCTTCTGCAGTGTGGGTGGCTATGAACTCATAGGCCCCCTTTCTCTGAATCTGTTATTAACAGAGATGTTTCCTACTGCTCAAAGATGCTGATAAACGTCTAACTGTCCAAGCCTTTGTGTCCTCTAAACTGGATTATAGCAGTGCCTCACTGTTTAGATTTTGTCTGGAAAGTGGATATAGTCCATGCTGCAATTAGTCCACAATGTTGCAGCAACGACTTGAAAAACTGATCACGTGTCCCATACCCTAGGCTCTATTCACTGGCTCTCTGGCCCTGAGAAATACTGAGCAGACATTCAAATTCTGCTCCTCACCTATGAAGCAGTGAATTGGCTCACTCCGTCATAACTGAGCGAGCTTATTATCCCATGTTATCCCGCTAGGCCCTTATGGTCTCAGTTAGCTGGCTGCTTGCTCATCCCCAAAATGTCATAAGTTGAGAGCTTTCGACTACAGGGGGCTGAAAATACTGTATACGACAACTGGCGTCCTCATAAAATGTTTTCCTCATCATCTCAATTTTTAAAATCTCAAATAAAATACCATCTCTTTAGCCCTTAAATTAGAAAAAAAACCTTCTCCCACATGATTTGAACAGCTCTATCCATAACTCCTTGGTGTTGTCAAGGTTCCTACATGTGACATGTAGTTTTGATTTGAATGATGATATTGTAAAGCTCTCACACCCTTACTGTTAACCATTTACCCCAGTCATATTTTCTGCTGGTTTTCTATCTATATATTTATCTCCAGATTCAACATCAACTTCAAACTGCCTCTACTACCCCTGACCTGAAGATGACTCTAACCTACAAATCAACACCAACTTCAGACTGTAGCTCATCTGATCTATCCAGGGGGACTCTAACCTACAGATTAATTCTTAAAGCTCAGTTCCTTTTCTGGATATCTACAATTCTACAATATAATGTCCTATAAAAAATAAACAACAGTTTATATTATATTATATATACAGTATATATAGATTTCTGAGAGTCAACAGCTTGTGTGATAGGCGGCTCACAGGAAAACAGCTTCAAGCTCAGCTTAACACTGGTCGAAGTAAGGAAGTCTCAGTTTCAACTGTGAAGAGAAGACTTTGAGCTGCAGGTTTAACAGGTCGAGTGGCAGTAAGAAAGCCATTTCTAAGATGGCAAAATAAGAAAAAGAGGCTTGCCTGGGTCATGAAGCACCGCCAGTGGACTACTGAAGACTGGAAGAAGGTCTTATGGACCGATTAATCAAAATTTGATTAAATTTAAATTTGTGACACCAACTGTCAAACATGGAGGAGGAAGCATGATGGTCTGGGGCTCTTTTGTTGGATCCAGAGTTGGCGACTTGCACAGAGTGACTGTTAACATACGTTAACCCATTACTTGTTCCTGAAAAGGGCCTTTGTTTATAACTGTAAATGTACATTCTTTTTCAGTTTTTGGTAATATAAACTTTTTTTTTCTTCCTCCGTTTACCGCTTACCTTTGTACCATTTCAGGTTATTCATTGGACTTGAACTGCTTAAATTTCAGTAAAAACTGGAAAATGGGGGTGTTCTAAAACTTTTGACCGGTAGTGTATATATACTGTATATACATACACACACACACACACACACACACACACACACACACACACACACACACACACACACACACACACACACACACACATAATATGCTATCATATAGAATTAAATTAAACATAGAATTAAATTAAAACTTCAGCTTTCCTCAGTTAAGAACCTACAACAACACAAAGTAAACAAAATGCACTGAGTCACCTTTTATGTTTGATGACTCAATCATGAATTTTATTCATGTTGACTTTGTTAGCAGCATTAATGTTGACATAATTTAGCAACATCAGTAATAACAGTGGGCAAACAGAAGGATCTTTCCAAGATGGTGGCAGCAACCTTGTCAATTGCCTCTGATCAGTGTTTGTAATTTGATGTTTTTATGGGCACTTCAAGCACAATTTCCCATGTTTTTACTTGGTTGTGAACACATGGGAACAAACTGCATTTTTTTTCATGCACAAACATGTCCAAAGAGACTGAAAAACATCAAGGTACATGGTGTCTCAGTGGTAGCACGTTGAAGATCAATGCTAATTACTGGCCTACCTGGATTCACCTGGGAACACTTCTGGAATCATCTGGGCACTCTATCATCCACAAAGGAATACTTAAAGCAGTCACTGGCTTTTATTGCTCAAACAATCCTGCTGCAGCAAGATTTCTACATCTGGGCCCGTATGTATCAAATATCTTAAGAATTACACTTAACACACCTCCTAAGAGCTTACTTTGGAGTGAAATCATTCTTTGCTTAAAGTGTCGGTAAAACGTAATTATCAAGCAGCTCACACTTTCTCCTAGGTACGTCTCTAAATATTCTATAGTTATAAGAGTAACTGTTAAGTGTGTTTTTGCGACAATCACAGGTGCCGCAAATGAAAAGATTAAGGTGAGGTAATAAATCACAGAAATTTTAAAGAGGAAGAACCAAAATAATCTGCTTTTAGAAAATCTGTTTTCTTTGATGGTCAGCACAAGTTTTGCAATAAAGTTAAACAGACCCTCATTATAAAAGCTGCGTTATTGGCTAATGTTAGGCTAAGCAAAATGTATATAAAGAGAAAACCAAATTGGACTGTGGAGGAAACTGTGATGTTGGTAGAGGAGGTCGACGTGAAAAAGGAAATAATTAAGGGAAACTTTATCTTACAAGTTTAAATAAAAGAGGCAAAGAGGCAGATCGCAGACAACATTAATGTAAGCTTCACCTCTGCCATTCGGAGCCCGGAGGAAAGTGGAAAGAAATGGTACCATGTTCTATCCAAAGCGCGTCAGGAAAATCTCTGCTTAGAAGAAGGCAACATCCGGCACTGGTTCGTAGTATTACTTATTTATATATGAGATGCATTTGTTGCTCTGCATCCTCAGAGAAAATGGCTCAATCAGTGGAATGAGTGACTGTCAGGATGCTGGACTACTCAAACTGCAAGTACAAAGTATTGTAGCTCAATACTCAAAATAATTTGTGAATAAAATATTGATACAACTACATAATACATATAAAACTATGCCAGGTGATTGTGATGGTCCCAAATCATCAGCATTACAGTTTGTATTTTCCCCGTGGCTAGAAAGCACAGTGTTAAAATAACTTGCATCTCTGCCGTAACTGTGCTATTTCTCAAAGTTGCTGGCTATATTATATCCTGGATACAATTAGTGACGAAAATGATTCCCTGACGATCAAAGCAATAATGTTTGATTAACTGTGCATCGTCAAACATTTCTAAAACATTCTTCCTGTCTTGGAAGGTGCGCACATGTCTCCGTCTCCGCCATCTTGCCTACTCCTAGCTAAGTTAAAAGAGCTCCAGAGATCTCTTAAACACCTGACAGGTTAAGAGTAATTTTAAGTCAAGAGAAATTTAACAAACCATCTTTATTCTTACATTTGAGTGTAGGAGTAAAAGTCACCAATTATTACACTTAAGTTATACTTGAGACCATTTTTTTACTTTGAGTGGCTTGATACATACAGCCCCTGAGGATGAAGATGACTAATTCCTAATTCCTCTGCATCTTAAGCCCTCCAACGCCTGGTAAAAGCAGCCCATCTCTCCTAAAACTGAGCACTGTCTTACTTGCCATCCACTCCCATTGCATACTCTGAAATTGTTACAAACAGAATCAACTTGTGCTTTCCCAATAACATTATACACCCAATCTTTGACTTACTTGCCAACAGATTCCTTTCATAACAATGCACAGTTGCAGAACTTGCTAATCCTGTATGACAAAAATACAAATGTATTATTATAAATGGCAAAAAAACTTAAAAAAACCTCAAATCAAATAAATAAAACGGAATAATTCTCCCAGCACCAGTATTTGAGTCAGAATGTCCATACACAATTAATTAGTTCAATTAATTAAATGTAACAAATTAATTAAACATTTCCAATATTCATAAATACATTGTAAAAAACAAACAAACAAAAAAATAACAATAATCACCTGATCATTGCACACTGTATATGGTACAAAGGTTTTGCAGATCTTTGTATCCACAATTCAATGTGGATGCATTTGTGGACATTTTAGCATTTGGCATATGCATATCTGACCATAGATACCCAAGGCTGTGTGAAACATGAAGTGATTATGGCTGAAAAAGAAATGCCACCCTTTCCCCTGTGGTGGACATTGGGACACTGAGGACAGGATTGCCAATATTCACTGTCTCGGTCACTTTGGGGCACTTTGGCTGACATTATTCCAGCTGCAGTCGTTATGAAATCAAAAACATCAGTCTCTTTTATCAAAATGATGTGGCACTCTCTGTGCACAGAAGATTGATTTTGGCATCTTTGGTATTCATATAATCTTCCGTTAAAAAGAAAAAAAACAAACGGAAAATGTCAAAAACTCGGCAGGATGTTGCCATTGTCAGTTAATCTCAAGGCAGTGCAGCGGCTCCAGATTCCATTTCTAAGGGCGAACTGGACACTTTGACTTGAGGCACAGTAACATTTGTTTCAAACATTTCAATAGAAGCTGGTACACAGCACGCAAGACCAATCTGCATTCAGCTGGTGTCTTTTTGTAATATTTTAGTTTCCAGGTATCAATGTGCAGGAAATATGGGAACCAAATTAATTTGTTGTATAATTATTGTTTTTCATTGTACATATGTAAACGTACTGCCAACATAAAGGCAACACACCTCAGCCCATGCTAGGGCTAGACCGACTCCATAGGCTCCGTTTTTTTATATAATATTTTCAAAATATAAAAAAATATGAAATATTAGTCCGGAATGCAGGTTGCCCACTGCAGCCTGAGAGCTCCACTGAGGACGACGATTGGCTGACCGCCCCAGGGGGAGGGGGGACGGATGGCCGGCACGCGCTCACTGAGAAGTGCGAAAGGCATCCCTGTAAGGGAAAAACTGTCTTGACTCCAAATACGAGCGACGGGTTGTGGGGAGGGTAAATTTAAAGAAATAGAGGGTGTAATTTGCTACCAAATTGGGTTACCAAAAAAAATTATGAAATAAATTACAAAATGAAAGCCACTTATTTGTAAACTGTACTTCACTTTACTTTTTTTTGTTAATGACAAGAGGACTCAAAATGGGCCAAAATGGGTAGACAAAAAAAAAAATGAAATACTCTTTAAAGTACTGCTTTCTGATATATGATGTGAAGAAAGCACATTCCGGATAGACTTAATCTGTAATCAGAGGCCTTTGATGTTGGCCACAGGTGTTGGAATCTGTGGCCAACAGAAGTCATATTATGGATTTGTATGTCGATACACAGCCTATTCTCACCCAGGCTATAAAAAAGGCATTATCACTTGTTAGGTAGAACATCTGGCACTTATACCTTCATGAATTACTGATTGATATTAATTGCTCTTCTTGACGTTAGACTATGCTGTATTGAGAATCCAAACACAAACAGCGACTGAATCTAAATGAACTGTTTTGTAAGGACAAAAAAAAAAAGTAAAACAAAATGGGTATTGTAAAACAGTATAGTATAATGGCTTAGGGAATGGTGCTTGTAATGTTGAGGGTGCAGGTTTAATTCCCAGGTGGGGCACTGTCGTTGTACTCTTGAGCAAGGTACTTAACCTGATTTGCTTCAGTAAATATCCGGCTATATAATTTAGGATTTTATGTAAACTGTGTAAATTGCTCTGGATAAGAGTGTGTGCTGAATGAGGAAATTAAATGAAATGTAAAACTCTGCTGTGGTAAAGCAGATCTTGAAGTGGTCAGAACTGTGTCTGGGTTTCATGATTCCTAATGACAGAGAGTGTTATATTTTTACAATGCAAACACTTTGGCTGTGGTTGATCATCGCGTGACAGTGTGGTGGAAGCACTTCTAAGATGGGTCGAAATAAAATAACATTTTCACAGCAGGGAGAAAGCAACAGCAGGAGGTGGCTGTTTTGTACAGGTAACTGAAGAACATATAGCCAATACTTTGGTAACCCAAGGGGGATACTCAAACGGGGGAAGGGGCTGTGCCGTTGAAAAGTGTAGGGTGCTGGCACCCCCAGACAGACACTCATGCTGTCATTTATACTGTGGCAAGGCTGTGACTACAGTCAAATCATGCATCCCCAAAAAACATGCATTTGCACCATGGAGAACTAGTACTGTACCACACCAGTGATTATGCCGAACAATGAATACACACACTGGAGGGGTGGGGATTGATGAAAGCACTCAGTAATTTTGCCGGCTGTCTGTCCAGTACCCTAAGGTGCAAAAAAGAATGGAAGTAAAAAAGTGAAAATCACTTCATCCTCTCTTTGGTTGCTCTGTTCCTTGCCTCCTCATTATTTTCCTCTTTGCAGCTTGATCTTATCTTTCCCTGAAAAAAAGTACAAAGTGTCTGTAACCAAGAGCATCAGTTAGCTTGTTCAACAGTATCTTAAAATGGCAAACTAGACTAGATTTTTTTTTCATAGATACATAAATGAGAACCTGTTAAATGTGACAAAACAGTAATTTCACCATCCCGAATAGGTAGTTTACAGATGATGTCACGTCCCCGCAGTGGCGCAAACTCCATATGGTGCTCAAGTAAACACAAGAGTAGTGGAGTCGAGGCATAGTCACACATCAAATTGTTGTTTGCTTGCGGTGTTGGTTGTCGAATCAGAAAGAAACAGAAGTTTTTATCAAGTACCAACAGTTATTCTTCATAAAGGGAAAAATGTAAAACAAACTATAAAAAATGCCAGGAGATATGGCTGGCAAACGTGTGCCTTTCCTCTGGAGGAGCAGAATATGAACATGCCCGTGTATGCAGTGACCACTTTGTGAAAGGTATTTATCAAACTTTCCTTTATTTTGTAACGTTAGCAGTTTTTTGCTGTTTTTTGTTGTAGCTTTGTTTCCATGGAACTGAACAACAGTACGAAACGCCGATGATGAGATGACGTGCTATGTTGTGTTGTTAGTTGTTGCTAACATTAGTTGCTAGTCGTTTTTTTCACTTACTCTCTTGATAGACTTGTTAGTTTTCTTTCTATGTAAGCAATGTTGTATTATTTCATTTGCTTAAATCAATGTTACCTTCATGTCACAAATCCCAGTTCCGTGACAGCTGCAAGTGACAACTCTGTCAGGTGAGGCTTCCATGTATGTTCACTTTGGGTTCAGCCAGAGACCACTCTCTACAGAAGAGAAGCCCTCATGCTGCATACTTATCAGCTTCTCATATTTTTTCTTGGCTGCTGCCTCCTGTTTGCATCGGTAACCGTAATCAATAACTTTTGTAGGCTTTAATCTGGTTTATGGTGTAAAACTATGTCTGTAGAATTAGGTAGTTAGCTATATTCACAGACTAATAAGCAGACAAATCTTTCATTTCCTGTGAGAAATAATTCCTTTTTAGAGGTATACAGTAGTAGACAATAAGTATAATTACTGGTCTATACCCTCAGCTTGACAAAGGTGAGGCCAAAACCAAAGCCCCATCCTTAAAATGCATACAATTGACACAATCAACCGTTCCAAATAACAACAGCAGGCATTGCACACCTGAAACTATGTTCGTCAATCATATTGATCACAAGGCAATTCGATGCGGCCTACACTGCGTAATTGACAAACTGCCAAGGGATTATTGTTTTAAGGAGCTTCCATCGGGACCGAAAGGATATTGGTTCCCAGCACAACAATGGAAACACAGGCAAAATGTAATTCAGTCCAATTCTTTGATATTGCGATAGAGACCAATAATTAAACGGGCCACGAAAAAAACGAAGCAAAAAATATTGTTTGTCAGTAAGTTTAACAAATTTAGCTGTTGATTAATAGATCACATCTCATATAAACAATTAAAATGATAGTGATGTAATCCAAAGGAATGAAAAACTTTCACCTTGCAGATGTTCGGCAGTCAGTTTAAATTCCTCTTCAAAGGGTGTGAAACCCCCCTTTTAAAAAAACCCTGAACCCTTAACCGAAAGATTTTACAATTCCCCCTCAGTACTCTAGTGGCCACTGAGGGTAGAGCAGTGCTTTGAAAACAAATCTGCTGCATTGAATAACAGTATTGAGCATCTGAGATGCAACAGAAGCTCACAGTTTTCAGTGTTATTAGCTATTATAAGCTTAGTAAGATGAAAGCAGGCGGGGTATCCATTGCAGAACAGAGCCTCTGAGCTTATGCAGGGCTTTGCCTTCTCCTTGCCTGGATATGGAGTAAACCAGCCAGAGTGGATCTGTGGACCTGGACCTGTATTCGTGAAGCGTAGAGTAGGAAGGCTGATCTAGGATCAGTTTTGCAAGAAAAAAAACATCACTCAGAGCACACAGAGCGTGTAGCTACCCTACCGGAATGTAAAAAGACCTCAGAGCCAATATTCATGAAGCATTTCAGAGGAGGAGTGCTGATCTACTATCGGGTTAGGACATGGACTGGGGGGGAAACTGATCCTAGATCAGCACTTCGGCTCTGAGACGCTTTACTTGGGCCCCAAAGTTTATCTGCATTCCGAGTTACTTCACGATCTCTGGGCTCCAAGGGATGTTTTTCTTTCTACGGCATAACTAAAACATTGAATATTTGAGTGGAGGACAACTCAGTTAACCCATTTAGACCTAAAATGCCTGCTAAAAACGCCTATTAAAACCTAAGCAATTATTCTACACAACCTCTTAAAACCTGAGGGTTTTCTGGAAATAATTTCAAAAAAAAAAGCTGACACCAACGTGCACTTCATTTCCCCCACGTCTATTTCAGCGAATCACAGCGCATTTCATTAATTGCAAAATCGAAGCGACCTAAACGTCACTCCAGGTCTTAATGGGTTAAAGATTGTTACACAACAACTTCTGCACGATCTGAATTCCAGAACGGAAAGGTGAACAGAAATAACAATGGTGCCCCAAAGATAACCACACTGGTGTAAGACATTTCTGTGGCAACAGGATATCGCATCATCAGCAACATTAAAATATCTTGTGGAAGGGAAGTGACATCGCTGTGAAACCAACCGTAGCAACGATCTTTATCATATCGTCACCTTCTTAAAATAATGGCCTAAGTCATATTTTCAAGTAAAAAAAAAAAAAAAGAATAAACTGAACCAAATATAGAATATATGATATTTATTAATCATTTCACACAAAAAGGTTATGACAATATATGACTACTGACACAAATAATGCTGTCTGTCAATTATGTAACATAAAAGGATTAGATTACTTAGGCCAATTTACGAACATGCCGTTGTGACTTAGGCAATTTTAAACCTGACTTAGGCCAAATTACTTCTGGAGTAAGTGACTTAGGCAAGCAGCCGCCATCTTGAAAGCTTGTAAAATTGCCTAAGTCACATTGTCTTTTGACTTAGGCAAAAAATAAAACGGCCTAAGTCACACTCTTGACGTAGGCCATTATACTACCGGGGTAGGAACAGCATGATCTTTTCAATTAAGGATGTAGGCAATTTCACCAGAGGTGGCCAGCATCATGAATAATTTTTTTTTCCTCAAAAAATGACTTAGGCCATTACTTTAAGAAGGTGACGATATGTAACGTGAAAGACGGCTAAAGGCATTGAAATAACATATGAGGAATGTTATAATAATGTCACAGACATTCTTCATCAGCAACATCTTGTGGAGCTCAAATTCATGTAAAAAAGCGAATCAACATAGCTGGGAAAACCAATTGTAGGAGTAATGTTAAACGTTAAACCAAATATAGATAACAATAGTAAACATAATAAAAAATATATAATAATAAACCAATAATTGTAACCAATCGTAAAAATAAAAGAATGGGATGGCTTCCTCAGAAACGCCATCATTTTCTGTCTTTTAATTAAATTAAACTGAAATTTAAAATTTAACTTTTGTTGATAAGCTTTCTTGCTTAATGCTTACTTGGATCCTTGATACGTTGCTTCAATCGCCGCTGCATTTTAATACATTTTAATTTTCATATTAGAATAATATTGTAATATTATATTTTACATATCCGTAGATCAGGATAAACAGACTCTGTTCATCTTGCCACCTCTGTTCTCGTTGATTTCCACATAGCTGTAATTGGTGAGTTTTCGCAAAGTAACGCGGTACTTGGAAGCGTGCCGGTGGAAAGCAAAAAAAAAGCAGCGCGCTACACCATGAAAATACCCTGGAGGATTTGGTTACTGTGTTACATCAGCAAGGGCTGTTCTAACTCGATATGCTGGTCCACTGCGTCAGGGTTGGTGGGTGAATCGTTCCCTTGTTTGTCAAAACAATGTATGACTCAATTCTGTGTGCCGTGCTGTGGTGTTCAGCTGCGGCCCGAGACATTCCATCACTTAACCCCCCGTCACAATTGCTCCCCCAACCCCACCCACCAGGCTTCTCTGCCCATGACAACAAACGACAAAGCTTTAATCACATCAAATCAAGGCAAGTGAACTGTCTCCTCGAACCTGGCTTCAGAAACAGGAAATTTACAAGGCCTGAGACAGAGACCTGGGAGGGGGAGAGACAGCTGGGGGGGGTAAGGAAATGGCTGAACTCATTACAGGGGACTTGATAACTCTATCGATTGTGTGTGTTGTTTCACAGACCGATGTGAGAAGGTCATCATGAGGGGGTGGAGGGGGGAGTTGTATACCTGTGTGTGCACATGTGGTTGTGTGTGCGTGTGCGTGCGCACGGGTGTATATATATGTGTGTGTGTGTTGTGTGTGTGCGTGTGTGTAGTATGTGTATGTATGGGAGGAGTGATAAAGGGCAAACTACCTTCCATGTGTTACACTTATCTGTTCAAAGACTGACAAAACACACTAAAACTACCAACACTCTGCATACCACTATCCACGATCAGCCATCAGTACAGATAAAGGCAACATTCAACACTCCAATACCTGCCTAACACAATGCACTCTGTGTTATCAGTGCAGGTAATTCTCAGCTGATTTGGGTATTAAGGGCCCCTTGTCATGCAACCAAAGGTTCATAATGACACATGCTATCACAGCCAGTGCCTCCTCTCTATAAACGCAGCAGCGGCGAATGGGAGACACAGAGAGAGAGAGAGAGAGAGAGAGAGGAGAGAGAGGGAGGTAGGGACAGGAACCTCACAGCTGGGTCCTTACCTTGCCTACGTACTGAGCCTCCGGGCCTATGTGCTCTTCTAAAACAAAGAATTGGTTCCATATCCAGCCGCGTTTGGGCCGATGGTGCACCTCGGTCACCACACCCCCGGCCTGGTCTGGTTTTTGGCGGAGGCCCGGGCGGGCGGGGAGTGGTGGGCCAACCCGTAGCCCCTCTGGATGAAACAGAGGCAGACCAGGAAGGGGCAGAGGCAGGAGGGGCTTGTAATCCTCATGGCGGGGGAACGGGCGTGTCGCGTCCCCCCCCTGTGAATGTCCCCCCCTGGTGGCTTCGGGGGACGGGACTCCTCCCGCCGCGGCAGAACGACGCAAGGCAGGGTTTGGGGGGTACCGCTAGATCCAAACTGGAAGGCCCGTCCGGAGAGTTATTTTAAAGTCCATGGTTCAAACACCGAGCTCCATTTACATCCTGGTCCCACGGAAAGTTAGTCGGGAAAAGTGGATGCAGAAAATAAAATAAATGGATGAATAACCAAGCAGGGCAAGGGGTTGATCTCGTTGTTGAGGGGCTATTAGCACAGTCTATAGCTGGTGAAGATCAGGCCTCTCCTAGGAAGAAAAGGAAAGAGAAGTATGAGCCAATCACATTGGAAAGGTGACATTACATTTCACCAGAGAATGCGGGACTCAGCAAAAAATAGCTACGCCAACGTTGGTGTGTTCTGCCAACTCAGGGAAAGAGCTGGAGAACACTGGAAATGCACAAAGTGGGAGGGACATAGTTCAACCTCAAACTTTAGTGAAACAATCGCAGTAGCAGGTAAAGTTATTATTAACATCTATATATATTTCATGTGAAGCTGGCATTTTTTTTTCAACAGTTATCTGATCAAGAGTGCATAAAATGCATAATATTTGTACACTAATGCATAATACTGGGTAGGATATTCTATTCTCAAAAATTGATCAAACGTACACACGTGAACACACGTGCATGTGCGTACATACACTACACACAGATTGACATTGCTGTGTAGTGCCGCGTTCAATAGGAGTGGCAATAATGGTTGGAGACGAGTTATTGGGGCCAGTCAGAGACAGTGGGTCAGAGCTGCAATGACACCGCGCCTGCCGTACTTTAGCTCATTTATAATAATGGCTGAAAGGGCCTTCTCCTCTCCCCCAGCCTGTTCCGCCACGCTCGGGCAAACAGAATAAAAACCAGCATAAGGACATTAAGCCAGCCAAACCAGCCCAGCCGTCCAAAGGTAGCCTGGTGTGCCTCGGACACGGAAAGGGGAGGGGGAGGTAGGGCACTGTTCCACTCCCTTGGACCAATCAAAGAGCAAGTTTCTCAGGAGCTTCAGTGGAATAATTAAATGACTCAGCCACTGTTGGGTCACTATTGGGTCATCATAGATGTAAATATGACTTTGTTTGTTTTCCCGTTACTGTCCGCTTAGCACTATAATTAACCAGCATTTTTCTCCATTCATATACTTACACATAGCAGTATACATATGTTGTATATACGCACACACACACGCACACACACACACACACACACACACACACACACACACACACACATATATGTTACTTATTTAGTCATTTATTACTTTTTCAGATGTCAGGTGTCTGGTGATCAGACGTAGAGATGTAGAGGTGTTTCCTAGTGACAGGAGAACTAATGCGCATGAACCCCTGAGTGGGTGGGGCTGTCATGTGTTACCCAGAGAGTGGAAACAAATGTGCTTCTTCTTTTTTTTAACTTTTTTAACTCCAGTGGTGAGTAAATCATTGCGATTGGTTGAGAGGAGGATCAAAGAAAACACTGCGCTTAGAAGCAGGTGTGGAGACCAACATTACTTCAATAAATGACAAAAAAGTTTATTTATTATTTATACATTTAGTAATTAATTGGATTACTGTAATTTCTAAATTAACTTAATTACTTAATGGAAAATAATTAAGTCATTCATTCATTTAGAGTTCTTTTTAGTTCATGCTTTATTTTTGAGGCAGCACATTTTCAATGAGTTCAATACGTTTCAATAAGCCAAATTAATGATAATAATAATAATAATAATAATAATAATAATAATAATAATAGTAATCCAAATGAAAGCTGATGTGGAGCAGAGAGGTGAGTTGAGCATGCTTGTCTCTGGAACTGATAGCTGTGGATTTATATTCAGAGTGGCCATAGCTCTGCCATAGTATCGTTCATCAGAGTACTTCAGTACACATACTCCCGTTAAATCCAGCTGTATAAATGGGCAGCCATACATGGCCCCAGGTATTCTGAGTCACCCTAGAGAAGGGCATGCAATACAAATATGAGCGACATTAAAAGAATACATGTACACTAGTTAAGCGCACATCTTAACTATAGTGTGGATCCAGAGAAGGAGGAGGAAAGCGCCTCACTGGAGGAAAGCCTGTGTATTTAACCCACTTCCTGTAGGAAGAGTCAGTGGAATACAATGATCCAAGTATGTAAACAGCACGCTTGAATTATGTACCATTGTACATGTTTTCCTATGACTCCCTATGGCCTGCAGTAACCCACACATTGTGAATAATTCAGACACATGCTTTTCAACAATTTGCTATACTCTTGTAATTAAAAAGTTTAAAAAGTTGCCAGTTAATAATACTGCTACTACTACTACTACTACTACTACTACTACTACTACTACTACTACTACTACTACTACTACTACTACAATTCATTTACAAGGAGCAAAAAACAAAAGCATATATTTTGCTAATATTTTGCAAGTTTGTCTAGAAAGTGTCTAATCATTGTTCCTCAAAAAGGAGCGTCATGCAATTTTCGCATTGACCCTAAAATTCTTCAATTACACAGACATAGCATGCTCACTGAGCACCAATAAGAGATGTGGTGGGGGTTGAGAGAGACAAAAAGAGAGAAAGTATGCGTGTGTGGGGGCGGGGGTGTATATATATATATATATATATATATATATATATACATTGTGGCAACCTGGCAGGCAGAGCCATGTGCAGGGGTTCATATGGTGCCATCTACTGGTCACACCCTGACCTCGCAGGACCAAAACAACTGCCGCTTGCAACTAATTAACACCTAATCAATCAATTAACACCCAATCAACAATAAATAAAAGGAGCCAGGTCTCCCTTGTGAAGAGAGCGAGTGGAGTGGAGAGAAACAGAGACAAGTTTTTGGAAGTTGTTGGAAAGGAAGCCTGTGACGTCTATTGACCAGCCAGGATTTGGAGAGGCTCTGGGTAAGGGGTTAGCTCCCCAGAGTGGAATGAACCTTTTGTTTAAGTTTTGTTTAAGAGATTTTGAGTTGTGTTGGACTTCATTTAAATATTCAAACCATTTGAGTGCCTTCCCCATGTGTGTTTGTGTTCATGATTAGATTTTCCTTTAATTTTGGTTTTCATTTTTACATTTTTACATTTTAAATTTTGGTACATTTGACTGTGGATCTGTCTCTTGGTTTGCACTACTCCACGTAACACCTACAACCAAACCCCGTAGGGTGTTACAACATATATAAACACTGTGTGAGAGAGAGAGAGAGAGAGTGGGTTTATATGTATATATAAGATAGAGAGAGAGAGTGTGTGAGGGAGAGAAATTGAGAGAGAAAGAGAGAGCGTCTTGTTGCCTGCAGCTAATGTTTCAGTTCCTGTTGAGCCAGGCCTTTTCATTGCGTTTCAGAGTGGCAGCCTTCTGCTGATGTCGACCACAAGATAACAGAGGAACAAGCAGGTCAAACACACATCTCAGTCATGCATACCCTCACTGAACTGTGACTAAGAAAGAAAGAGAGGAAGAGAGAAACAGAGGCACAGACAAATCTGTGCTCAAATAAACATCCATGTTCTGTTCTGTTCTGTTCAGTTCAGTTTTGTTACCAAGAGAGCAGGGTGTCCCTGACTCTCTTTGAGCATTACTATGAGACCTGGGCCAGGGCAGGTACATTTAAATAGTCAAAAATATTTTATTTTTCAGAAATGATACAGATTTCAGATAAATACAGGTATAATTTAGGATAAACCACAATTGTGCAATCCACAAATTATATGTATTAATTAACAATTAATTAATTTGGAACGTGGTTGTGACTGAATCAATATTAGAAAAAAGCCTTTAAAGTTTTGGTAACATCTAAACCAGTTTCCAGAACCATTCCAAAGCCCTGAAATGCTAAGAGCTAAGTACAGAGAAAAAGGCCCATCAATCAGCTGGCCCCGAGGCTCACTGCGCCAATAACACAAATCGGCCCAGGACAAAGCCCCAGCACAGTGTCATCAATACTAAGGAAATTAGAGTGAACCAAATTATATCACAACACTAGCAAATTATATCACTTATTGGAACACCCAACCAATAACACAAAGTAAACTTAATAGCTATCAGGTCCTAAAAAATGCAATACACTTTATAATATTTCCTAATCACAGCAAAAAAATAGAAAACTTAATAAGAAAAATATTGAAAACTCAAAGCTCAGTCAGCACAGTTTGGCCGATAGGAACCTGCTGGAACAAGCAGCCATAGCTGGCCCAAAAATACAGATTTGTAGATGCTCCTTTTATATTATTTAAAAAGAAAGAAAGAAAGAAATATATATACACGTATACATACTTTTTTGCTTGACGGGAAATTGCTTTGCCTGACGGGATTGCTGCGTCATATGTGCTGAGAGTTTGAGTTTGAGCGGATTGTTTGTTGCTGTCAGGATATCATTTGGATTGTGTTTGTATTTGTATTGTGTTTGGATTGTTGCTAAGGGTTCAGCGTTTTATCATCAGAAAGGTAAAAGGATAAAAGATTTGCTCTTAAGGTAAACGTTTGTCGCCGTTAGGGGACAGAGAGGGAATTTTCAATTTTTTCCCCGTCTAACTTTGGAAAGCTTGTTAAAAAGTTACCGATTTGTATTACACCCAGCAGACGCGTGGCTTTTGTTGGCTTAAATTTAAATTTTAAATTTCAAGCGTAGAGTGTATAACCGTTTTGGTTGGCTGCTACTTTTGCTACAGACAACCAGACCGAAAGTTTTAAAATTCGCTTTAAGTGTTGTTTCCAATTAGAAATTAGAGTGTTCAGAACCACCTCAGTGCATAGTATTTGTATCAACTTGGTGTCTCTGTTTCGGCAGTAATTTGTTAGGTACAGGGTGAGCAGTAGATATATTTAGGGGTGAAAATGTGGCCACCGACAGTGCAGTGCGAGTGTAGAATGATTGCGTTTCTGGAAGGAGACTTCCAGGAGGGCTTCATCTGCGACAGATGCCAGCTTGTGAAGCATCTCGAGAGCAAGATCCTTGATCTCGAAGCCCAACTTGCTGGTCTTGACTGCCCTGCAGAATTAGTAGAGTTCCAGGAACGAATCAGTACGCCCTTTAGAGAGATAGTCTGCACGCCGAAGCAGGGTAGGGGGGAGACTCTAGAGCAGGTATGGAGAGAGAGTTGGGTGACGGTAGGGCGCCAGCATAGAAAAGGGCGCGCACATGCAGGGGCGGCATCTCCAGATATTCTGGTGTCCAACCGATTCCAGCCCTTGCAAGAAGAGGATCTGGCCCAGCCCTCTGTAAGCGGGAGGACTGATGAGCCCCAGGGCACACTGGCGGCCAAGCCACCCAGGAAAAGGGAGTTAATTGTAGTGGGGGATTCTATAATTAGAGGTGTAGACAGTATAGTCTGTTCGCGGGAAAAGGAATCTCCCATGGCATGTTGCCTGCCTGGTGCTCAGGTTGGAGATCTCCTGGAACACGCGGACAAGCTCCTGGCCAGAGCAGGGGTGGATCCAGTGGTCATGGTCCATGTTGGAACCAATTACATAGGTAAGGGTAGATTTGAGGTTCTGCAGGACAAATGTATAGAATTAGGAACAAAGTTAAGGGGCAGAACCTCCACGGTGGTCTTCTCTGGAATTCTGCCAGGACCACGTGCTAGCAAAGGCAAGCAGAATTTTATATGGAGATTTAACACGTGGCTACAAACCTGGTGCAGGAAAGAGGGGTACAGGTTTATGGGGCACTGGGACGGGTTACACTTGAACCGGAGTGGTACAGATGCATTGGGCCAGCGTATGCTTAGGGTAGCGTAGGAATATTTAAACTAGGGACTGGGGGGGCAGGGAGGGAAATTAGTAGTAGTAGTAGTATTATGGATAGGGAGGTACAGACTGCCCAGATGGAAGATACCAGGGCGGAGTATGATAAATCTGAGGATGTAATTAATAAAGATTTTTTAGATCATAATGTGAATAGAGGTGGTTCAGCACACTCAGGTGTGGAGGGGAAGGACAACATAAGTGTGAGTAAGGCTCTGAAGCTCATGTGTTTAAATGCGAGAAGCATAAACTATTTTTGGAACTGGAGGCTGTCATGTTGAATGGGGGTTATGGTATTGTTGTGATTACTGAGACATGGCTTGGCACAGCGGATGGGGATGAATATAATGTAGAGGGGTACAAATTGTTTAGGAAGGATAGAACTAATAAAAGAGGAGGGGAGTGGCCCTTTATGTGAAAGACAATCTTAATGTGCAGGAAATTCCAGGTATAAACTCGTTAAATTTATAAATTTGTTTCTTGTGAGGACATCTGGATTAGATTATTGGGAGATCATGAGAAGGGCCTTAATATAGGAGTATGCTATAGACCTCCAGCTTCAGATAGTAACATAAATAGTACGCTCTTTGGTAACATAAAACAAATCTGTGCTGAAGGAGAGACGATAATAATGGGCGACTTCAATTACCCCTCTATTAATTGGGAGATAGTGACAGGTCAGGGCAAATGTGAAGAGGAGTTTTTAGATATGGTCATTGACTGCTTTTTGGTACAGTCTGTTACTCAGCCTATGAGAAATAAGGATATTGCTAACACACTAAACAGTTACTTTGTTGAGAGCTTTACTAGAGAAGAGGTTATAAATATGCCGAAATGTATAGACAAGGTACAGAATGTTTTGGAGGACTTTGAGATAAGGGATGTAGAAGTACTACAAAAACTACAAAAACATTAAGACAAATAAGGCAGCAGGCCCAGATGGCATATATTCCAGAGTACTCAAAGAACTTGGGGAAATTATATATAAACCATTGACAGATATTTTCATTCAATCCATAATCACTGGAGAAATACCAGATGACTGGAAGCAAGGTAGTATAATTCCAATATATAAGAAGGGGGACCGTACTGACCCAGGGAACTATAAGCCGGTCAGTTTAACTTGCATCGCATGTAAAATGCTGGAATGTATTACTAGGGATAAGTTGGAATCATTCTTGAAAAATAATAGTATTTTAAGGGAGAGCCAACATGGATTTCTCAAACGGAGGTCATGCCTAACAAACCTCCTGGACTTTTTTGAAGAGGCTACAAAGTGTGTTGACCTGAACCAGGCTTATGATATTATATATATGATATAATATATTTGGACTTTCAGAAAGTATTTGACAAGGTACCACATGAGAGGCTCATTGCGAAAATGAATTCAGTAGGAAATATAGGAGTAGTTTCAGAGTGGGTTCATAATTGGCTTCAAGGGCGAATACAAAGAGTAACAGTAGGTGGGGCCGTATCTGACCTCGGTGCTGTGGGCAGTGGTGTCCCGCAGGGATCGGTGCTGGGACCTCTGCTCTTCCTTATTTACATAAATGATCTTGACATGGACGTTAGTAGCAAAATAGTTAAATTTGCAGATGATACTAAACTTGGGAAACAGTTTGGAATCGACTAAAGTAATCCAAGATGACTTAAACAAAATCCAAAAATGGGCAGATACATGGCAGATGACATTCAATATTGCTAAATGTAAAGTTATGCATGTGGGAAATAAAAACATTAGACAGGAGTATTTTATGGGAGGAGAAAAGTTAGTAGGTGTTCAATTTGAAAAGGACTTAGGAATTGTAGTTGATCAAAGCCTATCTGCATCAAAGCAGTGTGCTACAGCAGTGAAAAAAGCCAACAGACTGCTGGGATACATAGCAAAAAGTATTGAGTATAAATCAAAGGAGGTTATATTAATGTTATATAATGCCTTTGTCAGACCGCACTTAGAATACTGTGTGCGGTTCTGGGCACCGCACTACAAGAAAGATATAGAAGCTCTTGAAAAAGTCCAAAGAAGGGCAACTAAACTGATACCTGGTATGACAGACTTAAGGCACTCAATCTATATAAACTTAGCAAACGGAGACTTAGGGGGGATTTGATTGAGGTTTTTAAATTCCTAAAAGGGATTAACAAAGTAAAATACCTAAGATTTTTAAAGATAAGTGGGGTCAGCAGAACAAGAGGCCACAGGTGGAAATTAGTTAAAGGCAAATCCCGCACAGATATTAGTAAATTTTTCTTTGCACAGAGAGTTGTCAATGCCTGGAACAGCTTGCCAGGTCGAGTAGTAGAGGCAGAAATGCTTGGGCTATTCAAGTCCAGGCTAGATGTAGTACTAGATACTCTTTAGATTAGGACATAATGAGCCTAGATGGGCCGAACGGCCCGTTCTCATCATTATGTATTCTTATGTTCTTATGTTCTTATATACAGTATATATGTTTTTTAATGCTTTGACAAGATGCATTATGGTAGTATAAAATACTAATGAAGCACTTGAATTTAACTGAAAGAGGCATGCATAGAGAGAGAGAGAGAGAGAGAGAGAGAGAGAGAGAGAGAGAGAGAGAGAGAGAGAGAGAGAGAGAGAGAGAGAGAGAGAGAGAGAGAGAGAGAGAGAGAGAGAGAGAGAGAGAGAGAGAGAGAGAGAGAGAGGGTGCAGACACATTTATGTATGCTTCTGCCACTTTCCTGCTCTCCCACATTATGCATACCTGATGGGAAACACAGCTGTCCTGGGAAGAAATGTAGATACCTCCTAAAAGAGAGAGCGACTCCCACATGCAAGCAAAAAAGTTCCTTGTTCAGTGCGGTTTGTTTTGGCTCCATGTTCCCTCTGTGAAAGGAGTCAGCGTTATAATCGCAGCAGAAAGGAATGCACCCCGGAGCTCCTCTATTCCTCCATGGCAGGTGTCGCAACTCTTTGTTATATTTGAGTTAATTTATAAATATATGTATTCATTTCTAATGCCAAAGCAAAATCCGACAAGCTTTACTCCTCATGAAATCAAAGAAGGATTTCGGCTTTCGTCCATGGAGAGAATAGCATCCGTACAAATCATAATGTACACCTCCTCCACAAAAAATAGTTCTGGTATCTATCTAGCTGCCACTAGGATGGCCATTTGAGTGTCCCCCTATCAGGTTACCAAAGCATTGCCTTTATTTTGCATAAAGCATTGCCTCAGGTCTGAAATCTGCCCTGTACATGGGGGAACTGAATTCTCACACACACCACAAGGTAAAAATCCCAGTATGCCTATATTTATGCATCTAATAATGGGTGCAGCTACCACATTGTGTCAATCCCTGGTATGTATGAACCCATTAAAAATGTTGTTCTCCATAGGGGCCTCTGATAGCATAGCAGTCTAACGCACTCGTATTGGCTGGACCTTTACAAGTGTGTGCTGCCTATCATGGTCTCATTTCGAAACCCGACAGTACCAATCCGACCCTGGTGGGGAGCCCCGATCAGGGGCGGCGTTTGGCTGTCCACCCCAGGGGGAAGGGGGAGGGTAAGCCGGCATGAACTCGCTGAGAAGCACGTCAGGGTGTCTCCAGAACATGGGCGGGTGAATTCCGCCTCGAAGGAAACGGAGTTCTCTGCCCAAGGAGAATTAGCTTGCCTCATAGAGACGGGCGGTGAGTTCGTGTGGGGATGGCAAATTGAAACAAATAGAGGGTATTTGTTGGCCACTAAATTGGGAGAAAAACATTTTTTTTATAACTGTCTCCGTTGTAAAACGCTGGTAAATCCACTTTTTTGGGTCTCTCCCACCACGATCAAAATGTATGAAATGGTGTGATTTTAGAGTCGGATCAATATGGCCAACTGGAGATGCTCTGGTGTGATGTTAGGAGGCTGGCTATCTTGGGCTAACCTCAGTTCACCCAACTCCACATGGTGGCTGACATAATAAGGTCTCATTGACTATGAAACTCATTTTGTGCAGGTTTAGAGAGGGCAGAGGTGCATGCCCCCGCCATATTTTGAGTTAACATCATTCTTGACCCTGCTCAACTGTTTACAATAAGTGGCATGGGATTTCTGCAATGACTGCAATGAGTCAGGACATGGGTTTTTACCTTTCTCATCTGAAAGACGGACACATAAAATTCATTGGTAATGTTTGTGTATTCTTAAAAAAAAAACATCTAATCAAATTGAATTAAGGATCTAATGCAAATGGATGTAGCATGCAAATGAAGAAGCACTTTGTGCATCAGAAGGGGAAGGAAGACAGTACTACGCATGCTTTAGCAGGCCCTTGCAAAATGATTTGCCTAATGAATGGGGCCTGCTGGCTTATAAATGTCATCTGTGTTTATTCGATTGCTAATTCATCTTCTCACTGAGGGATTCTGAATTGTGTACACGGTTTGTGAGTGGGTTAATTATCGAACTCAGTGCACTACACAGGCGAATGTTTCCCTATCCTTTTCCATTAAAGGTCAAGGGTGAGTGGGATTGATGTTGTTCGCATGACTATGAGCCACAGCCTAAAGTGTTCATCCACACACGGCCTACAATCACAACGCAAACTCAATGACAGGCTTGCAAGCCTAGGTGCTCAATTCCCAATTGTTGCTCTGATCCGTTTTTTTTTTTTTTTGTCTGACTATTCATATTCATTTCTGAAAGCGACCCGTTTCCAATATCAGTGTAAACTGACCTTTGTCCTGAAATAACCGTGGGCAAATATACAACAGCAAAAGATGTCATGTCTGTCTAGACAGTCACGTCAGGCCTACCAGCCCATCGTGGAAGTGACTGACACGCTGGTTCTTGTGCCGTGCTCGGCCTTTTCTCTCGACATGACTTTTAATGCAGATCGATTGCCATATGAGCCCTCAAGTTTTGCTTGGGTATGAGAGTGTTCTGTGAAACTGAACTGAGTATGAAACTGTGTTCACATGTGAGGGAAAAAAATCCAAATTGGGTCACTTTTAGCTGCAGGGTGAGCATAGCCTTAGTCAATTTTTATATTGATTTCATTTTCATTTATCCCTGTTTTAATTATGCCATTAAAAAACCTGACATTGACGACAATATATTTGACGCAAGATCATCATTATCTTAGCATCCCAATTAATGCTGAACTGCTCTACAGATAAGGTGCAAAACAAATTTACACTAGAAAGTGTTATTTTGGTGTGTTCATTATTCATGCATTATTTTACTTATTTCTGTGTTGCTCAGCTGATTACATTTTATTGAATTAATTATTAATTATTTATTAATTATTGAAGTGTATGTGCTCACCACTCAGCAGGTCAGTGGGCTGGGTTTCTGAGGATTCAGACGTTCTCTCAAACAGCCTTATAATTGCTGAGCATGTACTTCCACCAGCATGATAAAAACATTCCAGAATACCATTATCAACACATAACATCCAAATAACATTCTAGAACATCTGAAACAGTGCAATCTCTCATTTAGCGGGAACACTGCTGTGTGAGCGGACACTCATAGTTTGGGTCAGCTCTGACCTCACACCCGACACCCCGGCGCGCTGATCCATTCACAATGTCAAATAACGTCAAAATAACGAAATACGCCGTTGCGAGATCGGTCTTTTCCCGAAATTTGTCAGCAATCAGGGAAAACCTGCAGTAGGTTGCAGTAGGCACTGATCAAGCCTGGTAATAATTAGGCCCATTGCAGTAATGACTCGCACCAATTCAGAGCAGTATGTCAGTATGCCTTTCCGTGAGTCAAACCCACCATGGCTTCACGGATGATGCCATCTGTTCTTACCCACCTAATCATTGATTACCCGCCGCCATGAAAGAACGGCGAGCTCCTCCATGTCAGGAGGTACTTCTAAATCAGATCCATTTCTCAAGTTTAAATTGCTTTGTATTTACATGCCAAATTAAAGGTGGTAATTTATTTATTCGAGTCATTTCTAATTAGAAAACATTTTGATACTTTTTCAACCCTCCTTGCTACTTATACACAGCTGTTTTCTCCTGTTAGCTTTTTAAAAAATTCTCCTTTTGATGAATAAGCTAAGAGAACAACGCTTCAGTAAATAAAGCCACAAAGACATTTAGTGTTAATATATAAATCTATAGAACAGGAACAAGTAACATTAGGACTTCGATTCAATTTAACTGTGACTTTAACTTGTAAATAGTCTCAATTACAGAATATTTTGTTGGTCCACCCCTGGGAACTGAGTAGTTTTCTGCTTCTTCCAGAAAGCTCTTTACAGCGACAATGGGCATAGCACTTTATGAATGCGTTATGAAAGGGCAATTAACCCTCCTTAAGTGGAGCTAAGGATTTCCCTCAGGATTTTAACAACAGTGCCCTCTGTATTGGTTTTCAGTACACATCGCAATCTGTAGCCTCAGACATACAGCAACGATGAAGAGTAACATTGTTGTGATGTGGAAACTGGTAAAAGGCCCTAGTTCACTTTGAACACGACAGCTTTCAAGTTAAACAGTAAATATAGTTGAGAGGGAAATAATCAGACATGGCCTCTTGCCATTCAGAGAGTATCACTCGCTATATAAATGCCCAGATCTCCCAAAATGCTGTATTTTTCATCAAGGGGTTTATTTTCAGCCTTCTCATAGTGAATTGGACAGGAGGCCGCATGCTGAACCCATCTGCTGGTAACTACAAGCCCCCCATTCTGTACAGGGACTCCCTTAATCTCTGCTTGGATGCCCAGGACAGAGAATAAAGATGTCTTACTTCTGTTTAAACCACCAAAACATATACAGTATAATTCTATATCTAATAATGCACACGCACACACGCACACACACACACACACACACACACACACACACACACACACACACACACACACACTCTACTATGAATACTGAGAAAATGTATACATAACCCAGATAGGCAATTGCTGTTCACTAAATGACACACGCATTGAACATATCATTATACTCTTCAACAAGGGAGTCCAAACTTGAGTTATTTTCAACTTCAGAGTGCCTTTTGCCTCACAATTAGTCAAAGGATAACATGATTGCAGTGGCACAGAGAGGGAGACAGAAATCCAAGAAAGCTTAGAGCCATTTGGGTGGGGAAAACACTGAAAAATGATTCCCTGACCCCAGCAAAATATATTCTGTTGGAATATGTATATGTGTGTTTAATATTAAGTGAGCTGTTATAACTGTCATCCAACAATCTGTTCAACCAACTGGCCATGTGGATTATTTTTTCTGCCAGGAAACTTCTCGAGCCCTGTGCGCTCGCTTCCCACATGACTCACGCCGAGTCATTTAAGTCCTGTGGGTTTCTGGGGGTGACTCAACGTTTAAAGGCCAATCAGGGGTGGGAGCCCTGGGAGTCCGCCCACCTGGCCGAGCCACATACCGCCACAAATGCCTCGGCCCATCGGCAGCTCATCAGATTCAGCACTCGTTCAGTGATTTATGAAGGCTGCGTAGGTGGCAGGCTTGAGGAGCAGAATTGTATGCCTCCTATGAATAAGGAAAGCACGACCAGGGCGATGTCATTGTAATTGGGTTTTCCGGAACCATCCGGGCCCCCCTCCAGGAACTGATGGTTCCTAAGCACGTAACGTGAGGAATTAATCAAGCTGCTTGTCTTTGTCTCCATATTGGGGGGTACGCATGATGTGCCAAACGTGCCCCCCTCCGACTGTCTGTTCCTGCGGTTTGGCTCCTACACGGGAGACAGCCTGTAAGGACCCTCAGCACTGGCAGGAGTGTAATGTATGCAGAAACGCCTGCCACAAGGAGTGTTTACAATCGTCTGATGAACAGATGAATCTTGCTGAATCTACTGGAGTTTGGCAACAAGGCTCTGCTGTTTCTCATGTGCTAGGTGTGTTTTGTATTCACAGGTTATGTTATTCACAGTCTGCTGCCATGTTTGGAGCTCCTATGCAGACAGGCATGGCTGGCAGGGCTGCTGGCTGGCAGGTCAGAACACTGTAAGCACAAGTGAGAGGATGTGATAGGAGTTTTTGCTGACCCCCCCGCCAGAGAGTTTCAGCTCAGCCGGACTGGGATATCCGGGGGGGGGGGAACAAATGTGAAACCAGCAGCAGAGTCCCTTGCATGACGGTGAACATGGAAGCTAGCCAGCTTAGCTTGGGGGCAGGGGGGAATGGGGGCCGGGGGTGGCGGGCGGTGGTTGTCAGACTAAGTGCGTTGTGTCCTTGTGTTCCACCCCCCTCCTTCCCTCCCCTCCCCTTCCCTTCCCATGTCCGCAAATCAAGGCAGACGCCCCCATCATTCCCTCAGGAAGCGACAGCGGACGAACGGGTGAATCGTATTTTCTCTGCATTCTCCGTCAGGAGCGTATCGGTTTCAATTGGCTTTGTCAGAGTGACGTGCCAGCACATTAGCTCCATATGAAATATGGTAGGAATAAATCAGATGAAAAACACTGTGTCATTGTAAAAGTTCTGTGTTATGCTATAACAGCAGTGTTTATCCACTCAACCCAGTAATTAGCCTTTTACAGGCAAAAGCTGATGGCCTTGGGTCTTATAAAAATCTCCACGGAAAGCAAAGACATCATTAAGATTAAAAACAATCTCACATCCATTTACTGCTGAACAAATAGTGAAGTGAATTTTTTTTTTTTTTTAAACCTTCTGTTCTGAGGCACCTTTCAAAACACCAGGCCTTCAAGAACTTGTTCTTAGTGATGTTTTCTACCTTTCAAACAGAAAACCAATTATTCCTCAACTTAATTCCTCAATATAACCAATTATTATATCCAATAACCAGTACCTTCCTCCCTGTTGTTCTATGCATGGTTTGCATGCATTGGTTGCTTACGATTATTTAGGGGGCATCTCTTATTGCCAGACATGAAGGAACATAAGCAGATCAAGTGCTATTTTCTCTTTATTTCATGTCTTGCTCATCACACGCTTGATAGCCACTGAAATTAATGAGCCATACCATCTACGAACCGGTTGGAGCACTGAACACATCCCCTTGTGTTATTCCAATATATGTATGCTTTGATGGGCTGGCACACAATACCCCGGAGGGTTTCTCTCAATGTGTTGCTCCTTTGTGTGTTGCAATGCGTTACCACATGTTTTTACATTATTTTTAAACCTACACAGAATGGTAGGCTGATATTTATTGGGAAAATATTTGGAAATATAAGAAACCATTTCTTATAACTATGATTTTTTTGTAACAAAACTCAATACAAAAAGGAGGTTTTGGCCCATGTGGTAATGCACATTACTGTACTTTGCAGAGCTATTAGAAAAAAAGAAATGTCCCTTTCTGGAATTACCTGTCTGAATTGAATATATTTTGGGGGGGGGGGTCAGGGACCTATACAGTTCTGCTTTCATCATAATGATTATTTTCCCTCGGGACCCAAGCAACATTTTTTTTTTTTTGCTGTAGTGGCTCTCTCCTGAGATGGCCTCAAAAAAGAAAAGAAAAAAAAAGAAAAGGAAAATACAATGTGTTATTTTCCAATCCACTCTGCTCTTAAACGCCTTTGAAATGTGAAAATTGAAAGCATCGGTCGCACTTAACGCCACTGTGTATGGCCCCCGCCTCTCAAAATAATTTGACAGCTTTTGACACTAAGTGCCATTAGTTTTGATGCCGGCAGTGATGTCTTTCTTGGCAAAGCAGTGCAATCAAAAAGCAGCACGATGACAAATCAGTGCAATCACAACGCAGTGCACTCACAAATCAGTGCAATCACAAATCAGTGCAGTCACAAATCAGTGCAGTCACAAAGCAGTGCATTACACAGCAACAACAGCAGTGGTGGAGAGGAGGTAAAAGATACATTTTCTCTGGCTCTTTCTCAAATTACCAGACTTTTAACGAATGAGCAAATCAAACACAACAAAGACAGATTGTTCCGTGGCTGCAGGAGGTGGGGAGAGGCAGGTGATTGTAGAATTAACCAAGGCATGTTAGCACAAATTATTAACTCATACCGGGAGCGGAGCCATTTTAGTCAAACTGACACACCGAGGCATACCTGCATGCATGATGAGCACGTACATTGCCACAGCCATATCCCTTTCAACAGACAATATGGACGCCATTAAAATGGAAAGCCTCGCCGTGTCACTTTTAAAAGCTGTGCAAAAGAGTGCAACCTGACGCCACAAGATGAGCTACCCAAAAGCCTCTAAGACAGTGGTCTCAAACTCAGTGCCACGGAGGATGAAAACCTGCATACACACGGCCCTTTGTGGCACTGAGTTTGAGACCACTGCTCTAAGACAGGCTTCCTCAAATCTAGCTCATGAATCCAAATTCGGTTCTGGTTTTCTTTTCTCTCAAGTAGTTAATTGAACAATTAGTGCAACTGATTGGACAGAGTGTCTTCACACCTGACTCCCAGGTAAAGGAAGGATGGAAAAACAGCAGTGCTTGGTCCACGAGGACCGTGAGTTGAGTAACACTGATCTAAGGTACCCAATGCCTCGCTGGCCCGTTTGAGGCTGGGATACATGTGTCAGTCAATGACCTGGATTCAATCAATTGTCCTTAATTGTTACTTAAATGTGACTTAAATGTAAGTGTGTTTCCTTTATTTTTCTTCACAAACAGTTTGTCAAGTTACCTCAGGTGATTTTTGAACTCCCCAAACATTCTTTAAAAGAAAATAAAAATAAATATGAGGTTGTTTTTCAGTCAAAAGTTATGGACTTCAATCATTTTGATTGAATAGAGGCCACTGTCACACCCCAGAAGTCAAGGTAAAGAGATCAGTTACAAACAAGGCACCTGGGGCCCATTTCCTCTCTTATCTGGGATTCCGAGGGTTTGCTCAGACATCAGCAGTAACTTGTTACACCCTCTTCCCAATGTAGAACTGGAACCAGCCATTTGTGTTTTGGTCAAAGTTAAGGACAGGTGTTGATTGAATAGGGGCCAAAGTCTCAGCCCAGTATCCACTGTCACTGTCACTGCCACACCTTGGGAGTGAAGGTAAAGATATCGGTCTGCAGAGTGAAGCACCTGGATTGGACGTCAACAGTCCACCCCTGACCGTCAGTACAGCGGGGGGTTGGCCAGTTCACGCTGTTGTCCCTTACGCTGCTGGACCAAGCTTTCGACCCACTTCTCCGTCGACAATGATGAATGAGCCCCTTCCATCCCCCTGAGCCTATCACAGACAGCGAGGAGCATGTATTTTAGGAACGAGGCATCATCCCACCCTCTTCTTCTGTCAGTCAAAACCCATCGACGTGCACTGCTATGTTGCAGCTTCACGACTATCTGCGGGTCACTAGGCAACTGTGGGAGCATTTCTGGACCACTCTTTTGGAATGAGATCATTTGAACAAGATGACGGAGGGATATAAGTGTGATATAAGGGACTTATATTACTGCAGTTTTGTCCCGATAGGTTAATGATCCGTAGTGAGAAAGGGCAGCCTTGGCAGATGTGGGACAAAGCATGTCTAGCCAGTGTTAAATGATAGGATCTCATACCAGTCATTATTCAGGACCATGGATGTCTGCAGCCATGAAATAATAAAACATTTTAGAAAGTTATTCTTCTCCTTCGTAATGCTCTCACAAATTTACATGTTATTGGCAGTCTAATTGGTAACACTAACTCCATTTTTGTGCTGGCTCTACAGTGGGAAAGGGGTATATTGAGCCAGCCTGGTTCCAGCTCTACAGTGGGAAAGGGCTATAGTAATCCAGCCTGGTTCCAGCTTTACAGTGGGAAAGGGGTATAATGAGCCAGCCTGGTTCCAGCTTTACAGTGGGAAAGGGGTATAATGAGCCAACCCGGTTCCAGTTCTACAGTGGGAAAGGGGTATAATGAGCCAACCCGGTTCCAGCTCTACAGTGGGAAAGGGCTATAATGAGCCAGCCTGGTTCCAGCTCTACAGTGGGAAAGGGCTATAGTAATCCAGCCTGGTTCCAGCTCTACAGTGGGAAAGGGGTATAATGAGCCAGCCTGGTTCCAGCTCTACAGTGGGAAAGGGGTATAATGAGCCAGCCCGGTTCCAGCTCTGCAGTGGGAAAGGGCTATAATGAGCCAGCCTGGTTCCAGCTCTACAGTGGGAAAGGGCTATAATGAGCCAGCCTGGTTCCAGGTTTACAGTGGGAAAGGGGTATAATGAGCCAGATTGGTTCCAGTTCTACAGTGGGAAAGGGGTATAATGAGCCAGCCTGGTTCCAGCTCTACAGTGGAAAAGGGCCATAATGAGCCAGCCTGGTTCCAGCTCTACAGTGGGAAAGGGGTATAATGAGCCAGGCTGGTTCCAGCTCTCTGGTGGGAAAGGTATATAATGAAGCAGTATGGTTCCAGCTCCGCAGTAGGAAAGGGGTATAATGAGCCAGCCTGGTTCTACCTCTAGTCTTATAGATGAAAGGTCAGTCAGCTGCATGTAAATGCACACATATTTTACCTGAACCTGTGCTGGGATGCACTCAAGCTCCAGAACTGTCAATCATGCGAAAACAAACGGTAACAATTGGTAAGCGAAACAAATAAGACAAATGCGACATGCATAACGTCAGAGACAAAGCAAACAAAGCTGAGGTAGAGTGGTGGCATCTGAGCCTTAATCCTCACCGCTGAGCCTGAAATGCCATTTCTGCATGGGTGGCTGGGTGAGGAGGATCATGCTGTTTAAAACAGGTGTAATGAAGTGTTTCTCATCTCCATCTCACCTTTCTGTCCATTTCATCTTTGGGGTGGGCAGGCTCTGTTTTTTGCTATACTTTTTGCTCTGGGTACTGGCTTGATAAAACACACACACATACACACACACACACACACACACACACACACACACACACACACACACACACACAATAAAACAATAAACACAAGGCAAATATAAACTAGCAAAAGAAGGAGGGTTGTCATATTGGAAATGTATTGAGCCACTTGGTTGCCACTTGTAAACGATGCAACCTAAGGGGTATGTATCTGTGCATATAACTGCAAAAAAGTAAAACAGTACAATGGTGAGATCATAAACTCAGTGGTTTTCTGCATTTTACTTGGTACCTTCACACCAAAACTTAGGATTGCAGAGCATGGTTTATATTTTTAAATACCATAATTAAACAGACGAAATCAAAAAAGTCACCTTTTGACAATTGGAGTGCCATGTTCGTTATGCTCAAATGAGTCTTCAATTATTACCCATGGTGTGAGTCTGGGTGATGTATTTTGTTTCTAGTCTCCTCAGTTAAAATTCAAGTGCATGTACAGTATTTGGATGATAAACAGATTTACGATTTCAAACTTGTTAAATAAAGAAGAAGTACCAACAGAAAATGATCTGGCTTCTCTCTGTCATGGCATTTTGATAAATGAAGTGGATTAAAAGAGGGAAACAGATCTATTTCACTGTCTGGGTACAGGAAATCAATAACTGATAAACCTTGATAAATCAATATGGTGATAGTATAACATTTCAAAGTGATTTGCCACTAATGTAAGGCTGAAATTATCAAACCACGGCCCATAATCATGAACTAAAGGTTTCCATATCAATGGGGAGGTTTAAATCCAATCTATTTGTCTCCGCATATCACCACTGAGAAGTGCCTCCATTTACCATGACTAACGAATAAGATGTTCGGAAGGCTGTCATGTGACCAGATCATGTTGTCATGGGGACACAGACATATATTGGACACACTGGTATAATATCGTAATATACTCATTATCTGCATTTACATCATTTAACAACATCTGAATATCCGCATTAGAAAAACAAAACATTGCAATGAGGCTGTTGACAAAGTATATATTTTTTGTTCTCACATGTTCACAGTTCTGAAATGGGGTACAACAAACAGCAGAATTATTCAAAACTCTTATATATTTCCCCCCTAATGATTTATAGATATAAAACATTAATTTTAATTATATGTTGTTACGCCCTTGATTTATAATAATAGGATGACACTGTTTTTTCTTTGTTTGAACTTCAAGAGCATTTATTTGTAAGAAACATGTCCCTTTTGCTGGAAACCTTGCAAATTGAACATTAAATCAGTTGCTGTTAATACTGGTAATCCTGTGAAGCAGGGATAAATGTCTACGATGAAAATCAGGACTAACACGTCGCACAAAGTGTGCGGCCCATCTTTCCAGACAAACCCTGTTAATATCCGCATCACAGCAAAGACTACATTTTTGCGATATTGGCGATAGAGTTGGGCTGACGTATTAATAACCCAGGGATTTCAGTTCATCTGATATTTCCAGTAATTCGTCATCGTGTCAGGCTGGCAGATCCCTTGCTCTCCCTAGCAAGCATTACCACGCTACATCATAAATCAAACAACAACAACAAAAACGATAATAATAATAATAATAATAATAATAAATAAGTCAGCTGACCAGGTTGAAGAACAGTCAGTTTTCACATCCACTCTCCAACTCTTCTTCTCCCTGGAATTATTTGTTGCTGTCTTCCTGTCAATGTTTCTTTTTTTATCCATCTGTTTATTTTATTTCATTTCACCTCTACTGGTATGGCAGTAGGTAGCAGCCAAGTAAGCCCCCCACCCCACCCCTCCCCCCGCTCCCTCCCCACCACACCTCCATCCCTCCCTCCTTCACCCAGGAGATGACAGAATGATTGGTTATCGTGTGATTAGCATAATCCAAGAGTGTCTCGAAGGGGACCGAAGTGCATCCACCACCTTGGCAGGATGATTGCGTAAGAGAATTAGGAACTGCCACTGGCCCAGGACATTGCCTGCCTGCCTCCACGCCTGGGTCTGATTGCCCCCCACCCTACACACACACACCCACACCACCCCTCCTCCCTTCCTTCCTTCAAGTGACTCTTCAGAAATGATTTGCAATTGAGTAGTTTTAGAGACAGGGGACACACTGAAAAGAAGTCCGAAAAAAATGGAAAGAGGAAAACAAATCAATGACAGACTTCAAAGGGTCTTTTTGCAGCCAAGAGTTAAAAAAAAGAAGACATTTAAAAATAATATCCAGACCCACCATGGGCACGGCCGTTAACAATACCCTTAATCTGAACGTTAGACACACATTATTTTTCGTGCCCGCTCGTGTGTGTGTGCGTTTAATCCAGGCAGCACTGCTTTTGGGTCGTCTGTACAGATATAACACCTTGCCTCCACCCCACCCCCCCAAAAAAACACAACTACAAGCTACAACATCAGCAGCAAACGCAGCCCTGGTTCCCACCTCTGCTTACTCAGCAGGTTGTCAGTGCACCTTGTTTGGCAGAGACGTATGACGATCCTCGAGCGCCGGCACTTCGCCCCTCAACCTCCCCGTCTCAGCCACAGAACCCAGCGTATTACAGCCCCCCTCCCTCCGTCACCCCACATCACGGCGAGACTGTCGGTCTCTCCATGAACATGACTCCGGGGCTTTCGCATTGGAGAGGAGACACCCCCCCCCCCACCCCCTCCTGTGCCCCATTCACCCACTCGCCTTTTTTGGGAGACGAGCGGCTCTCCCAAAAAACTCCCCGCACTTTCGCGCGGCTCCGCCGGATTAGACACGAACCAGCGCGGAGCGCTCGTCGTTAACTCTCGAAATGAAAACGCTGTAATGCACACCCGCGCGCGCACGCACGCTCAATCGCACATACACGAGTGCATGCTCACACACACACACACACAGTCCCGTACACAGACGCACGCTCACATGCATGAACTAACGCACACTCACACAAACGTGCAAACATACATACGTGAACGCATGCTCACATGCGCAAACTTGCACGCACACAAACTCATTCAAACACACATACACGCACACGCGCGCACAGTGAAAGAGTTTACCCAGCTCTTACCTCGTCTGGCTTGCCCTGACAGGTAAGCAGCAGCTGGGTGTGTGAGCGGAGAGCGAGGCTCTATCGGCTCCTCTCATCCTTTCCTCCCGACTCCGGGCTTCCTCACTCTCTCTCTCTCTCTCTCTTTCTCTCTCTCTCCCTTCTTCAGACAGCCCACCACACCGGAGTCCGGGCGCAGCGATCGAGCCTTTCCCCCCCCAGTCCTGCTCAGCTCCTCCGCTCAGCTGCTGCAGCTTAGGAGGGGAGCTCTGATTGGCTGGCCCCACACTCGCTGCACGTCTCCCCTCCTTTACCTCCCCCTTCCCTCTCTCTCTCTCTCTCTCTGTTTCCTCTAGCTCTCTCTCCCTTTATCTCTCTCCCCGGCTCATAGGTACTCCAGGACAAGATGCACAGCCTCTGAATGCTTGCGCTCTCTAGACCCTCTCTGGCAGGGGAGCACCTAAAGGAAACTTAATTAATAATGAAAACAAGTGGGGAGGGTGGGAGGAACAGATACAGAGAGAGAGTGAGAGAGAGAGAGAGAGAGAGAGAGAGAGAGAGAGAGAGAGAGAGAGGGAGGGTGTGAAACTGGCATGCAGAGTGACAGTACTCTAGCTGATAGCACACGGGGAGAGAGAAAGAGAGAGAGAGAGAGAGAGAGAGAGAGAAAAGAGAAGGAAGGCAAAAAAGAAGTGTTAGCCCATCAATTAAGAAGACAAGAGGGGAGAGGAAGAAGAAAAAAAAACACAGCAGAAAGAAATGGGGGAAGCAGGTGGGAAGAATTAAACAAACAAAACTGGGAGGAGACAGCGAGGTGGGGCCTGCGGGTTACACCTGGTTTGGGGACGTGTCCGTGGAGCGTATGGGGGCTTCGACACCTGCACCTCCACGTTCCTCTCCTGACTCTTTCCTCATCCAGCCCCAGCCCTCTCTGCCCTCGTTGCCAAGCAGTGATGCTGATATCTGCTAATTTCTGTTTATTCACCGTCCCTCAACTTCACTGGGTGCCTCAAAGCTTCTCCCTCAGGCTCCTGGAAACGCAAATCCACACTGCCTACCCAAGCACCGCAGTACATGCACATAGCGCTGTCGTTGTTGTTGTTGTTGTTGTTCCTATTTACCTGACAGATGCGAATACCTAGACTTAAATCTTAAACCTGCACCTTCCTCGTGTGTAGAATTGCCCACCTGGTGAGGGGAAAGTTGCAACCCGATTATTTTGTTCTTCTTTCTCTGCGTGTTCTCTCAGAGGTATTTCAGTGCCTATTTGATGAGTGAATACACAGACGGACGTGTAAATGAGTCTGTGTCCATCGTTCAGCGTCCGTGGGGCGGCTGCTCGCGTGGCGAAGAGCAGGAAGTAAGGTTTTGTAAAGCCTGTAGCCTATGAGAGCGCACATTGCACTCGTCCTTATTTTGCCAAGTTGAGGAATGTCGCTGGGTTATCATAATCTGTTGTCCCAGGACCAACAATCCTCTCAACCAATCAAACACAGGATAGTTTTTTGACATATTTGCCACTCGTTTCAATATTTGCCACCACCCGAGCGCCATCCATTGTTTGAGCAAGGTAAAGGATTTGTTCTTTTTGACATTTTATTCATAACTAATTCAATTATCTTTAAGAGTAATCAGGTGTAGTATACAGAATATTAAGGATCAGATTAGATGACAATCTGCTAACGGTGTATGTGCAGCGAGCAATTTACGAACTAGTTATGTTGATGATGTCAAAAAGCTGTCCCGTGTTTGATTGGTTGATAGGATTGTTTTTCCGGCGACAACAAAATATGATGCACTCAGCAGAATCAGGACGAGAGCCCATCGTACAGATCCACTTCGGCTGGACTCATTCCTCCTCTCTGACACGGAAATGACAACCTCAGTAACACATAATCAAAGGTGTCAGGTCAATCGATGGGCAATGCTTTAACTGGACCATTTTTTGTGTGTGTGGGGGGGGGGGTGGAATATATCAATAAATGAACTAATAAATAAAGAAATAAAAAGGCGTCAAGCTGGTGGGAGTGAAGAAAGAAGCAAGATGTGTTGTTGAAAATGTCAATGTAGACAGCAGAAAAATCCTTCCGTGACAGCTGATGTTATTTAACGCAGTCAAACAAGGAGTAACATCTTTATGCCCTATCCTCCCACGACAACGCAGATTATGTCAGTCAGCTCATCACAAGGAAAGAAGAAAATAAAAAAAACGTCAACAAAAAAAAAATTCAAATGAAAGGGAATAGATTTTGCAGTTGGATGAATCCCATTTCAAGCTACTGGGTTCAGTGGGTGGGTGTGCGTGTGTAGGACCTGCCAAGGAAACAGATGAATGACCCACACATGTGAGAGGATACCAGAACTGCGAGACAGATCCTTGGGGTGAGAAAAAAAAGAAGAGAAGAACTTGTGTTCCCACTTTAACAGGTTTAATTTATTTCCTTTGGATGAAAGTCAAGGTTACGTGGTGCTTCTCCATTAAAGATCACATTCAGTTCCTCTTTCCTCACGGTAATGTAATTATTCTCTCTGTGCTTGAAGCGAGAGGATGCAGACTTCTCTCAAGTTCTCCAGCCCAGATGAAATACTTTGCGCTAAAAGGATATAGCTGCCGTCTGACTAATATTCCTATTCCTAATTCCTAAGATTTCCGTACAAAACTGGTGTTGACACAAAGAGAGTGCAGTAGCAGGAAGTGTGATGTCATGCTCGTCTTGAGCTCGTGGCGGGACGGTTAGAAAACCATGCAGGAGGCTCATGGCAGAGATGAACCCTTAGCCTCATTTTGAACTTGGTTGCTCATTAATATGCAGTTCACCTGGAGTGTTGTCTTCTAAAATGGCCGTGTAAATGAATGGAGAGATTGGAGGAGGGAAAAGGAAAAGCGGCGTTTTGTTCAAGCTAAGTGTTTCCCATGCATATTTAAACAAGTGACAATTACAGCAAATGTGACTGTAAAAACAAAAATAGAAAATGCTGGAAACTTCAGAGTAAGGCAAAGAGGGTGGATAGAGAATGATACACACAGGCCTCCCCATCATTACTGCATATTGGCCCAAAGCTAACAATTTGTTGTATAAGCTACCAATGCTAATTTAACAAAAAATGGGTACTTATCTTATCTTTCCAGATTTCCGGACCCACAAGAGACATTTCCCTGGAATTCAAGAATTATTTGTTCTTAAATTTGACAATAAATGTACGTCAAGAGTTAAAAATATATATCTTCACCAACACAGTGGACAATTAATTGATTACCAAACTGTGTCGGTGAGGAAATAAAAACATTTATTTGCCAGTCAAAGTTGAGGACAAATGTTGATAGAATCCAGACCTTTTCTCCTCTATATAAAAATGTTACACTTAAAGCCAGAGCAACAAGACAGGCTGTGCTTTTCTACAATCGAATTGTGTAATAGTTATGAACAGAATGCCCAATGCAAGTATACACTTTCTATTTTAAGAGCTTTTTGAAAAAGTAAGGCTGACAAAAGCCCAATCCCCAAAGCCCAACCGCGTCGAAAAAGCACGAGTCAGATCCACACGTCATAGAGAGAACGGAAGAGGGGATTTGACATTACACTGTACTGAAATGCATTGAGCATATAGCAACTACAATATTCTACACTCTTAGAAATAACTTCATTAACATGGCAAACCATCTGTTATGTATTCTATCACACTTGATGGTTTTTTTAAATTATTTGCTAGACCGTTTTGCGATATTCGTAGGGAAAGCAGCTAGCTAGCTACCTAACTAACGTTACTACCGGCTAACTACTGCTAACCTTAGCTGTGCTGGATTGCAGCAAGCTAGCGCAGGCTAGATTTGTTACACTGTATGATCCAGCTGTCTTTATATTAAACATTTTCTACATACCATGTCTACATCTTTTCAGTTTCTTTAGTTTTAATCACAAGTAGCTAGCTAGCTAATTTTATACATCTACATAGTTATTGTAATATAGGCGCAAGCTATCTTAGCTGTGCTGGTATCATATGCTTATGGACAGTTTGTTCTGTGGAACTGGGGACACCTTGGGAGGCACAACAGAGTGCCCATTCCATCCTGTGTGGTACATAAAATTAGGGAGACATTTCCTAATGATATGGGGGTGTTGACTCGCCAACATCAGAGTGAGATACAGAAGATGAAGAAGAATCCTCTACCCCATCTGTGACGGTGGCTGCCAGGCACTTTATTCAAAAGCACAGAACATACAGCCATTACCAATATGCGAAGGGAAAAAAAAGTACACTGTAACTTACAGATGCTTTTTTAACAACTAGCTGACGTTACTAGACTAAATAACTAAATAATTTGGTAGAATCCTAAACACTATAACTAGCCAGCATAAGTTTAATAATAACTAGCCAAATAATACGTTTTTTTTGGGACTTCATGAATGCTAGAACGTTCGCTAACTACTGACAGTGAGCCAATGTTATAACGTTAACGTTACAACTAATGTTAATTGTCATTTAACGGACAGGAGTGTATGGAGACAGTCAGTAGCTGGCTAGCTAGCTGCTATAGCTAGCAGGCTAGCAGTTAGCAGTACTAGCAGCTAGCTCCAGATCGTGTTCTATCTATTACGTCACATAAATTGCATTGTGGGTAGATTTACGAAGATTTGGCAGATTCTTGAGTTAAGTTTTTAAACTTCAAATATGCATATGTGTTTTCAAATAAATATGATCACAAACGTACTATGATATAGTTAGGGGGTATTTGAGAGACATGTGTCATCACTTTTGCAAGGTAAATTCACAGGAGAACAATGGGCTCCATCATTGTGAAATGGAAGAAGTGTGGAACCACCACAACTCTTCTTAGAGCTGGCCGTCTGGCCAAACTCAGTAACCGGGCAAGAAGGGCCATGGTCAGGGAGGTGACCAAGAACCCAATGGCCACTCTAAGAGAGCTTCAGAGTTCCTCTGCAGCGATGGGAGAACCTGGTAGAAGGACAAACATCTCTGCAACACTCCATCAATCAGACCTTTACGGTAGCACTTGGCATTCAAGCCAGCTATAAGCCAGCTCTAAGAAGAGTTGTGGTGGTTCCAAACTTCTTCCATTTCACAATGATGGAGCTCACTGTTCTCCTGGGTGCTTTAGCAATGTTTTTATACCCTTCCCCAGATCTATGCCTCAACACAATTCTATCTCGGAGGTCTATGGAGAGTTCCTAGGACTTCATGGCTTGGTTTTTACTCCGACATGCAGTGTCAACTGTGGGACCTTATATAGACAGGTGTGTGCCTTTCCAAATCATGTCCAATCAATTGAATTTACCACAGGTGGACTAGAATCAAGTTGTAGAAACATCTCAAGCAGTATCAGTGGAAACAAAATGCACCTCAGCTCACTTTTGGGTGTCATATCAAAGGGTGTGCACACTTGTGTACATATGACATTTTACATTTTGATTTTTAATAAATTAGCACAAATGTCTAAAAACCTGTTTTCACTTTGTCATTATGGGCTATTTTGTGTAGACTTTTTAGACAAAAAATGAACTTAATCTATTGCAGAATAAGTCTGTAACGCAATGAAACGTGGAGAGGGTGAAAGGGGTGTGCAGACTTTCTGGCTTGACTGTAAGCCTAAGAGAGTTTCAAGTTTTATTCTATGACATAAATTACGCATGTTCATATCTCAACCGTGAATTTTGAAGCTGTTATGTGTTTTTAAAAAGTAAGCTGCTAACAAGTTGCTACGTTCAAACTACAACTGTTGTCGGAATAATTAAACGTCATTACATTACAGCTAGGTGGCTAGCTACGAATAAGCATTGCTTGCTCAGCTGTACAACTAGCTAGCTGGCTAGCTACGAACATAATATATAAATTGCCTGCAGCTAGGTAGTATTTCTGAAATGTAGCTACAGCTAGCTGGCTAGCTACAAACATAATATATGAATTATAATATATAATTATATTATAATTATATAGCCAGCTAGCTACGAAGATAATAATATGCATTGTCTGTTCAGCTGTACAGCTAAGTTAGCTGCCTAGCTATGAATATAATATATGGATCGCTTAGATGGCTAGTATTTTGTGTCACTTTGTGTAATTTTAAGTAGCTTTTGGCTCTGCCAGGTAGTGAAAGGTGCAGTCAAGCTACGAACATATTCCCTGCTCAGCAGGCTAGCACACAACTGAAATTATAGGGGAATTGGTCAGATTATGCATACCCATAAAGCAATAATGTACATTTTTTAACAAGCCTTGGTAATTGTTCTCAGTCTATAACCCTTTTTCTCTGTTAGCTATCGCTGGTGATCATGGCTGTTTCAATAGCTAGTTTGACAGCAAATCAGAAGACCAAAGCTGAGCAGGCTATGCATTTATTTTGTTCATAGTTAGCCAGCTCGCTAGCTGTATATTTTAGCTTAATCTGACCAATTTTGGGACTACAATCACTCAGGAATGCTAGCTCGTCATGTTGGTATAGCAACTACATTCCAAGAATTCCGATGACATCACCCGGACACATTCTTCACACCCGGACACATTTTGCCATGACAGTGCCTACACTTTAAACTTACTTTTAACTCTTTGGGGAGTACTGTGTTGCACTGTATGATGTTTATTCTAGAATATGCCATAACATTCCAGTTGATTCTAATTGATGACATCGTAAAGGGCTGATAATGGCACCCTCAACGAACTGCAAAATTCCAGAAGAGACCATTATGAAATAATACTAGAATTCTCAAAGGTTTAAAACGGAGAAATGTTATGGATGAAGGATGGGTTGGTGCTATGCACAAAAATTGATTTGAGAAAAGGCAGAAGAAAAAGGTACAAACTAAATAAAAAAAGCAATATTATCTCCATTTACTACTGAAATTATAGGCCTCTGAAAGCTATTTCCCCAAGCATTTATATTAATAAATATACTGTACGAGTAAGAGTGACGGCTGGTGAGCTCGGAAGAGAGGAGGCTGAAATCTTACCTTTAAACTGACCACTGGCCTTATTTTGCTTAATTAACGTATCAGTTACTTGAATGATCCGTTGGTGAGTAGTCACAAAGCTTCCTCGTCTCGCATTGTAGCGATGTCATTCTTCACGTCACATTGGAGAATGTAAATCACAGCAAGGGGTTGAACTGAGTAGAAATCAACTGAATCATTTCAAGGAATAGGCAACATTTTTAACTTGAATCCCTTTGTTAACTTCTAGCGCCTTAGCTTTGAGAAATGCACAGTATTGCCTAGAGAACAAACTTCCTTTTTTTCAAGCTGATAAATCGCTACTGACACATACATACATCTCATCTGGCAGCACATAGCCTATTCAACTCTGCAAATGAGTCAATAGGTTAACACTTGGGCATTGGTCTTAACGTTTATATTGGAATTTGCATGAGTAATAACTGTTCCATTCCAAAAAAGCCAAATATTGTGTTTAAATGCACACGATATGCAGAGCAATAGTATATGGTACAGGCAGCGACATTGCCAATTTTTAGCATTACAACTGGATAATATACCACATACAATTCACTTGGCACAAAGCAAAGATGAGTGTTCTATTAAATGATACTTCATTGTCTCTTCTTGTTGACTTATAATCCTGAGGAAGTCACGTTCATTGGCGTAGTCGGCACCCCTGTTTACTCCAGCTTCTCTTCACAGCGCATTTGCATCTCAGCCACAGATGAACGCAGCACGCCAAAACAACCGTGGTGCAATTTAACGCAACCGTACACCGCTATCTTGGCAATCTCAACCAACTCATTTTAATTACCTGTTTAATCACTTGTTTACTTGTATATTTGGCGGCGGATCCAAAGCCTTTGTTCTAAAACAGACTGCTCTGCGTTGGGTGGCACTGGCACCTTCGTCCAGATGGCACTTTCACAAAGAAACGGCGGGAAGGATCACCACTATCAGTGGAAAGAACACTCGCCTGCTTGCCTCCCAAATAGCGCGATTGTTCATTTTCTGATTTGCTGTTTTGATTTTTTTTAACCTTTTTTTCTTCCCCACTGCTACAGAGGTCTTTAATAACTTGTTTTGACTGGCAATGGAAATGCTGTCTGGGAGAAAAATAAATAAATCTTGTTAAAACCCTCCTATTTCGATGCTGCGGTGAAGTGATTTTGAGGTGACTTGTGAGAACGGTGACATTTTTTGAAGCATGTAGTCATTGCTGGGACTGATTCTGTGAGTCTCAGTGATGCTTGGATTACATTTTCTGTGGGGGGAGGGGATTTTTATTTTCATTGTTCACAGTGTGTACTGATTCTCCAACTTCTGTGTAGCCAGCCTTGGGACACAGAATCTGACAGCTTCTTCTTCCTTTTTAGAAACGCTGAGCTACAAAAATGTGCAGCTGCACCGCGCAGAAAAGAAAAGTTTGAGATTTGGAATAGGGTTTGGCTTTCCTCATCTCCGCTACATTGAGGCATCTTCAATTATACAAAGTAGACATCATTCGTAGACAGCAGGTAAAATGACAAGTCTAGTTGGGCTGAATGGCCAGTTTTCATCATCAAACATTCTTCTGCATGTTCTTCTATACAATTCAAACATTGAACATTCAACATATTTTTTCTCAATACCAGATCCATGGGGCCCACGCACACACACACACGCACTAGAACAGTGTCTTAACAGGATGAAAATAGAATGGTTTTTTTACATTTTACGTTTTTTGGCAGATTACTGACAATTCAATATGCAGAGCCAAATTTTGGTTAGTGGCACAACCTAGTTTTGGTTAAAATCATGTTTCATTGAAAATTCTCAGGTATCTGAGAAATGTTCAGCTATCTTCCAGCTGATGATGTCCTATTCTCTGGGTAATGGGTTTCCCCAAGGTTTGTACGTTAACAAAGTCAAGGCTTGTGCAAGCAGGACTGGCGGCTGGATTTCCCTCAAATTTTTCCTCGTATTTATTTCTTCCTTCAAAAGTGAAAATAACATTTAAAGAACCAGCATTTTACAGGATAGTGCTAAACGGGGCATACCTGTATTCATTTGGTAGAGATGTAAGTGACCCAAAACAAATATATCATATTATATGGTTCATGAATTACAGTAGATTCATAATGTAAATACAGGATAATATAGTGGTGTAATAAACATAGTGATATACTACATTGCCAGGTATTAAGCATTCAACAAAGACGTTCATTTGATTGTTATAAAAACGTAGCTTGCTGAAGTAAAAATCAAATTGAAAATAGTTGTGTAAATCTACCATATATCGACCATATCAACAAAATTTGTTTCTTCATCTCATCAATCTTCTTTTTATTTTCTTCCTCAAAACTGTTCTCAATGGAGGAAGAGATACAACACAATGGGATAAAACAGACTAAATCTCCTGTAATGGTACAACTACCTCGTCGCTTTTCTTTTCTATATTCTACATCATTATATTTGCTCAATACTCAACACAAAGACATGTTTATTCACTCAAGATTGTCATCAGAAGACTCCTGACTGCCCACAAACAGTGTTTTTTCTGACATGGAATTATTACAACCACAGTGTGAAAATGTCAAACCTGGATGATTCACGCTGGACTGAAATTACAGATGTGCTCTGGCAATTATCACATTACCAGACAATCAGCAAGTCGGCAATCATGCCCCAACTATACCTAACTAGTATTAAATATGAAAGGGACATAAGATGAACACAATATGATTTTGTACTTCAACATGAAAAATATTTCAAAAAAATAAAACACAAGATGAATAAATCAAACATTAAATAATATCAATTAATTAATGTACCAGGAGAAAATTAGACAAATCTTGTGGCCTTATTTAAATAAAAAATATTCTGACACAAACTGGGCTCATGATATGACATTATGTGACATTATGTAACATGAATATTCAAATGGTATTTGGCAGAGCAACACAGGCGTGACTCATTATGAAAATGAAATCAATGGAGTTAAAGGAGTTCAATCTCAAAGTGGAATTAAAATTAGAATTCAAAAGGGAAGAGTAAGGGGACCACATTTGGGCAGGGAGCTTATGGGATGTGGAGTCCCTCAGGGATTGGTTTTGGGACCTCTACTCTTCCTAATTCATATAAACTACATTAATATGGAAATGAGCAGCCAAATCCAGATCTAAGGGATCATACTTATGGGAACTGTTAAATTTGAGTTTGTGCAACATGGAAGAAAAAAAATTGGGGTATAATGACTTATCATACATATACAGTATGTTAAAGTGTTGAATAGAAATTATAGCAAGGGTGTAACCACATATTATTTGGGGGGACATAGTGAATTATTGAAGGGGGGGAGGGACAGATATGACTGTTTTGAATATTTGGGGGATATGCCAAAGAGAGGGTCATCTAGACTGCATGCATAATTGATGAATACTACACAGTCATATGCGCAGTGTAAGTTCAACTCTAACAGTGGTGTGCATAAGTCAGAAAGGCATAAGATAAACTTTTCTCAATACAGTGTCCATTTTAGGACATACGACGTGTGTGGAATTATCACAGTCAGGGACGACTCCCTGTGACAAACCTCTCATTTGGAGTGTCAGAATCAGCAAAACATCTCTCAGCCAGCCTCTCCTCTGTCTAGCTAGCTTGCTATTGTTTTGTTTATCTGTGGCTAAGGCTAGCAAAATAGTATTGCCATCGCTAGGTTAGTTTATTAATAGTTTATTTATTATTAGTATGAATGACAATAATACCCAATCTGAATGACGGAGGATTGTCTGAGAGAGGTTTTGCTGACTTTGACGCAACTTCTACGCATGTCTGATGCTGTCCTAAAATGGACACCATATATCACAGTAAAATGCACTTTAGCGGAATTGATTTCTCAATGAATGTGGCAGCTGTGCATTGTACATTTTGGCGTTTCTGTTCTGTACTCTGTGTTACTCTGAGTCTGGAGATGTCTGTGCTTGTGGAGCACCATATGCCACACATACTCTACCTAGACGTGCGACAGCTTTCCAAACGCATCAAGCGCTGAACATTGCATTCTCATTAAGTGAGGAAGATACTAATTACATGACTAAAAGCACACTCTTCATGTGCCTGCATGCATGTTTTCAAAACTTTAATGAATTAATTAAAATTAAGCAGATGTTCATGTTTGACTTTCACAGGACTAAAAGATAATTCATTGATTTTATAATAATTCAAAGCAAACGAAAGCACGTTATGTATATCCTACATAGAAATATTTTTTTACAGTTGGCTAAATGTACGTGACATGTATTCGATTTTTGTCGAGACATCATTTTGTACACATTACCTTTTACTCTCCAATAGGATTGACAGCACATTTTGTTTTTTTATATCAGTACGGTGATATTTTTCACTATTGCTAAAAGTAACACAAAAAAAACTACGTTTGGTTGTAAAATATATTTTTAAATGTAATCATTTTCTTTTTCCCCCCATTCAAATAAAATCATATTTTGGGTCTTGTATGAATATTTATCAACACCCTTTCTATTGCTTAAAACAAAGGTAACCTAAGACCATTCTCAATAGGTTAGTCAAAACCTCAAACTCTTTTTTTCTTAACGTTGAAAAGGAGAGAGCACGGGTTTAAGGTCACCTTTAGATTCAGCGTTTAAACGAGTTTTACTCACGTTCCACAGTGACCTTGACGGTTTCCGTGGTGAGCAATAATCTCTGAAGGTTTTTGCTTGTTTTCCTTTTACCTTAAGGGGGTGAGGTCAAAGGTCAAGATGACCCCCCTTCCCCCCTCTCATTGAGACTGCACATTACTCATTCTCTGCGTTCAATAGTAACCTTGGTTATGGTCTCTCTGGGCCTGGGATAACAGTCATTATCACCACATAATTATGCTTCTTACCTTGAGGGGGTCTTCATTCTTACACTGGGGAGGGAGTGTGGTTCACTTTGTAATTTAAAATTAATAAGCTCCAATCAGTAGGCCTGTACTCCCCCTCTCAACACACCCCAGCACCCCCCTTCCCCTCGTAAGCAATCAAAATCACCCAAGCTGTGGAACAGAGGAATCGACCGAAGCACTTCCTGAAATCTGAGGTGTGTGTGACAAACACGGGGAGGTAGCTGTTTATCTTTGGGAGTTCCTAATTTATTTTCCTTAATCCTGGCACCTGAAATGCACAAATATATGAATGATGAGCACCGCTGTGAAAGTGTGCTTCCAAAGCAGAATGGACCTTCTCCTGACTATCTGCCACCTTCCTTCTACCCTCTACAGACAGAATTGTGACCCAATGGTATTTATCTTGAAATGCACCGTTGCATTCTTTAATGAAATAAGATCGTCCCTATCAGTGTGTGGCACATAAGAGATTCAGAAGCACACCTTAGGAGTGAAATGGACTGTTGACCATTGGAAGCTCTAAGGGTCAGAGTGCTATTGACTGGCTGACTTAAAGCATTAGAGCGCCTGATGACAGTGGAGGGGTTAGCTCAGGACTGAGAGTGCGGTATTCCCAGTGCACTGACCTTTCATTGACACCATTTGAAAGAGCTCGCTGTGCTAACGTACAACTTCAAATGCTCTTCCCTCACTCTTTCTCTCTCTCTCACTTTCTTGAATTCAAATGTTCCTTTCAAAATGTAAAATGCTTTATTCGCATACAGTGACTAATTTCCTCACAGGGATGTTTGTAAAGGAACATACTGTAGTATGTTGAAATAAAAACATGTAGTTTTTTGGTATGTAGTGTTTTTATATATTACTATAATTTTTTGTTGAATTGTTTTTTGGGCAGGGTTTTGTTCCTGGACTTCTCCTATACCCAAGTGGGTCTAGAGCTACTCCAACTTTCTGTAGACCTCAGCAGAACATTAACCCGTATCCACCGAACTACGTTATTTTCCATACACAGCGCAAACCCTTCATTCACTAATCTATGGGATATTCTGTAGACCGCGCAAACCCTTCATTCACCGATCTATGGAAAATCCTGTAACAGAAATTAAATTACATTTAAATGTTTGTTGAGGTGCAACGCCCAAATATTATATCATTATATAACACATGGGGGGTGTAGATTTCGCAGACAAAAATGTGCTTGTTACCTGAGACAAACAAAGTCACTAAAGTGGTACTACAAAATGATTTGGTACATGCTTGAAATTGCTATTCTAAATGCTTGCAACAATAACGCTCATAATAAAAAGATGAAATTGCGCAACTTCAGAGAGTCTCTATCAACAAACTTGATAAGTATAAGCTACAGGAAAGCAGTAGGAACTCCAGCTCTAGACATTGGCAGAAGGTTCCATCGGGATTTGCCCCACACACCAAAGCGAATGGAAACTGCTAGTAAGGTGCACGTTCAACGTGTTGACACAATTTTCATTTGTTTGGTATGTGAAGTGCGCATGTGGCCGCTTCCATTACCAGAAGTTTGCTTATGATGATCCCAATAGATACAACAAACAAAAGGCAAAACAATTTGAAAACTAATAACAAAATGAAAAATGAGATTAACTTGTGACATTACAGAGAATGATATGAACTAAATTAATTGAAATTTAACTCTTCACGTCAAATTTCAAAATTAATTGTAAATTAATTGTAAATTAATTTAAATATAATTTTCACACATATTTTGTATATAATAACACTAATTTGTTAAAATGTTTCATTGTTATGACATACCATGTCTCCACAAATTATGTATTATTCTAAATTATGTACAAATACATATTTTCTCATTTTCATAATTTGTATATGATGTTTTTCAATTGCAACTTTTTTGTGATTGGGCATAACACATCAGTTTATACATCAAAATAAAGATAATTTCATGTTTCCAAAAATACATAATTTGCCTATTGTTTCCCTTTCCATTTCCAATAAGAGGGAAGTGTTAGGCGGAAGGTTGGCTGAAGGTTGGAGTGTGAATGAGTGTGTTATGTGGCTAGGCACACACCGTGTTTATACAGAATAATGCATTAGGCGGATATGGGTTAAATATAGGTGTCTTCTATTATAATACATGACATTTTAATCTTGTGGCATTGGCAATACTGGCTAATTTGTAGCCTATACATGCCGAATACTCATTTGTTCTCAAGAAGAGTGTCTACTGGTTAAAAGGGAAAATAAAGGAAACTATCTCATATCAATGCTCATTCTATCTCCCACTAAAAGTGGTCCAAACTTCTAGTTTGTGTTGCGTATGTTGTGAGGCGCTCATCCCTCTAAGTCAGGGAAGTATGGCACAAGGGATACAATCTATCAGGATTTACAGCTCATGGTAAACAACTGGCACTGCACTGGTTCGATAAAGACAATTACTGGCTGAAGGAGGTGGCAAAGTACCCTTCTGGAATGAAAGCCTGTGGCCTGCCAGTACACAGGTTGAGCAGCCCTACAGGTAATTTGGTCCTCAGGGACCAGAGTTGAGCGGCCCTATAGGCACTACGGCCTTTCAGGGCCTGGGTTGAGTAGCCCTACAGGCACTGAGGCCCTCCAGGACCAGGGTTGAGTAGCCCTACAGGCACTGAGGCCCTCCAGCACCAGGGTTGAGTGGCCCTGCAGGCACTGTGACACTGCTGTAAAATAAAAACTGCACATCTAAAGTTTGCAAATAGGTTCACTGACAAAGTGGTCAGAAACCAGGCGAGGGACCCAAAACAAATATTTAAACTGGCAGCCACCTCTCCACTGACCTATCCAACGCAAAGATAACGAAACTCATGTTTAATTAGTTGCAGGATCCACCCATTCCTTCAACATTGATTTCTTAGAAGTAAACCCAAGTCAATAAATTCTATTTAACCGTCAGGCTCTTAAGCCGCAGTTTAGGAGTTTTACATATAAATCACCAGAACACCAATTGATCATCAACCACCTAAGCCCTGTTAAACAAATGGCTGGTTTAATTGTCAGTGGCTAACAGGTTGCCTGCCCTGTTCCTTCAGAGCAAGGTCATGCAAGGCCATTGTGCAATCAATACTGTAGGACAGCTATGCTGGATGAAGCTTAAAAATCCAAATTCAGGCCATCCTAGGAGACTTACCTGTAAATGTCAACGTTAGAAAAATATCTGGGGAACCTTTGTGGGGTCAAACGTCTGTGGCAGGAGATATCTTACATACATTCTGAATTGTCTGAATATTTCCAACTATGCCATCTCAATGAATTACCCACAGTCAGGCTCGTTCTGGAATTTGCCGCAGAGCGATGCTTGACTCATAATGACTCCAAAATGGTCACTAATCCCCCTGACAGGGCGCCGGTTATTCACTAACCTTTTCGGCTCAATTCCTGTCTTCATATCGCCCCGGGAAATGGCGAATGTGATACATCAAGGACTCACGTAAACTCCAGCAGAATCATTTAAAACTTTATTTATCAGGCCCCTTCCCTATGTTCAACTTGAACTCCAACTTTAAGCTCAGCTTGGACTGATTCTTATTTTTAATTATATATATACAGTATATATATATATATAATTGTTATTATTATTATTATTATTATTAATATATTATTTTGTGGTTGTAGAGTTTGTTTGGAGTTTTTCCAGCTAATCTATATGTATATCAGGGTGATATTGGGGGTGAGAGAGGTGCCAATTGAGTGTCAAGATTACCTGAAAGGATTCCTATCATAGCTTGATTTTTGCCTTCAAACTGTGCTGGCAGAACAGGGAGATAAAGTGACCTTCAGTTATAATGATCATGTGGGAGGTCTATGCGTGTGTGTGTGTGTGTGTGTGTGTGTGTGTGCTTGTGTGTGTGTGCACATGTGTGTGTGCGTATGTGTGTGTGTGTGTATGTGTGTGTCGGAGTGTGTGTTTGTGTGCGTTACTTGTACCGCCTACCTCACAAAATGTATTTATTTAAGTAACAAAGAGTTCTGCCTGTTCTGCTTGTTTTCCATTGATACAACAGCACTAAATATAGTGGGGTAGGGGGGTCAATGGGTATCCAAGACCCAAGACTTTAAAATACTGTTGTGCTGGTCAAATGACTTATCTGGTAGTCTTTTTTGTACATGCAGAATTTGTAAAAATAGATATTTCTCTCCTCATTTTTTCCAGTGAAGGCAACGCTGTTCCTTTTTAACTCAACTGTTCTGCATGGAAATGACTGTGCATGACCAATGCAATGGTGACATATAATTTATTTCCAAATGAGGAGGCTTGGCAGCCCACCGTTTCCAGTGCCAAACAGCTTATTAACGGAGGCTTTTCAGTTTAGTTATTCAATTTAGGTGTGTGTAAATATGAATCATCAATTTAATAATCCATATTGACTTCATCCATATTGAATATTCTTCATATTCATTTTTGTATATTATATATTTTTTGTATATTGACATGTTAATATTACAAATATGTCAATATTAAAACATGAATACAAAGAAAAAATATATATATATATACAGTACCAGTCAAAAGTTTGGACACACCTGCTTGAAACTAGGTTTATCTCATAATTGACAATGTTTTACACCGTATACGTTTCTGTAAATACTTTAAAATCACAAAAAAACGCATGTAACAATAAACAAAAGGAACATCAAAGCAATGTTCAAGAAAATTGAATTGAAAATTGAATCTTGGATTCCTCAAAATAGTCACCCTTTGGCTAATTCGGTTAATACGTTTTAGCAGGAAATCACCCGACATGTTTTCCTAGCTATTCTGCAGCAATTCCCAGAGAAACTTGTGGGTTGCTTTGCTTTGACTCTTCCTTTCCAGTTTGTCCCATACAAGTTCTATGGGATTGAGGTCTGGACACTGGACAGGCCAGGTCATTAGTTTGAGTTGTCGTTCACGTTCCTCCTTCACCAGATAGTTCTTGCACAACTTCAAGGTGTGTTTCGGGTCGTTATCTTGCTGAAGAATGAAGGAGAATGAAGGACTGCCCAATTGGCTGTAATCCAGATGGAAGGTGTGTCCAAACTTTTGACTGGTACTGTATATATATATACAAAAATTAAGAGACCACTCCACATTTTTCTTAAATCAGCATCTCTACATGTATGGCAGCCATTCCATTCCAGTGTCTGTTGAATTCCAACACAAGCACAGCTCATTCTGATTAGGTGATCACCTGAACCAAATCTTATTTAACGAGGAAAAGTATAAAAACCACTGTGGTCATAACTATCCTCTTGCAATAGGACCAGCTGGATGGCAAAAAACTGTGCTAGTAGTACCTCAAAAGTAATTGGAATCAAAAAATAACTATTGACCATGCCAAAAGAGTTGAAAAGAAAAGTTTTGAGTGAGGAAAAGAAGGGTTCAATTCTGGCTTTACTGGCAGAGGGATACAGTGAGTGTAAGGTTGCTTCTATCCTTCAAATTTCAAAGATGGCGGTTCATAAGAACAAGGTCAAGCAGCAGACATTGGGGACAACAACGCTACAGACCGGCAGAGGGCGAAAACGACTCTCTACTGACTGGGATGACCGCCAACTCATTTGAATGTCACTCAACAACCATAGGATGACATCAAGTGACCAACAAAAAGAATGGCAAATGGCAGCTGGGGTGAAGTGCATGGCGAGGACGATTCGAGACAGGCTCCTAGGCTGAAGTCATGCAAAGCTAGAAAAAAGCCCTTCATCAATGAGAAGCAAAGAAGAGCCAGCTTGAGGTTTGCAAAAGACCACAAGGATTGGACCGTAGAGGACTGGAGTAAGGTCATCTTCTCTGATGAGTCCAATTTTCAGCTTTGCCCATCACCTGGTTGTCTAATGGTTAGACGGAGACCTGGAGAGGCCTACAAGCCACAGTGTCTCGCACCCACTGTGAAATTTGGTGGAGGATCGGTGATGATCTGGGGGTGCTTCACCAAGGCTGGAATCGGGCAGATTTGTCTTTGTGAAGGACGCATGAATCAAGCCACTTACAAGGTTATCCTGGAAGAAAACATGCTTCCTTCTGCTCTGACAATGTTCCCCAACTCTGAGGATTGTTTTTTCCAGCAGGACAGCATGCCATACAGCCAGGTCAATCAAGGTGTGGATGGAGGACCACCAGATCAAGACCCTGTCATGGCCAGCCCAATCTCTAGACCTGAACCCCATTGAAAACCTCTGGAATGTGATCAAGAGGAAGATGGATGGTCACAAGCCATCAAACAAAGCTGAGCTGCTTGAATTTTTGCACCAGGAGTGGCATAAAGTCACCCAACAGCAATGTGAAAGACTGGTGGAGCGCATGCCAAGATGCATGAAAACTGTGATTGCAAATCAGGGTTATTCCACCAAATATTGATTTCTGAACTCTTCCTAAGTTAAAACATGAGTATTGTGTTGTTTAAAAATGAATATGAACTTGTTTTCTCTGCATTTATTAAAGGTCTGAAAACACTGCATCTTTTTTGTTATTTTGACGAGTTGTCATTTTCTGCAAATAAATGCTCTAAATGACAATATTTATATTTGGAATTTGGGAGAAATGTTGTCAGTAGTTTACAGAATAAAACAAAAATGTTCATTTTTACTCACATACCTATAAATACTAAAACCAAAGAAACTGATCATTTTGCAGTGGTCTCTTAATTTTTTCCAGAGTATATATATATATATATATATATATATATATATATATATATACGGTCAATATCAAATTGATCAATTATTTAATCATTTATATTTAAGCACAACTATACTGAACAGCTAAACTGAAACACCTCTGTAAAGAAGCCCTTTCATGCCAATGCATGTATATTTTTGTGTTATATATAATTATATTTATTATACAACATTTTTTTTAAATATATATTTTTTATGTGATGAGTAATCATTAAAACCTTACGCGATGTTGGGTGACACCCTTCCCCACCCCGGCGGCGCTGTCCCCCCAGACATGTTTGTTTTTCTCCATCACCTTACCCTCGCCCTGGCGGATCACACTAATGCGTGTGAAACGAGCTTCGCTCCCGGGAAGAAAGCAGAGAGAGCTGAGACAGAGGGATGGAAACGAGAGTCTATACCCTCTCCTTTAATATCTGCTCATTTGGTCGGGAATCATTCTCGTTGAACACAAACAGACTGGGTCGGTGGCTTATCATTCTCAATGAAGTGCATATATTTATTCATGCTGGTGTAAATCTTCTCAACACTCTTCACACATCCACTAAGAGTTCTCAGCACGGACACTGAAAAAGGTGTTTTTTTTGAAAATCATAATTTGAGAGCGAAAGACAAGAGCACTTTGAAGTCTGCTGCTTTTTGTCCTCTTTCGTGATACTCGCAGTTTCATCTCCGCTCTGAGGTTTTGACGGTGGCAAAATTAAAATTCAACGAATCCAGTCGTGGCCAAAAAAAGCTTAAAAAAAACTGATGTCCTCTGCGCTTTTCAAATCAGATTACAGATGTGGCCGTCTCAGAAATGTAATCACTGGACTTGATTTAAGCTGAAAAAGCAATGTCCGGACATATTGAAGTAAGGCACTGCGCCAGGATCATCGCTCTAATTTTAATATAAGTCTTTATCAATGGAGGAAGCAGCTGAGATCTCCCTGCGTGAGCATCCAGACAGAAAGCTATGTTTGGAAATGGCGGACGTGAGAGTAGCTCTAGCTCCATGGGAAGCGGTAGGCCAGCGGTGAGCTGAGGAGCCCAAAGGGTGTGTACTATGTTCAGCAAAAATCTAAAGTAAAACACCCCTGTCTGTCTGTCAGGTGGATTTCTGTCTGTCAGGCGGCTGTCTGATGGATTCCTGTCTGTCAGGAGGCTGTCAAATGGATTCCTGCCCAGTGCCTGCGCTGACCTGCAGAGGAGATTGTGTTTGATGGAGCCGTGGAGCCCGGCTGTCTGAGGGGAGGGCCTCACCTACTGAAGTAAAGTGACCTCCAGCATTCACTTCACACGCGCTCAGACCCACCGCTCTCCCGTGAAGCTCTTAGGCTGCTGTCGGGGAGAATGAGCTCAGGCCAGCAGAGCGAAACAGAGGTGCCGAATCCACCACTCGCACGCACACGATCCCACGCACGCGAGCGCACTCGTGAATGTACCCAGGCGCCTGCACATAGACGGGCATGCACGCAAGTGTCCCATGTATGCGCACACGCATGCGCGTGAACACACACCTACACACACTCACTCACTCACACACACACACACACACATACTCATGTATTCAGACACACATGCATAAGTATGCATATGCACCCAAAACGTGCACACATACAAAAACACGCACACACAAACGTGCAGGTATTGAAGAACCCACCTGTGTACACACGCACACATAAACACGCATGTAGCCACTTGTACGCACTTACCCACATGCATCAGCAAAAAAGGCAGGCATGCATGCATCTGCATAAAAGCACGCTCACCGTGAGTCCTTCATGACCCCTGTTGTTGCCAAATGAACAAATGCAAATATCCAGATTAAGGAGCCCAAACCTTTGGCAGTGTTATTACTGAAGTTCCATTCCACATTCCGGTCCATGACGTTCCTAGTATTATCCAGCACAAGGTTAGGCGCTAATGCGTACACCTGAGACAGGTCTATCCTGCTGCTCGAAGATGAATTCCTTATCCATCACTCCATTTTGCGATGCAGAATAGACACTGTAAGATTGCAGATGCGACGTCCGCCAAATCGCTTCCCTGTCAACAGATTATCTGGCCCATACGGCCGCCTCTAATTAAAACCCTGATTTATAATTTTTCTCTCTCTTTCCCTCTCTCTTTCTCTCTCTCTCTCTCTCTCTCTCTCTCTCTCTCTCTCTCTCTCTCTCTCTCTCTCTCTCTCTCTCTCTCTCTCTCTCTCTCTCTCTCTCTCTCTCTCTCTCTCTCTCTCTCTCTCTCTCTCTCTGTAATGCTTAGGTTGTGGGTTCAATCCCCACTAGGACCACATATACTGAAAAATGTATGCATTCACTGTAAGTCACTTTGGATAAAAGCGTCTGCTAAATGGCATATATTATATATTATTATTATTATTATTATTAAGGCTGAGGTCTCTCACAGGAGAGGCAGGGCTTCAGACTTTTGCTGTGAGAACTGCTGGAAGCTGTTATAATGTGCAGTGTGGCACAATGGGGGGGCCCAGCACAAAGGCAGTAGATCTGTTCACAGGTGAGCCGTGGCTCTTATACCCTTCAGCTAAATCCGTGACACGAGTTGCTTTATACAGAATTTGATCTTCACCTTTCTGCTTTAGATGGAGTCATTCACTTTCCCTGTCCTTTAGATAACAGAAGGCAGGAAGCCCAAAACATGTTTATTTCAATTCTTCAGAGAGATAGAGAGAAGAGACTTCACCCAAGCCAGAGTATAAACACTACTGAGTGTTCACCCAGAAAGGCTTAAAGCTGGACTCAGACTGGAGAACTGAACACTAAGCCCTCCCAAGCCTTGGTAACAACGTTCTCTCATAATAAATACCTTTTTTGTTGTTTCTTAAAAGGTGGAAACGCATACCAAGAGGCATTAAAAACATAAAAAAATATTCCTACAATCATTTTTTTAAATAAACAAGAGCAAAATATACAGTGACGTATTTATTAGACAGAAAGAAATGGAGTGTCAGGGAAGTTGTGATAGATTGCTTTCAGATACTGTATTCAATTTCTAAGGATGAAAAATATGCTGAGTACTGGCACTCAATTTAGTTTCTGCCTAATAAATACATCAACGTGTATTTTGTTCATGTATATAACAAGCCAGAAATATTATATTTTTGACATGTTTTTATTGCCTCTTTGGCCTGTGTTTGTCCTTAACTTTGACTTGCAAATAAACACTGTCAGAATATTAATTTTGTCCTTGAATTTGATTGAATTTGCCAAACAGAAGAAGCAGGGGATGTGAAATGCTTTGTCTCTCTCATTGGGAATCATACTGCACACAACCAGACGTGAATGAGGTCATGATGTGCATGTTAAATTGAGAGCACCCTGAGCCAGAAAATGGGTTTTTTGACATAAAGGTCTGGCAACCTGAGACCATGGCCTTGATTCAATCAATTTATTATTATTATTATTATTCATCACAAACACTGTCTGGAGAGTTCAGAATTTTTTTTCTGAACTAATTTTTTTTCAAATCAGTCGAAAGAGACATTTTTCAAAAGAATCCTTTAAAAAAAAAAAAAATTAGTCAAAGTAAAGGACAAATGTTGACTGAATCCATGCCCACATATACGTGTGACATGCGCCGAGTTCCTGCCTTCCCACCTTTTGATTAATGCGCGGAAACAATGACAGATTTTGCCTACCACCACCAGAGCTGTCCCAAGTTAAACCAAGAAAGAAATGCAGATAAACCACATAACACAAGTTATCATAATACATTTTGTTATGATACATAAATAACAATGGCATAACAAGTGCCAATGCCGATTGATAGAGGTGAACATTTCTCCCAGGTAAAGTCTATGACAAAGGCTATGAAATGCACGCCGGTTGAGATTCCGCTCTGTGCTACAGTTCAGCTTCATTCACATTATTAAGCTCTTCCCTTTCCCCCAGTATCATAGTGCTTCACAGCTCAGTGGGACTGAGTGGAACTCATTCAGGTGTCAGGTTAGTCTCAGGTTAGTCTGTAGTCTGGATTCAATCAACTTTGATTCAAAATTAAATTCATGTTTCCTTTGACTACCGATTAAATTCAATAGCTGCATTTAATTGGGAGTCAAAGTTAAGGTCAATATTTAATTAAATCCAGCAAGTTTCTGTTGCCATTATACACCATTAGTGCCTGCAAATAATTATTTCATCATGTTAATCAATTAAAGACTGAATGGGGAAAACTGATTTTATTCTGATTTAGTGATTCTGTGAGGCTCAGTTGGTAGAACACAGTGTTGTCAACGCTTAGGTTGTGGGTTCAATTCCCACTTGGGACCACATATACTGAACAATGTATGCATTCACTACTGAAAAAATAACTTCCTGTATATACTTTCCACTTATACACAGTCACAGTGAATGTAGTCATTCATTCAAGTTTTGACCCAAAGAATATTCATGTGCACTTTGCTTGCCATCATGCAGTGGGAGCCGCAAAGGGCACCAACTGATACCCAATGAAACAAATTCCAATTTACAAAGAAATTAGAAAACATTTTGGACAGGGAAAAATGTAAATTGTAGCAAACATACCAGGGCGCAAAATCCTTTACCATAAGGTAAGGCACCACAACCTTACTTTTTCACGAGTATCTTATTTTGTGATTGTGTGTGTGCACGCATATGTATATGTTTTCCTGCATGCACTCGTAAGTGTGCACGAGTGTTTGTGTACGACAGAGAAATGTAGCTTGTGAGCTAATCTGCGACAGAGCCAGAGCGGGGATTATCGTTCCTTCGTCAGCCGTTGGTTTATAATCCTGCCTGTGCTTCTCACCGGCTGAGGTCAGCTCTATCAGGTTTGCTTTCTAAATACAGAGAGTCTACAGCTGGGGTATGACTAAGGGAGGATAATCTTCCCACTTGACAACATTATTAGCAGGCCAAGCCAACGCAAGCCCAGTCGCTGCAGCGCACCGAGACGGGCCTCATGCAAATCATTTCTACTTCAGTAAGAAATAAAACGTGGATATGTAATTATTCTGCCATTAACTATATTATATGAATTGTTTATTTCATTATTATTTTTTATTTTTTATTTCTGAGCAAACACTCTTACGTAGCTTGCGTTGTATACATCATCCATGGGTATAGCTGGATATTTACTGGAGCAATGCCACAAGAGGGTTTAAACTAGTTCCCCAAACCACATGTCAGCCAATGTCCAGCCTGTGTTGTTTCCCCTGTGTTTGTCTACTTCCTCTCCACCATGTCAAAATAATCTACCCCTCATCACTATTTTAAACATATTATACTACCGTATGGTAGCCACTTGTTGGACAGGACAAAAAATAAATGAACCTTTTGTCATTTTTCCAGAATTTCCCTTTTCCAGCCTTTTCTTTGTGTAGAATTTGCTGTGTAGAATTGTACATTGTAATCTAAATCCGCCATAAGTATAGCTAGGCTTGCTCCTCTAAGGACGTAATCTTCTCTAACGTATAATTGCATTCGAGATCTTGTGAAGCCCACCGGGGTTCTGTCCCTCTGAACAACTGAACTAAATGGCACAGACACGCCTCTCTGCTCTCTTATCCTCCACTGATTGCCTCAGTCCCCTGGAAGCTAGGCGGTGGTTTTGTAGCAATGCAGGACTCCTGCCATGGAAACTCATGATAAAACAAAGTCACATAAAAAGTGTGAAAGGTAGCACATCTCTCCAGGGCAGGGCTGGGGCGGAGGGTGGGGCTTAAGCCCAGACAGAGGGCTGAAAATAGCATCGGCTCTTGACAGAACATCCGAAAGGGCTGTCAATTCCGGGTAGGGAAGATACATCCTTAACGATGACCTTGTTTGGCACCGAGTGATCCCTTGTCTTTTATGGAATCGCCATTATGCCTAGAGCCCTCGCCCGTTGTTTCGGCAAACGCCAGCAGATGTTGAACCCGTGGACGCGCCATGTCTCATTCAATCATGACGCTCTTCCACCAATGGCCTGATTTATATAAACCCGACCAAAAATCTGAATGGGGAAGAAATGTGATCTAAGTGACTTTGACCGTGGAGTGATTGTTGGTGCCAGACAGGGTGGTGTGAGTATTTAAGAAACTGCTAATCTCATGGGATTTTCATGCACAACAGTCTCTACAGTTTACAGAGAATGGTGCGAAAACGCCTTGTTCATGAGAGAGGTCAGAGGATAATGACCAGACTGGTTCAAGCCGACAGGAAGGCGACAGTAACTCAAATAATCATGCCAAATACCAAACTCAAATACCACAACAGTGGTTTGCAGAAGATGTCAAACCTTGAAGTGGATGGGCTACAGCAGCAGAAGGCCACACCGGGTTCCACTCCTGTCAGCTAAGAACAGGAAAGTGAGGCTACAGTGAGCACAGGCTCACCAAAACTTGACAGTTGAAGATTGGAAAAATGTTGCCTGGTCTGACGAATCTCGATTTCTGCTGCGACATGCAGATGCAGAATTTGTCGTAAGCAACATGAATCCATGCATCCATCCTGCCTTGTGTCAACAGTTCAGGCTGGTGGTGGTGGTGTAATGGTGTGGGGAATGTTTTCTTGGTACAAATTAGGCCCCTTAATACCAATTATGCATAATTTAAATGCCACAGCCTACCTGAGTCTTGTTGCTGACCATGTCCATCCATTTATGACCACAGTCTACCCATCTGTGGAGGACGTCGGTCTCGGCCACGTGGGAGTGGCATGGTTACCTGTGTTACATGTGGTGGAGGCCTTTGGAGCAGGGAGATTTTCCGGGGGAAGGTTTGGCACTTCACAAGGTGAACTGTCACCCGGAAGGTTGCTCCAAAGGCCATAATTGGTTTAATTATTTAATTGGTGTCAATCAGTCAATTGATATGGAAGTCAATTGGCTGATTGGGTGTCTGTGTGAGAATTTGAGTTGAGTGATTGTGATTGGGTGATTGCCTGTAGTGGATGTTGTGGAACGGGAGATTCGCAACATGAATGTACAGCCAACAAATCTGCAGCAACTGCGTGATGCTATCATGTCAACATGGACCAGAATCTCTGAGGAATGTTTCCAGCACCTTGTTGAATCCATGCCACAAAGAATTCAGGCTGTTCTGGGGGCAAAGGTCGGTCCTACCCAGTACTAGAAAGGTGTACCTAAAAAAGTGGCCACTGAGTGTATATATAGCACTGTTGCCACACAGAAAGAAGGTCCCGGGTTTAAATCCTAGCCGGGGCCTTTTTGTGTTGAGTTTGCATTATCTCCCCATGTCCGTATGTGTTTCCTCCGGGTATTCCGGTTTCCTCCCACAGTCCAATGACATGCACATTAGGCTACTTGGAGAGTCTAAATTGCCCATAGGTATGAGTGTGTGAGTGAATGGTGTATGTGCACTGCAATGGATTGGCGACCTGTCCAGGCTGTATTCCTGCCTCTCGCCCAATGCATGCTGGGATAGGCTCCAGCCCCCCGCGACCCTGACCAGGAATAAGCGGGTTAGATAATGAATGAATGGATGAGCCTCCAGGGGCCTGTCTCACAAAGGAAGTTCAACATAGTCAGGGTATCTTTGCTTTAGTTGGCTACACAAGGCTTAACAAAGGCAATTACGGCTAACCTGGCCCACGACAGCGGTTATCAACTCGCTCTGTCGAACTATGAGCACGTGCACAGAAAAGGGGTGGATGTTTGTAACACAGCCAATTGCATGAAACATGGACAGATCCAGAGCACTGTTTCACAAAGCAGGATTAGTGGGTTAGAGAGCTAACTTTGGGCTTAACCCTGGGTTTTCGGTCTCACGACTGTGGCTCACCCAGGGCTGCGGTGATGTGAATGTGAGTCTATTGCACTAATCACTCTCAGGAATGCTATGAGAAAAATGCACCACACTTAATACGCAACAGTACTTTTATTCATTTTTGATAACTATAGTCAACTAATGTAGGCTATCTGCTATTTCATACAAGATGTTTGCTTGGGTTTTCCACATCACCAACAGAATACATATATGTACCGGTGACGAGAAAACGTAGGGCAATACATACAGTTTGCTGCAGAGTGATCGCATGGCTTCAACAAGTGGCATTTGCGACATGTGGCTCTAGAAGCTTGCAAAAATACAATATTCCCGCCACGGAGAATCTGTTATAAAAAAAATCAGATTATGCAATTCTCTAGGAATGGTGAGGCCATTTTCCAGAGAGCTGATTGGTGAGGCGGTGGCCTTTTCATAGGATTGGATCCGTTAGCCTGAACTACTGCGGAGCAGGTTAGGTTCACGGCATAAGTTACCATGGCAATGCAACCCGGTTAAAAGTGAGCCACAGTTGTGAGACTGTGGCAGAAAACCCAGGGTTAAGCCCAAAGTTAGCCTGCTAACCCACCAATCCTCCTTCATGAGACAGGCCCCGCACTCTATGTTCCAGAACCTCCCATTAAGGTTAAACAATGTTTAGATCTGGTGATTGTTGAGGCTATGGAGGGTGTTTGACTTCAATCCCCCAAAAATAATTGGCTGGAATTTATTTGGGCTTGGCTATATATTTGTTCTTGTTGCTGCTGTTGTTCTATGATCATTATTACATTATATATCTGTAACTCATATTGGCAAAGTTATTTTTTAAATTGTTTTAGTTTCAATTAAACAGTGGTAATACACAAGTTATAGTTTCTACCAATAACCACACCCCTGAATTAGACAAATTAATTTCAGTGAACGCTTAATTTAATCAAACGGGAAAATATGACTTCATCACAATCAGTGGCTGTGGCAAAATTCTATTTCTCATTGTCCGGCAATTCCTATGATATCCTAAAACCAATGCAATGCAATGACAAATCATTACATGACAAACCTAATAGCCTCCACCAAGAAGGAATAGCAATTTGTAACCACCAACCTCATTAAACAACGCAAGATTGCACAAATACAAGGGCAATTTTCCAGTTGTTCCACAATGTAAAAACAATGGCCATGTTCTTCCACGATGTTATACCCATCTGTTATTTCCTGGTTATGTTTGCAGACTGCAGTGTCTTGGGTTGGAAGCCCCAGAGGAGAAGCAAACAACCAGTTCTACTTGGAAGGCTGTTAATTCTCAAGCAAACGCCTTCCTCAACATCTTAAAGAAATAAATCACATTAATGGATTGCCTCCTCATGAATGATTTCCACCACATCCGCTCAGCAAAGCGAGGCCGTTTAAAATCAGATCAGTAAAGGGGACAACGAGGGTGTCTCACAACCAAGAACGCGTTCGCCGTGACTGTAAACAGTGAGCGATTAGGCGCGTATGAGCGTGACAGTAATACTTCACAAAACTTCAAGAGATTTACGGTTCATTTCATTATTTTATTATATTTTATAACCCAGTCATCCAGCTCACTGAAGCAACAAGACAAAGGAAGTCATCATGGCAGGAAATATGTTGACAATTAGAGGCTGGCTGTATATTAATATCAAAAACAACAATAAATTGCAAACAAGGTGCAAAATCAGGTGCAAAACTTTGGGAAAAGTTTCACTGCAAGCATGTAAGCCCCTACTTCCTTCAGATCCACAGAACATTATACTTGTCAATATAATACATTGTTATTAAAACAATAATGTTACAGATCTAATACATCAATTATTATATGTATATTGTGGAAGAATACTTCAAGAGCCTGGATCTAAGTAGTCTTACATGACATGAAAATTTAAATCTTTGACAAAAAAAGAAAACCTTTTTTTTTTATAACAGCGGAGCATGTGCTACTAGGTGGGAATTATATTATTAGAGGCAAGTGGTGATGGAGAGAAAAAAATGGGCTACAGAAGAGAAAAATGCAATGCAATATATAATGTTTTTGAATGTCCAGTCCAACTTTTCATTGCTGTTAGTTTATCATAAAGGCCCCCCCCCCAGGTGACTGTAGGGTCAACTGCACCCCCCCATGGGACTCTAGCATAGGTCATCTCAAAATAAATGCATGTACTGCACAGGTACAGGTAGTACAGTACAAGTATCAGGTTCATTGTTTGATTTCACTGGTATGAGTGCCTATGGAGAATGTATTATATACAGTAATTCATTACACATAATACATTATTAATATATTATAGTATTTATATGTGTCTTATGACCCAACTCAACCTCTCTTATGACGAGTGGTGGCTGGTGAGATGGAAACAGATGAGATGCAAACCCTGCCTTTAAACCATTTAAACTGTCCACTTGTTTACGTGTACTTTCCTTGATTAAATGATCAAACAATTAATTCAAGTGACAGTTGCAAAAAAAAGATTTAGGAATACTTGCCAAATAATTAGTCAGATAATTGCCATCCCTGTAAACCAAACAAGGATAGCAAGCTTTCTCCTTCTTCACATTACACATAACAGAAAGCAATTATGAGACAAAATTCAATTTAATAAAAATTGAATCAATCATTGTGAAGGATAAACTTTTAACTCAAAGAGGAAAACTTCTCATTAACAGTGTTTTGCATCAACTGTGATTGAAACAAACACTGGAACACAAACTTCAGGAAATCTGTGCCGTTTCATGAGCATTTAAACAGCAGACACAATACGTCACCAATAATTGGCAATCATTATACCCGTCAGTATTGATTATTCAGCTAAATGTGTTTGATTGCAAATTGAGGAATGCAAATGGGAACAGGTTGGGAGTAATGAAAGGGAAGGTTTGTGCCTCCCCTATTTCCGGCTCACCAGCTGCCCCTGCTCGCCACCACTCAGTTTGGGAACCGCTGGCACAAAGGCCTGAAGCTTTAGCTGGAAGCACCACCCAGCAGGTGAGAAGTCTGAACAATCTCCATTTCCAACATGGTGGTAAATCTTTTACTTTGCAGCCTTCAGTGTTCTCAATGTACAGCTTAATGAAACAGGTAGTGGTCCAAAGCTTGGAAACACCAATATGATAGGACCATGGTATCCCGCTTTCAAAATTTGCAGTCAATTGATTTTGCGTTGCTCGACTGTTGCTAGCTTTGGACCTCAAACTGATGCATGGTCATCCTGATCCAGGAGCTTCTGACCACAGTTGCCCTTTGTTGATTTTGTCTTTCTCTCAAGAGTTCCATGCCGAAATCACCATACACACTGTTCCTTGTGAAACATCAGCAAGTCAAACTGACTTCATCACTAAAGGTCCTGCCTACAATCTCTTTCGATATCAGTGAGGTCTTATCTTATAGCCATGCTAGCCATAATCATAGACAGCCAGGCCTGCCTAGCATTTTTTTTCGTATACCACACTGAGCATGCTGGGATGTTAATTGTTGAATTAACTCAGGAAAAACACCTGTGTGGAAGCACCTGCTTCCAATATATTGTGTGTCCCTCATTTAATCAAGTGTTCCACCTTTTTGGCCAGTAACTGTACAGCTTAAAGATATTCATGGCATGATGCTAACAGCACAAGGGCCTACTCACCGTTCAGGGGGCACTGCTACTTCAATGTCAATGTATTCCAGTGAGATTCTCTTTGTGCCCCTATCTAATTTAATTTATTTTCCATTCACGCCTACACACATGGCCATATTCACACACGCCCCATCAGTTCTGCTGATGCACACAGACCATGTCATTGGTTGATTTTGCTTTATTTTTTTTGGTGAAAGGGCTCTCACATTTGCCCGCTGAGCCTCATTAGCTCTTGAAATGGCCTCTTACTTCAAGTGTTGATGGGTTATTTTAATTCAGGCCCGAGTATTCCTTAGATCATTTTCCAGTGATAAAACACGCATCGAGCATTGCTGGAGATATCAGACTCTCCATGATCGTAAGATAGCACTTTCATTTTTGAGGTTGGGCTCATTGGAATGGATTTTCACGTGCTTGTGAGTGTGAGGGAAATTATAACATACTGTGTAAGAGGGAAAAAGTTGTGTATTTTTCCTGATCATATTCAACAAATGAGATTTTGTAAGAAAATTGTACTTCCTTACAGATGAACATCTACGACTGGGTCCAAGGCAATTTCATATTTGTCAAAACGGATTGAAAAGCAGCAGTTTATCCCTGTGCTTTGGCACCTTGCAGAGTATTTAAAAGCACATTAAGGTTTAATTAGACATTAACATTACGAGAGTGAATAACCAAACCTCTAACTACCAGATAATATCTGACGGTAAGTGTACAGTGCCAGACTGAAAATGTGTTATGGTTCATATCATTTGGTTTTCCAGATGAAAGGTACAAAACCCTAGAAAAACAAATGATTAGAACAAAGCCATACAGGAATGAGATACATACACCAACATGGACTGTCCCAGGTGCCGCTCAAGAATCTCGCATGACTGTTCAGTTGGGTTGAGACCTGGTTACTGAGGTGGCCATGGCATATGGTTTACATCATTTTCACGCTCATCAAACCATTCAGTGACCACCCGTGCCCTGTGGATGGAGACATTGTCATCCAGGAAGGGCCTTCTCCCATCAGATAGAAATTCTTCACCATAGGATGAAGGTGATCACTCATGGCTTTGTATATATCTGTGTTTACCTTGCCCTCTAGGGGGTTGAGTGGATCAAAACCATTCCAGGAAAATTCACTCAGCACAATAACAGAGCCAGAATGCTTTATTTACTCACGTGTTTCCTTGATTTTGGCAGTTGCCTATATATGTGCATAAATACTTTTTTTTGTGTGCGTGCAACTTGGTTACCAATATATGTTGTAAACTAAATGTTTTGGCCATGAGAAATATTTTTCCAAATATGTTCCCGCAGTTGGCAGTTACCTGTATATTTATCTATGTAATAACTTGGTCAGATTTGTATAGTACTACACATTCCAATCGGGATGGTTCTGAGAAGGAACTATGCTGTGGATAAGGCATTTGTCTGCCCTGCCTTGCCATGGATCCAGCGCGCTCTGGCCATGGAATACATTGTGTAGCAGGCGTGAGTATTAAATGACCATGCCTCTCATTCTTGACACCAATCTGTCTTCAAGGAGAAATTATTGACTGCCACATCGACGCGCAGTGAGAAAGGCATCGATAGCGGAAAGTCGCCCGCTTGGGGCCCTAAGCTGAGACGATTCGCTGATACCGCCAACGACGCTGGTGCTGATGGTGTGGGGAGGGGTGGGTGGGGGGCGCTCAGGAAAAGAGACAGAGGAAAGAAGAAAACATAAAATAAATAATGAATCGTAAGGGAAGGCTATGGGCAGTCCCGCATTAAGCCTTCTTGAGCACGGATTTAAATCAACGAGTGCTCTGGGATGGAAGGTTCTCCTTGGGAAGGTAGTTCTCCCTGAAGTCTTTACTGCCTTTCATCTCACGGTTTCTCTCGTGTTTCTCCTTCTCCTCCATGGATCCTCCTCAGTGAGGAAATACCCCCCCACCCCCACCCCCACCCACCTCCCATAGAAACAGCAGCAGCTGAATTTCTTCATGGATATATGTGGCACAGTGAGGGCCATCATTTTCATGAATGTCTCCTAGACAAGGGTGGCATACTTTTCTTGCCCAGGGACCCCCACCTGGGGAAAGGGGAGCACCACCCCCCCCACACCCCTATTATATTTGTGTTTTTGTTTTTAATCAGTTTATTTTTAAAACATTTTGTGCAAACCACAAATGATTATAATAATGGCACTGAGAGGAATAGAAAAAAATGGTTGAACTGTATTTAAAAAAAAAAAAGAATTGATGTATTTTTATTTGAAAAGAAATACAAATATATATACAGTATATATATATGCTGTATATTCTAAGCCTTGCCCAAGTACCCCTGCAGTACCCCCACGGGCCCCAGTTAAAGACCCCTGTCATTGGACTGGCTTTCCAGATACAGGTAATCAAGCCCTAACCCAGTAAGCTTCAGCTATTTCTTAGGAGAAGGCTTGAGGTTGTTATGGCTGCTGACTTGTTTTATTTGGCCTTTTTCTGGATTGATGACCTTTGCCTGTTGTGTTTCCCCTTGAAGGGTCCTCTCATAACAACCAGCAGCTGCTTCTTTAACAATACCTGAACCTCTGAGACTAGGAGGAGGTGGTGCTGATGGTTGTGTTTCGCTCCCCGATATCGAATGCTTCAGTCGCAGGCAATCTTGACTGAGACAAACACGGAAGCCACTATTAGTCACTCGGAGCTGGGAGCTGGGAGCTGAACCCTAATCAAGCGGCCCCATCTAGCAGGCCCGTTTCCAGCCCATAATGGCCTCTCCAGACAACCCCTTGTCTGTTGCACAGTCAGCAGCCCTCCATCATTTCAGAGTTTAGCCAAGTCTGCCCGCCAGGGCCTTGCCCGTCTTGGACAGAACCCGGGCCTGTGACGATAAGGCCCGCCGACAGTGACGGCGTGCCCCTGGCACAGCAAGGTCTTCCACGGAGGACTGGAGGTGCCATCATGCCCTCAGCTGTCACCACCTCGGTGCTGGCTCTATTATGTCGCCTTGCAGATAGTCCAAGCCCCTCTGTTCCACTGCCTGGCAGGCAGACCAGAACCCTCTATTCCACTGCCTGCCAGGCAGACGGGCCCCCTCGAGGCCAGAAGCCCTTATGCAAGGTGTAGACATCATCTCTGTGCGTCTGCATGGTGTACGCATTGCATATCACAGCCATGCTGCTTCACATATGCGTCAAAGTCAAATGATCACATCTGTATTATGCTGCTGTCTTTTCTAAATTCATTTTCCTTTTTAATTATGAATAGATTTGTATTTAGTATTCACTAAGATGAATAAACTGCTTTTAGAGAATTGGTTTCAGTTGACAAATCATCACCTGTAGTGATACAAAACAGATATTTAAGCAAAGATTATTTTGTAAACTGAAATGATTATTATGTATTATGTATTATTATATTTGATACAAACATTATATTAAATATAATATAAAAATAATGGAATCTGGTTATAATGTCAACACTGATGTTTAACTTCCTGATCCTTTGTATGACTAATACTTTCTTCATTCTTAATTTCTTCATTTTGAGGGTAACTACTTGGAAAGCTACAAACAGGTTAATTGTTTGGTGTCAAGTGATTTTAAAAACTGTTGGCAAGGGCATTTGACTGGAGCTTGAACTAGCTGTGAGACGACTGTGAAATGCTGGCCGCAAATTAATAGATATATGAACCATCCATAAACTGTTCATGAACCGGACACGGTCATCTGCTGGAGATGGGGCAGAGTGTGATTGAGGATTAGCACCTCATTTGACCGTACTCTACCCCTACTCTGAGCATATGTGAGAAGTCATGTTTCTGTCTTGAACCTTTTATTGGGTAACAGTACATACTGTCAGATGTTCCCCTCTCCCTCCCTTTCTCAGTTAGGAGACTAGCGCAGCAGTGTAGCATAGCTGTTAGGGAACTGGGCTTGTAACGCACACGTTCAATCCCAAGGTGGGGCACTGCTGCTGTACACTTGAGTTGCTGTAGAAACTGATTGTATGGAAAATATAAGCTTGCTCTGGATGAGGGCATCTGTATGAATGTAGAAAACTGATAAAAATAGCAAACATAAAATAATGTTTTATGAAGCACAATTCTATTTACGTACATTTAAGCTATATCCTTTATAATACAGTATATTATTAAAATAATGATGCATAAAAATCAAATATACAGTATGTACTTCTATGAGGCTGTATGTTTACATATAATAATATGGTGGATTTCTAGAGAAAAAGAAACATTATTTAACCTAAATAACATGGCCCTGTCATCGCCTCATAATATTGAGCCATATATGTACAAACACACAGTAAAACCCTCCTCAGAAACCTCATCTCTCACTCTCTGCTACTGCACTAATAGTACAGAGTAACTGCCAGAATCAGAAGTGTTAAAATGGGCATAGATCTGGTGACTGGGAAGGCCATGGCATATGGTTTACATCTTACATCTTCAAGCTCATCAAACCATTCAGTGACCACCTGTGCCCTGTGGATGGGGGCATTGTGATCCTGGGAGAGGACAGAAGTTGATCAGTCAGAATGGCTTTGTATTTATTGGTGTTTATCTTGCCCATACACCACACACCATAACAGAGCTGCCAGAACCATTCATTTACACAATTGTTTCCTTTATTTTAGCAGCTAGCTGTATAAGGACAGCAGTGCCTTTGAGTCAACCAACCAGTCACACTCCAGGCCCACAGCTCCTGTAAGTTTATAATGCAGCACACAAGGCAGAAATGGATAATCAGGGCAGGTTCCGATGCTTGTACCCAAGCAGGATCAGGCTAAGTCCTCCTCACTGACCTCTCCAAAACTTCACCAGACAACCAGCCCGTGTAGCCAAAAAGAGGGGCTAATCTGGAATTAGCACCTTGCGCATATGGCAGGGAGGAGGCAATGCACTCTGCATGCCTAATGAGGCACGAACAAGATGTGTCAGCAACGTACGCACTTTTCAGAGCAGCTGCTATTTTGCTTTTTACTTACTACTAACTTACTTCCAAATTTTATTTATATGTATTTATTTATGTATTTATTTAGATGAAAGCTTGATCTAAAGGCTGGTTTCATTCCCAATTTGCATTGTTTGCAGACATCCCAACTACTGCCTTGCTGTTTGTGCATTTGCAGGGTTGAGCCACGAGCAGGTAGCACACACCCCTGGCAACAAGTCTGGAGGTAAAGGGCAACCGCGCCGTCGCACGCGTTCAGCGGTGATTAGTGCACGCATGTGGAGAGCGACATGGCACAGCTCTAATTGCGAGAGGGGACCTTTACACGCCGACTCGTTTAAGGAGACAAACAAGAGCAATTACCCCGGCGGTCAATCCATCAGCGGGTTCTCGTTAGTGGGGAGAGTCCGAGGCGAAGAGGGATGGCGGACAGCTGAGAATGGATGGCAGGAGGTGAGACGGACGCAGTCGGTTTCTGATGAGCGCCCGGGAGGCTCCGCCTACAGCCCGCTTTCACAGACCCACTGCTCACAGATCAGTCGCATGCAGGAATGACCGTGAGGAATGTATATATATATACACACACAAATATGCTGCGGGCAAGAGTGCAATAATACATTGCTTACACAGGAGTTATGAAGCAGCATGTTTGTGCATGCGCGAATGTGTGTGCGTGTGTGTCTGTTCGTGTGTGTGTTTGTTTTTGTACCTTTAGTGCTGCATTCTTGTGTATTTATGCAAATCTCTATGCTGACATTTATTTGTTCTATTTTGCATTAGTTTCCTCACGTTGCTAACTTTAAGTCTCATGTGTCTACTGTATTTTTATTTTGCTTTCATAATGTCAACTCTTTTATTGTCTTATCACTACCCATTGTGCAGCATATTACATGCAATACCATAAAAACACAAAATGAATGAAATTATTATGACTACTATGAAGAAGAAGAAGAAGAAGAAGATGATGATGATGAAGACACAGAAGAATAAGAATAAGAAGATGTCTGTGTACCCTGATTTGGAGTTTGTCTCTCTTATCTCTTGCGTAATTAGAAAGTTATTATTTTCTGGACAACCTCATTGGAGGAGGAAGGGGGCGGGGGGGGCGGTGTATAAACCTGGACTGTTGTTTTATTTCACACACAAGTGAGAGATTTTGTGTGAATTTCACAACACTGTGAATGTGATAACGACATAAACCAAAGCTTTCCTAAACTCCTCCCTCCCAGGTGAAATGCAAACCATGTTTTTTTTATTTAGACTGAACCACAGGGCCATCTCTTCCTGGATTCCTGCTTTTAGTATGAGATGAGCAGGATGAACTTCAAGTTACAAGTTTTTATTTAATCGAGTGATGGGAGGATTTCGGAGGGAAACTTATTTTTCAATGAATAAAAGATGTGTTTTTTAATGTTTGTAAAGCCTGGTTTTTAGATGTACTCTCTTTCTCTAGAAGGATCGTGTTGTGTTATCTCTTCTTTACTCTTGGATAGCACATTTAAAGGGATGGCCAAATGTAAAAATTCACCATGCAGCGCATTAAGGTGACTCCCGACTGACAAGAACCTCTGCTCTCCCATCTCTGTGTTTTCCATTCAAAATTTTTTGGTATGACATTTGAATATGTTACCATAGTTTAACAGGAACAAATATTAACAGCATAATCTGTAGTACGATCTGAAATATCTTTTGAGACACAATTAACAAATATGTTTTCCTTGACAACAAATCTAATATAATATGAATGTACACCAGAGCAAAGGGCAGGTAGTAAAGTTGCTTAAGCAAAAGTTGATAATGAAGCAGATATAGTAAATACAGTAAAGAGTAAATAAAATGTATAAATAATAAATCAATGAAATTAAATGAAATTGCATGTTTTTACTGCCATCTCAGTAGTGTATTCCACTGTCCCTCAAGTTATGGCTATCTCTTTCTCTACCTCTAGCAAATATAAGGATACATGAATGGTCCAATAACATTAATTTCTCTCTCTCTCTCTCTCTCTCTCTCTCTCTCTCTCTCTCTCTCTCTCTCTCTCTCTCTCTCTCTCTCTCTCTCTCTCTCTCTCTCTCTCTCAAATTCAAATTCAAATTCAAATGGCTTTTTTGGCATGACAAGATCACTCTCATATTGCCAAAGCCCACATTTACAATTACAGGCATAACATAATCATCAGATTCACATAATACATTTACACATACTCAAAATGTATACATTGTTAGACATAACACACAATATGACATTAACGAACTAATTACAAGCTATGAGCAGTCATTCCTTGTCCCTCAATTTGTGGCAGGTAGCTACATATTGTGCTGCCAATTTTGCACATTACATCTTTCCCCTAATAGATAAGGGAGCAGTTGGTGCTGTTTGAGATTTAGAAGATTTGTGTAAATGTGTGGTAATATTCTGATCCAATGTCCTTGTATTTGTCACAGTTGGTTAAAAAGTGCGTCTCTACCCCACCCTTTTCTGTGACCAGGCTGTGCTCACTGAGTCTGTACATTGTCATGGTTTTTCTCAGTTTGATATCAATCACCGTGGTCAGATAGTCTGCCACAGTGTACTGTCTGTTTAGAGCCAAACAGAATTGAAGTTTATTTGGGGTTTTTGTCATTTCATTCCAAGAGGTTATATATATATCTATTTTTGTTTATTAAATTTGGTTGGGTCTTATTCTCTGAGCTATGGTGTCACTGCCCTGAGGCTGGATGTTGGTAGTTGGGCTAGTAGATGTTAATGTGTTGAGCCTCAGGTCCAGTTGGCTGAGGGAACTCTTCTCGATGTTCATTTCTTAGCTTTTGAGGGCTTTAAAGTGATAAGAGTTGGGGTCACTCATTTTTAGGTGTTTCCAAAATTGTATGGCTCTTTTTTCAATGTGAATCAATAAAGGATATTGGCCTAATTATGCCCTGCATGCATTGTTAGGTGTTTTTCTCTGCACCCGAAGGATGCTTTTACAGAACTCTGCATGCAGGGTTTCAATTGGAATTTTGTCCCATTTTCCAAATTCATGCTTTGTGAGTGGACCCCACACCTCACTGCCATACAGTGCAATAAGTCCCATGACTGATTGGAATATTTTGAGCCAGATCCTAATTGAGATGTCAACATAAATGTTTCAATGGCATAGAAAGCCCTTCTTGCTTTCTCCTTCAGTTCCTTAATGGCCAAGTTGAAATTTCCAGTGTAACTTATTCTCAACCCTAGGTATGTGTAGTTGGTTGTTTGCTCAATTTGATTTGTTCCTAGGGTGAAGTTGTATTTGTTTCCCTGACATCTGGGCCTTTTTTGAAATATTAGTATTTTAGTCTTTTGGGGGTTAGTGGACAGGACTGTTGTAGAACTGTTGTAGCAGATCAAGGTTCTGATGTAAACCTTTTTGTTGGTGACAGCAGAACCAGATTATCTGCGTAAAGTAGGACCACACCACACCACACCACACCCTTGAGTGAAGTATTCTGTTTGTTTGTCTCCAATTTTAATTGCACATTTATTATTTGTATACTTTATTATGTCATATATTTTTTCCCCTACACCACTTTCAATACGTTTAAAGAATAGACCTTCATGCCAAATAGAATCAAACGCCTTTTAGAAATCTCCAAAGCAGGCAAAAATGTGGGTTTTGTTTTGGATAACATGCTTGTCAATTAGGATGTGCAGGGTGAAAATATGATCTGATGTTCTGTAATTTGATAAGAATCCAATCTGACTTTTACTCAAGACATTGTGCTCACTAAGGAAGAGCGTAAGTCTTGTGTTTATGATACTACAGAATACCTTCCCCACATTACTGCTAACACAGATGCCTCTGTAATTGTTAGGGTCAAATTTGTCCCCACTCTTGAATATGGGCATTATGATTCCTGTGTTCCAGACGTCAGGGAAATATCTGACACTCCAAGGTGTGAACCAAGGTGAACAGTTTTTGTATGGCCAATCTAAATTTGTTGTCAGCATTTTTTATCATTTCGTTCAGGATGCCATCTGCTCGACATGCCTTTTTGGGCAGTAGGTCCTGGAGTTGTTCAGTTAATAATTTTCTGTAATTCGGTAGTTTAACAGACTTTGGTATTCTTTAATGGTAGATTCCATATTATTCATTTTTTCATATTGTGGCATCCCAAGGGGCAGTATAAGAAATTGGCTGCCTGCCTCTTTCATTCTTGGGAGCCACTGGAGGAAGAAGAACTACAGTTCCCTGCAGCCTGCAGTCCCACACATGAACTAAGTCAAGCGATTGGGACTACTAACAGCTGAAGACCATTTAGAGGCCTATTTAAAAGATTATTTTATGTCAAATTTGGAGGGAGTAGGTGGTGATTTTGGGAGTGCTGTTTGTGTTTGGATTGGATTGTTTTGTGTACCAACTCAGACTGTGTGAGGAACTGACCTGGATTCTGACATTGGATTGTGGACTTGTGTTTTTTTTACAATTACCCCACCCCTTTGTGTTTTGTCAAGATTTGTTTCATAAAACCCTCGTTTTGTTTTGAATACCGTCTCCTCCAGTTTATTCACTTGCCTGCGCCCTCTGAGTGTCGCCCCAAAGGACACCACAACATATTTGATTTTGTTCTGGGTTCATTGTTATTTTGCAGTACAGTTTCTCAAAAATGTTCTCAAGATTTTTCCATATATCTCCATTTTGGATGGACAATTCATTAGGTTGTTTATTTCATAAGGAATTTCAATTTTCCCAGGAGTGATTTGAGTTAAGGATTCTTCTATTGTATTTGGAGTATACTGTTCTTTCTTCGTTCTGAGTGTGTTCTTGTATTGTTTTAATGCTTCACAATAACCAAGGCGTAAATCTTGGTTTTCCGGTTGTTTATGTTTTTGGTTGGATAATTTTCTGAGGTTTTTCCTCATATTTTTGCAATCTGAATCAAACCATTTTTCATTGTTTTGTCTTTTGAGTTTTGTTTTTGAAGATTTCAGATTAGCTATTGATGCCAAATTGTCAAATATGTAATTTATGTTCTCCACGGCCAGATTTACTTATTTATTGTGAGGGTAAATGTTAATAAGAAAACTGTTTAGAAGTTATAGAATTTGAGGTTCACAAATTGCTCTTTAATATTCCTCTGTGCTGTTTTTGGCCCATCTGTAACATTTTCTGATGTTGTACAGCTTACTGGGCTGTGTATGTGTATTAGCTGTTTCTGCCCTTTTTAGATACACAGTAATTTAGCTGTGATCTGATAGAGGTGTTAGTGGCTTGACCGTGCTCTGAAAGAGAATGGATCCAAATCTGTGATCACATAGTCAACAATGCTGCAGCCAAGAGATAAACTGTAGGTATACTATCCAAGAGAGTCACCTCTTACCCAACCATTGACAATGTACAGACCAAGACTTTGACAGAGCTCTATGAGATGTTTCACATTTTTATTGACTTGGAGGTCAGGGCTGTTTCTGGGAAAGTCAACAATTTTTGGTGGATATTTCTGACCGAATATATGAGTGTTCTTTTTTCAGAGCTATAGTCAGGCAGGGAGCCTGTTCGTGCATTCAGGTCCCCACAGATCAGCACACTCCCATGGGCCTGGGAGTTGCTGATCTCATTGTGGAGACTGGAGAACATCTGTTCATTGTAATAAGGAGAATCACTGGGGTGGACATATAGAGCACATACAAATTTATCTGTAGATGTGTTAATGGTCTCGTTCTTCATTTTTTGCCAAATGTGTGAATTCTCTGATTTAATAGGTGAGATGTAATTTTCAAATTCTGATTTGTACCAAATTATAATACCCCCTGAATCTCTTCCACATGTAACTGTAGTGTGTTTTACAGATTAAATGATGATCTCATGGTAGCCTGAGGGACATTGAGTGACTGCATCTGACTTACACCATGTTTCCTGAAGGATGATTGTCAAAGTTGTCCATGTTTTTTCTAAATTCCAGGCATTTGCTTTTTATTAAAGATTATTTAATACCCTAGATATTCCACATTGAGATGGTTAAAGATCTCATGCTTAAGAGGTTCAAATGCTATAGACTCATCCTGTTATTAAAAAGAGATATAACAAAATAACTTTACTTTTTAATTATTTTTGTAAACCATTAAAATAGGTAATAAATGTAATATGTAATCTAGAGGCAATCAAATTCAATAGGTAGTCAATATCCATGTCAATACATAATCAATGATCAATGAAACTGTATCATTTGAACAAATACAATGAATGAAACATAACTTAACAGATTTGTTTAGGCAATCAATATTTAAATCAATAGGTAACTAATCAATAGATTTCCACAAATTCAGGCGAATCAAATGAATAGAACATACAAATTAACTTCATACTGTAACCTCAGTCTGTACTTTGCACATGTCTGGCTGATATGATATCTCTCTCTCTCTCTCTCTCTCTCTCTCTCTCTCTCTCTCTCATCTATTTCCCAGTTGCTGGAACTGTGATAATGTTGAACACAACTCACACAGAGTTTCTTCCGGTAAACTCTATTTAAAGTAAGGACAACATGTTGTTGACAGTAATTGCAGATTTCAAACACACTGCTGCTGGACACTAATAAGAGATCTCTTTTCATGTGCATGCGTTTCGAGACTGTGCTCCATAAAATTCCCCTACTGCATGACACACAGTACATTGCAAGTAAGATGAATCAAGTTATTGTGCTGTTTTATTTCTTCCTCAAGGCTCGACAGTATTCATTATTGTATACACAGTACACATGTATATGTACAACATAACATCCCAGGCAATAGAAATGTCAAATTTTTAGTTTTTTCCACAACTCTCCATAGAAATATTATTGATGTCATGACAGCTACTCAGTTTTAACCTTCTGTTGAGAATGACATGGAAACAACAAGTGGGAAAAACAATCACGCCAGTCAAGCTTAACGCTCATACCAAACTCATTCTAATTCCTTGCATCCTTGCTCATCCGACACGAATAACCGGGCAAGTTGTTCTCGCTTTAAATCAAAAAATGGGCTTGCGCTTGACACATAATCCAATTTATTATAAGCCACGAACAGACTTTTTTGTTTTTGTTTTAAATATTTATTTATTTTGTTATAACTATTATTATTCATTAGTCCGTGATGGACAACAAAGCCAGACTGAAAGTAAATTACGTGGCAAACACGTTCTCAATTAGAATGCAAATGAGCTGCACAAATCCCCGGTGTGACAGTCCAATATTTCTCCATTGTACAAACCCGGTCATAATGCACGGGCCGAGCTCAACTCCCTGTTTACCATCATTCTAAAGGCCTTGGTATACTTAAAACGAAATCGAATTTAGCGTGTTCGCCCAGGGAAGATGGTGGGTTTGCGAACAAAATGAAGTGCCGCATTAGGCTTCGATCACCGCTGGCTTGGGGAACTTGTTGGCACAGCCTTGTTCACCGCCTCCCAATACACCATCACCTGCAATTGGTCAACAATGTCACGTGATTGGTTGCGTTTTTTACTTATGTAATTTGGGCCACGTGTTTCCGGTTTGCATCTTGTTATCATCGTGTCCAGCTGTTCCTCTACTTATGTCGTTAGCTCTAGCTAGCTATAACTTGTGTTGACAAGCGAAGTTGGATTGGAATTGGATTTCTGCAAATCCAGTTGGCAACTTTGCTCTTGGGGAAATGCACCAGTTTTCTAGCTAGCTAACGTTAGCTTGCTACCAAAATACTCATTCGTTATTTGACATTACCTATTTGGCCTCAGTTCACCGCCAATTGTGTGACATAGGCTAGCTGCCAATCAAGTTACCCAGCTTGCTAATTAGCTGCAGTATATCAATACGGATAGTCAGATACCATTTATTCAAAGTTATTATCAAAAGAAAATTAATCCTGACAATTGCTGATACACAGTTAAATGTAATATAGGCCAGGCTAACCCATGGTCTACTACATCAAAAATAAAATTCACAGTTACTTGATGCTATATACAACGTACAATGAGAAATGACATTTTGCAGTTTCTGGAGCACACTATGATGTTACAGGATCCTACCATAAAGTATGGTGGTTTAAACATAGGGTTATTTTGTACATCAAGCATAAGTGTGTTGCATATTTGGCCATTGCCGATGTTTTCTTTGCTTTGGATTTCACCATTGCATTGATATTTATATATCCGGTTGCATAGTCTAGCGACTAGCAAGCTCCCCCATCTGGCGTGGAGCGTCATTAAATGGACAGACCTCAAGTTGCAGCGAGTATACTGACATTTGCTTGCAACGCCATATTCGACAGCAGTTCGACAGCCTGTGCGAATACGCCAAATTCTATTTTGTTTTAAGTATACTGAGGCAAGCACGGAACCTTCCGTGGGAAGTCCAAACAGATGGCACAGTGGCGGAGAGGGGGAGAGAGTGAGAGAGAGAGAGAGAGAGAGAGAGCGAGAGAGGGGAGGAAGTACAGGAAATGATAAATGAACCAAAAGGACTTTGATAAGAACGTGGAAATGGGTTTCTGAGGTTAAGATAAGGGTCACAATCTCCGGAATTAGTTTTGAGCTGCCCGCTGGTTTTAGAAGAGGTAGTGCGTGCTGTAAACTGTAAACTTTTTTTTCTTGGTCTTGTCCTGTATTTATTTATTTATTTGCTGCACTCTGTTAGAATGAACAGGTGAAACAATTAAATTCAGAAATCATGCATTTTATTGATATGGTACACAACATTGTTTTCTAATAAAAAAATGGTATATCTAAATTGCTAGAACTGATAATAAGATTTAAGACTATATAATCTAGGAACAACATCCTTACTACTTATTAATACTTCATCCTTAACTACATATTTAACCATGTGTGTTTTCTGTACTTGCCCAGACATGAGTTTGGTAGTTATTCAGATGAAATAAAAATGCAACAAACAGTATACATACATACATACATACATATACATATACTGTAAACATAGGCATTTAGCAGATGCTCTTATCCAGAGTGATTTACACAGTTTCACAAACAATTCATTCATATAGCTGGATCTACTTAAGCAATTCAGCTGAAGTACCTTGTTCAAGCGTACAACGGCAGTGCCCCACTTGGGAATAAATCCTGCAGGCTTTGAGTTGCAAGCGCAGTTCCCTAACCATTATACAACACTGCTGCCCCAGGATTGTTAAGACATTGTTCAGAAAAAAAGGAGAAGAAAACTTGTTCAAGCTATCACGAAGTATTGTGGGTTGGATACTGGAGCTTGTAACCCAAATTGTGCAGGTTCAAATCCTAGGACACTGCGATTGTTCTCTTGGATGAGACATTACCAATATTGCTTCAGTAAATATCGAGCAATATACCTGCCTTATGTAAGTACATATAATCTGTGTGCTCTGCTTTAATGTAGTCCATGCAGGTAAATGCCAAAGTAAAGGAAACACCAGCATAAGGTGTCTTAATAGGGTGCTGGGCCACCACGAGCCCCCAGCACCTTGGCATAGATTTAGCAAGTGTCTGGAACTCTATTTGAGGGATGCAACACCATTCTTACATGAGAAATTCCATCATTTTATGTTTTGTTGATGGAGGTGGAAAACACTGTCTCAGGCGCCGCTCCAGAATCTCCTGTAAGTTTTCAATTGGGTTGAGATCTGTGTTTTCATGCTCATTAACCCCCTGAGGTCGACTGGATCGCCGACAATCCGAGCAGCAATAAAAGTATATTACTATTTCTAACGTCGCAATATTTTATCATACACACGCGGCAAAAACATTGACAGAAACCTTAGAATCATGACTTTTTGATTTGAGCACTGGCAAATAATATGAGATTTTTTAAATTAGGTTAATTAGACCAAAAGTAAACCTTGCCTTTTCCTCTCTGTTTTACCTGGAAGTACCATCCCCCTTCTATTGACATGGTAACTAGGTGCTAGTCTCAGGGAGGGGCGTGGGGCCATGTGTGAAATCGCCGTGTAAACAATGTCCCGACATTATATCGCATCTTGTCTGTGTTTACGCTTGCGATCTGCCAGCAACTGTGTATGCTGATATTTATTTTATTTCCCATGTTTTCAAATACTCGTGAAAATATATGAATTCCGCATCTTGTGACGCTATACGGAGATAATCAGAATCATTGCGAATAATTGCGAATAATTAACGGGAGGATATTTAACCAGCTGGCATTCTCTGTTTCGGCGCTTGGACATTATCTAGGTTAGCTTGATAGTACCTATTGTGATTAATGTTTCTTGCCCCTCGATAACTTGTTTTTCGTGTGTGCTTATTGTTGTTTAGATTCCCAGTGTTTAGTTTATTCCGAGTTTTTGAATACGTTTTGGATTTACCGTTTTACTTTGTTTGTTCCTGATCGTTGGTTATTTTGTTTTGTTTTGTTTATGTCTTTCTGTGTCTTCACAGAGTGGAATTTTGCTTTCATTTCCTACAGACGTTTAAAGATAAATAAATATCTTAAACCCAGAAAACGGGCTACTTTTGATCATGTGCCTGTGCCCACTGCCAAACAGACTCTGGATGTTGGCAAACTGGCTTCTGTTGGTTGCAAGAAATGCGTACTCTGCAAGATGTCGGGAAACAACAGTGCACTCCATGTTAGTGCAAGGTTTGTGATGTCCCCTTGTGTCTACAGTTCACCAGAAGTTTTTGTATATAGTTTGTGTGATGTTTTCAATAAATCTTCCAAAATGTCTTCTGCATGGCTCACTCACTATTGCTTACTCTGATGGCTTTTGTCTTTGTCTGATTGCCGTTGAGAGAGAGATGGCCCATCTGACAGATCTTACAGGTGTGGACAACCCTCAGGTGTGGATCATGAATATTCAGGTAATTAGCATATAGCCCTCCCACAGCCTGAAATAAATGTGACCAGTTCGGATAAAAACTGGTTTTTAGCTACTTAGATCTCAGATGTGCTAAACTATTTTGACATCCTTACATAACCAAGACCTTGATGAACAAACGCATATTAGCAAAACAATTTGTCACTATAGTTTAGTGTGTGCTTTCACAACTTTTGTAACGGCAGAAAAATTTACTCTTTAGAACTTGTGTGTTTGTAGATCTATTTACAAGCTGCATATGATACTGACCAAACTATTGATGGCAAATAAATGTAGCTGTGATTGTCCTTCAAATAAAAATATCAAACACTTTGGAGTAAGTGTGTGTTAACCCCCTGAGGTCGACGGGAGCGGCGCCGCTCCCAGCAGCAATAAAAGTATATTACTATTTCTAATTTCGCGATATTTTATCATACACACGCGACAAAAACATTGACAGAAACCTTAGAATCGCGACTTTCCGATTTGAGCACTGGCAAATCAAATGGGATTTTTTAAATTAGGTTAATTAGACCAAAAGTAAACCTTGTTTTTTACTCTGTTTTTACCTTTTAGTAACGTCCCCCTTCTATTGACATGGTAACTAGGTGCGAGTTTCGGGAGGTGTGGGAGGGGCGTGGGGCCATGTGTGAAACGCCGGCATAAACAACACAAACTGTCCCGACAATTTGAAGCAAGATTTTATACAGACATACAATTTTATTCAAGATGGAAAGATTTTCTGCGCTGCAGTGTTTGAGAGCATCGATGGAAAGCGGCGAAGATAATAACTGACGAAGAGTAAGTAACTATATTTGATTTGCCATGTTATCAAATACTCGTATATATATTCAATATATGAATTCCGTGTGTGAAATTGCAGCGTAAACAATGTCCCACATTATATCGGATCTTGTCTGTGTTTACGGTTGCGAGCTGCCAGCAACAGACGGTGTATGCTGATATTTATTTTATTTACCATATTTTCAAATACTCGTGAAAATATATGAATTCCGCGTCTTGTGACGCTATACGAAAAAAATCAGAATCATTGCGGACTGCTGCGAATAATTAACGGGAGGATATTTAACCAGCTGGCATTCTGTTTCGGCGCTTGGACATTATCTAGCTTAGCTTGATAATACCTATTGTGATTAATGTTTCTTGCCTCTCGAGAACTTGTTTGTGTGCTTATTGTGGTTTAGATTCCCAGCGTTGAGTTTATTCCGAGATTTTGGATACGTTTTGTTTGTTCCTGATCGTTGGTTATTTTGTTTTGTCTTGTTTATGTCTTTCCGTGTCTTCGTAGACACGGATTTTGCTTTCGTTTTCCTACAGACGTTTAAAGATGAATATCTTAAACTTTTGATCATGTGCCTGTGCCCAATGCCAAACAGACTTTGGATGTTGTCAAACTGGCTTCTGTTGGTCGCAAGAAATGCGTAGGCTACTCTGCAAGATGTCTTTGTCTGATGGCCTTTGACCATGATCTTTCAGGTGTGGATCATGAATATTCAGTAAATTAGCATATAGCCCTCCCACAGCCTGAAATAAATGTGACCAGTTCTGATAAAAACAGGTTTTTAGCTATTTAGATCTCATATGTGCTAAAACATTTTCACACCCTTACATAACCAAGACCTTGATGAACAAACGCACATTGGCAAAACAATTCGTCACTATAGTTTAGTGTGTGCTTTCACAACTTTTGTGACAGCAGAAAAAGTAACTATTTTTAACTTGTGTGTTTGTAGATCTATTTACAAGCTGCATATGATACTGACCAAACTATTGATGGCATAAAAATGTAGCTGTGATTGTCCTTCAAATAAAAATATTAAACACTTTGGAGTAAATGTGTGTTAAATTGATGAAATTGAGATAAATATCAGACCATGCCAAAATCAAAAAGCATCTAAAAGCTTAGCACGGACCTCAGAGGGTTAAGTTGATGAAATTGAGATAAATATCAGACCACACCAAAATCACAAAGCTGCTCTGAGCTATGTCACGGGGCCGGTAGATGTGGAACCAAATGCGGGTGAGAGAGAGAGAGAGAGATCCGGAAGCAGTGACGCGATTAAAGCCGATTTTAATGCTTAATCGCACAGGACAGAAAACAAAACAGTGTCTGAACAAGACACGTAAAAATATAAATAACCAAACCAAAAGCAACAACGAGAAAAACAAAACACAACTAGCGAAACTGAACAATCCAAAACGTATACTAAACAACACGTAACAAAGCTAAACATAGGCTTACGAATAAACAAACAAGAAAACACGAACACGAACAAGAACAAGAAACACGAAAGCTTTAGCGAGCGAGAGACAATTGGCAACAATAGTACAGAGAACAGAAACACAAATCTAGCAAAATGTCCAAGCACTGAACAACGAGAATCCCGGAGTATAAATGTTCTCACGGTAAATTGTTTCCAGCCGTCGGTAATGACCTGGCTAGATTCTTGGCATTCCTCACGCTTCTCCTAATAGCTTGATTCGTGACAGAACCCCCCCCCCTAGGACCGACTCCCGACGGTCCAGGAAGAGCCGCTTGCCGAGCTTTAAACTCCCGGATGAGACCGGGATCCAGGATCTGTTTGGCCGGAATCCAGGACCGATCCGCCGGTCCGTATCCTTCCCAGTCCACCAGGTACTGGACCCCTGATTGCACTCGGCGGGACTGGAGGAGACGCCGAACGGTGTAAGCCGGATGACCGTCGATGAGACGAGGAGCCGGGGAGTTCTTGCCGGCTGAGTGTGTGCCCCAATGAGTAGAGGCCGAAGGCGGGAGACATGAAACGTGGGATGTACCCGGTGCATCTCCGGAGGCAACAAGAGGCGGTAAGCCACCGGATTAACCCGGCGAATCACTTTGAACGGCCCCACAAAACGTGGAGCCAGCTTGCGGTTTTCTACCTTGAGAGGCAGGTCCCGGGAAGATAGCCAGACCCTCTGACCAGGACGAAAGGTGAGCCCCGGACGACGGAGGCGGTTGGCCTGGATACGGTTCTGTTGAGTGGTGCGCTCGATAGCTTGCCTAGCTCTTTTCCAGACCTGTCTGCAACGCCTTATGTGAAGTTCCGCTGAAGGCACCCCAGTTTCACTCTCCTGGTCAGGGAAGATAGGCGGTTGGTAGCCAAACTGGACCTCAAATGGCGACATCCCTGTGGTAGAGCAGCGAAGAGTGTTGTGTGCATATTCGGCCCATGGGAGGTTGCGGCTCCAGGACATGGGGTTAGATGATGAAAGACACCGCAGGGTCGTCTCCATGTCCTGATTGACCCGCTCCGTCTGCCCGTTGGACTGGGGGTGGTAACCCGATGACAGACTGGCCGTAGCCCCGATGAGTGTGCAGAAGGCCCTCCAGAACCGGCGGTAAACTGTGGTCCCGGTCAGACACGATGTCGGTGGGAAGGCCGAACACCCCGAAACACGTGTTCGACCACCAGTTCAGCGGTCTCCTGGGCTGAGGGTAGTTTGGGCAGGGCAATAAAACGACAGGCCTTGGAGAAACGGTCCACCACCACCAAGACCGCGGTGTGACCGTGTGAGGAAGGTAGCCCTGTAACAAAGTCCATCGATATGTGAGACCATGGACGGCGGGGAATGGGTAGGGGGTGGAGTAGTCCTTGAGAACGGGTCCGGGGTTTTTGTTTTGAGTGCAAGTGTTGCAGGCTAGGACGAATGAACGAACCTCCTTCTCCATCTTGGGCCACCAGAAACGCTGACGGAGAAATTCCAGGGTGCGTGACACCCCTGGGTGTCCGGTCAGATGGGAGTCGTGACCCCATTGCAGGACTTGTTTCCTTACTGCAGAGGGAACGAATAGCGGTTAGGTGGGATGTCTTCAGGACCTGGTTCCGCTTGTGAGGCTTCACGAACAATAGTTTCAATGCCCCACTGGATCGGGGCGATGATGCGGCTGGGTGGGAGGATAGTGTCTACTGAGGCGACGGTTTCAGGAATCTCAAAAATCCGGGAGAGAGCGTCGGGTTTAAGATTTTTGGACCCCGGACGATAAGATAGGGTAAATTGGAACCGGTTAAAAAACAGGGCCCACCTAGCTTGACGTGAGTTCAACCGTTTGGCCTGCTGTAGGTACTCCAGATTCTTATGGTCGGTCCAAACAATGAACGGGTGAGCTGAACCCTCCAGCCAATGCCGCCATTCCTCCAGAGCTCTCTTTACAGCCAGCAGTTCGCGGTCTCAATGTCGTAATTGCGCTCGGTGGCAGTCAGCGATGGGACAGGAAGGCACATGGGCGAAGCTTGTTGTCAGGTTGTAATCGTTGAAAAAGAACAGCTCCAATCCCAGTGTTGGAAGCGTCAACTTCCACGAAGGGCAGAGCTGGGTCCGGAATGGTTAGGACAGGTGCCGAGGTGAAGCGCTGTTTAAGATGTTGGAAGGCTTCTTCGGCCGGGAGTCCAGATGAAGTCCTTAGCCTTCCCGGGTCAGGTCGGTGAGTGGCGCCGCCACTGTTCCGAAGTCCCGAATGAATCTCCGGTAGAAATTGGCGAAGCCAAGGAAACGTTGCACTTGTTTAATCGAGATGGGGCGTGGCCAGTCTCGTACAGCTTGCGTCTTGATCGGATCCATTTGAATACTGCCTGCCTGTAGGATGAAACCCAGAAATGTGACGGTGGATGCATGGAACTCGCTTTTCTCAGCTTAACATATAATTGGTTCCGCAGGAGCAGCTGTAGGACATGTCTCACATGTAATTCGTGTTCCTGAGCATTCCTGGAGAATATGAGGATGTCATCCAAGTATACGAACACAAAAACGGTTGAGTACCTCTCTCAACACGTCGTTGATGAGCGCTTGAAAAACCGACGGACTGTTGGAAAGACCGAACGGCATGACGAGGTATTCATAGTGCCCTGTAGGTGTGTTGAAGGCCGTCTTCCACTCATCTCCTTCCCGAATGCGCACCAGGTTATATGCACACCGGAGGTCCAGTTTGGAGAAGATGGTGGCCCCCTGCAGCATCTCAAATGCCGTGGACATCAAGGGCAGTGGATATCTGTTCTTGATGGTGATATTGTTCAGACCTCTGTAGTCAATACACGGGCGCAGACCCCCATCCTTCTTCCCCACGAAAAAAACCCTGCTCCCGCTGGTGAGGTGGATGGGCGGATGTGTCCGGCGGCGAGCGCCTCACGGATGTAGTCGTTCATGGCCGTCGTCTCGGTCCGGGATAATGAAAAGATCTTCCCCCGAGGAGGACTGGTTCCCGGCAGCAGATCAATCGCACAGTCGTACGGACGGTGAGGAGGTAGAGAGTAGCCGTGTGTTGCTTGTTGAACACCGCATGGAGATCCCTGTATGCCGGAGGCACACGGGCCCAGTTCTGGATCTCTGGTTTTCGGTGTGAGGCGGCAGCAGGAGAGCGAGGCAGCAGACAGGTGCTTTGGCAGGTCAATCCCCAGCCCAGTATCTTCTCAGCGTTCCAGTCAATTTGGGGTTTGTGCTTGTTAAGCCAAGGGTAGCCCAGCACGAGAGGTAGCTGTGGAGAGTGAGTGACGAAAAGTTCAATCCGTTCGGTGTGTTCATCCCTTATGGTGATCTGGAGAGGAATAGTCCGCTGCGTGATGGCACCGGATCCCAAGGGCTTGCCGTCCAGAGCTGTGACTGACAGGGGGATTCAAGGTCACAAGTGGGATTTGTAATCGCTGGGCGAGGTTGAGGTCGATAAAGTCTCCCGCAGCTCCGGAATCAACAAGGGCGAGAGCCGAGTGCTCAGAGTTATTCCAGCGCATGGAGATGGGCAACACCAATCCAGTGATGATAGATGCCTTGGGAGTGAACATTGCGCTACTTACCACCCTCCCGGTGTGGTAGTAGCATTGGCTTTTCCCCTTAGCTCCGTACATGAATCACGATAGTGACCAAAACGCCCACAGTACAGACAGCAGTTTTCCTTACGGCGACGTTCCTTTTCGGTGGCTGAGAGACGAGCTCTGCCCAACTGCATAGGTTCCTCCTGTTCGTTGGGGGTAACACGAGGCGGTGAATTGGAGGCTGATGGGATGGGTTCTGTCCGCAGGGAAATGATGTCCGCGGTCGGTGTACGATAGTTATTGCGGCGTTCATTGGCGCGTTCCTTTGACGATTGTCCAACTTGATAGCCAATGCCACAAGTTCTTCCCACTGGTCGATGTCTCCATGAACGACGAGTTCATCCTTGAGCCCTTCGTTGAGACCCTGCCGGAACGCCGCTATAAGTGCCTCGTTGTTCCAGCGACTCTCCACGGCCAGGGTGCGGAACTCAATGGCGTAGGCAGCGACAGTTCGACTTCCCTGCTTGATCCGAGCAGCCGGTTAGCCGCTTCACGACCCTGGACTGGATGGTCAAACACCGTCTGTAACTCGGACTTGAATCTGGCATAGCTGTTGCAGACGAGCCCTTGTTCCTCCCAGATGGCCGTTGCCCACTGCAGAGCGGTACCGGTTAAAAGGGAAATCACATACGCTATTCGGGAGCGTTCACTGGGAAATTGTGACGGTTGGAGTTCGAATGCCAGCGAGCACTGTGTGATGAACCCACGGCATCCTGTGGGATTACCGTCGATCGTTCGGTGCCGGGAGACGTGGTTCACGACGTAAGCCGGCTTGGTTAGTGTCCCTGGGTTCGGATGAAACTGAGAGGTGGTGGTTGCGGTTTTGTTAAGGAGTAACTCCGTGATGGTGTTGAACTGGCTGGCTGTTTGGCGGCTGAATGTGTTCAGTTGTTCCGTGAGTACAACAGTAATAGCCTGGTCCTGCCGTCTGATGGCTGCTTCCTGGCTTTGGATGGTACTGTGCAGGATGCTCTGGGTCCGCTCGGTCTCCGCTGGTTCCGACTGACTTGGACATTCTGTCACGGGCCGGTAGATGTGGAACCAAATGCGGGTGAGAGAGAGAGAGAGATCCGGAAGCAGTGACGCGATTAAAGCCGATTTTAATGCTTAATCGCACAGGACAGAAAACAAAACAGTGTCTGAACAAGACACGTAAAAATATAAATAACCAAACCAAAAGCAACAACGAAAAAAACAAAACACAACTAGCGAAACTGAACAATCCAAAACGTATACTAAACAACACGTAACAAAGCTAAACATAGGCTTACGAATAAACAAACAAGAAAACACGAACACGAACAAGAACAAGAAACACGAAAGCTTTAGCGAGCGAGAGACAATTGGCAACAATAGTACAGAGAACAGAAACACAAATCTAGCAAAATGTCCAAGCACTGAACAACGAGAATCCCGGAGTATAAATGTTCTCACGGTAAATTGTTTCCAGCCGTCGGTAATGACCTGGCTAGATTCTTGGCATTCCTCACGCTTCTCCTAATAGCTTGATTCGTGACAAGCTAAGCACGGACCTCAGGGGGTTAAAACATAAATGATAGCTCAGAGTGGCTCTGCATTTATTGGCATTTACCTTGCCCTTTAAGGGGTTGAGTGGACCTAAACCATGCCAGGAAAATGCACCCCACCCCATAAGAGAGTTGCCAGAACCCTTCACGTACTCACGTGTTTCCTTTATTTTGGCAGTTACCTGCATATTTTAGTTAATTCCCATCATCCAACTACAGGCCTGATCAATATCCCTTTCATATTCAGTGTCATACCATCAAAATTAAATAGTAGTAGGACACCAACATATTACGGATGCCCAGGATTCTATATTCAAATACTTTATGTCAACAAATTGTCAACGGTGTGATTTAAGGCACGGAACAGCACAGAGAGGATGGCTCACACATCCCACATACTGCTGTCCACAAAGTTATTTATGCTCAGGCTGTTCTAAGGGTGGAAACACTTGTAATTGTGAGGGTGTAAGATCCGTCTTCCAGATAAGACTTTAAACCAAGGTCCTGATTCCTGAATGTGGTCATTAAAGATCCCATGGCACTTTTTGCTAACGACCAGATGAAGGCTATTTCGAGGCCTATTTAAAGGACTGACTCACATTACCCATTGAAAAGGAGTAGGAACGTGTCTGGAAAGGAGTTGGTGAGTGTGTTAAGGAGAGTGAGAGACCGTGACGTCGTTTGACTAGCCAGGATTTAGAGAGAGAGTGGAAAAGTGTTTTTGGAGTATTTTTTGTGTATGAAATTGGATTGTTTTGAGGACCCCCCTTTGGATTGACTACGGACTGGATAACGGAATTGACCTGGATAACGGAACTGGATTTTGGACACTGACAACGAGATAAAGATTGCAGACTTTGTTTTTGTTTTCCCCCGAATACCCCGCCCTTTGTTTTGTGTAGTGTTTGTCAATAAGATTATTCATTTAATAAATTATCATTTTTGTTTTGAATACTGCCTCCTCTGTGTTCTTTAACTTGCCTACGCCCTCTGCAAGGTCCGTGAGTGTCGCCCAACCCCTGGGGACACCACAATACTCATAACAATCTCTCCTGTCTACACTGATTCATAAAAAAACAATATTTGTTTTCTGTGTGATTGGTTTCCCCCCTTCCTGTCCTTCCCATGCTTACACCTATTCATTTAATTAATTAATTCAAACACCCATTCAATCCATTTCTCAACCAGACCCCTCCGCTCTGCCTCCTCTGGCAAACTGACTGTCCCATCCCTCCGGGTGCCCAACAGCCACTCTTCGCGGTCTCGCATCTTCTCTGTCCTGACCCCTCGGTGGTGGAATGACCTTCCGCAATTGGTCAGGACCGCGGAATCACTTGTGATCTTGCGCAAGAGACTCGAAACCCACCTTTTCAGACTCCACTACCACTGAATTCTGTACATGTAGCCAATTGTCATCACCACTGCCTACATCTTCAATACTTTTTGTATATGTATTCCTGCTTACTCCTCATTAAAAAATTTGTTTTAAATAAAATTAACTAACCTTTTTTCTTCCCAGCGTTACAGGTATGGTATGCAGCTGCCTACAATGATGTCTATCGCTGTATTACTGCACTGACCTCTTGTGTGAATTATGATTGGTCCTACCATGTATTAATGCACATATTGTAAGTCGCTCTGGATAACAGGGTCTGCTAAATGCTTAAAATGTAAAATGTAAAAAATGTAATGACCTGTTTGCAGTCGACACGAATGGGTTCAAAAAACATTTCCAGTTACTGTCTTTATACTGGTACAGTATAACCCCCAAAAAAAAAAAAAAAAACACAAGATATGTACATATGTACCATTAGGTAGCCTTCTTATCTAGGCAAGCTAACAAGCCAGCTACCTAGTGAGTGCTAGTTAGTTATCTAATCAAGTCAGCTAGCTGGAATATGTGTATAAATCTATGATCCTAAGTATGATTATACAGTAATTATACATGCCACAGAGATAAACACAGGAACTCCACATGTTGGAAAATTACAATACATCTCAGTAATGGTATTATTTATTTTCTACAGTCTTTTTTTGCTCATTTTCATCAAGGGTGCCAATAATTCTGCCCCTGACTGTATGTAGTGCTTGTGTAACTGCAACATAGATTTGCAGGTTCAAACTCATAGTTTAACACTGCTGTCGTACCCTTTAAGGGCCTGTATATGGATGTTGGCTGAGCATCTGATACAATATTCAAGCATCGTCCTGGTGAGAGCTCCGGCTCCCTCAATAAATCTTTTTTCTGATATGTGCCACATCCTTGTTGATAGAATAGTCTTGATTCCAGAATCTGATAGGTAGAGAATAGCTTAGTTAACTTTTCTGGCCCAGGCTTTCTGATTAGTGCCGGTAGATTTCCAAAGGTGGATTTGGTTGGCTTAGTGGGTTTATAATTTCACGCACACACTCTATTTGAGATTCTTCATAAGTGGTAACTGGCCATTGGTTTATTCGTGAAGAACATCCCCAGAAGTTGATGACATTAGCTGGCAAAATCTGAGTGAGAATTGACGAGCGAACAGCGCAGTTATCAGCCTGACAGGTGAGGCTATTTTAATGGTGATGGCAGTTACTCCATTCATAACAGTTCTGCACTCAATGCATTTCCTTTCAGACGAGGATAGAGATTAAAATATTTCAAGAGTGAAATGGTGTTAGAACATCACCCCAGGTGTTCAGGTTAATTATAGAGGACGGGTTAACAGGAGTGGTGTCACACGTGTGAACCATACCATAATGGGGTCCATTCCATCAATCGTTTGGGAGGTTTGCAAACCAAAATAAATTATATTAAAAAAACACGTTCTTCAGTTATGCTGGGTCTGCTCAGCTCCCTCATTAAAGGGACAACCGTCTGAACGAGTGGCTGCTGGGAGACAGCCGCCACCAGTTAAAGACAGGACACCTTGTACAACTATGCAACTACCCAACATCGAGATGGCAAGGCTTCGATCATCAGCTGTCTGTGGCAAGCGTTGTGAAGAACTGCCAAGCAATTTATGTCTTATTTATCCCTTCTGGTTATTTCCCCTTCCTGGTATGGCATTTACAATTCCTGTGGGATCAAGTGTAATTACTCAATGGCTTTCTGTGTGTGTATCAGGGGGTGCAATTTTTCTGCGATTTTCTTACCTCATTTTAATATTCAAAATATGTGGTTGAATAGACTCTGGTATGACCATTCAAGTCACAATATCTATCCCCAGTGGCACACACAATAACACACACATGCAACACCCTCATTACCTTCACATCTGTAGATACTGCTGCCAAGCATAAATGGGACAGTGTGGGAGGTGCATTGTCAATAATCAATCAAATCACTGATAAAAACACACAGATAGCTGTTTTTAATTGCTGATTTAATCTGAATGTAATATTAAAATACCCTATGTGCATTTTAAAACAATCAAGAATCCATTATCAGTGTGAAACCTCCCTTCAGACCAAAAAAGTACCTTATACAGTATATATATATATACAGTATATATATACATACATTCTCTCTCTCTCTCTCTCTCTCTCTCTCTCTCTCTCTCTCTCTCTCTCTCTCTCTCTCTCTCTCTCTCTCTCTCTCTCTCTCTCTCTCTCTCTCTCTCTCTCTCTCTCTCTCTCTCTCTCTCTCTCAGTTCAAGAGAGCAGCCAGGTTGCAGGTTATTCACTTTTAACAAACATGGCATGGATGAAAATGTAATCAGTCCATTTGACAAAGGATTAGTTTATACTTCAATTGTTTATGACCTTCTGAATGACGTCATTGATAGGTTTAAGATCGGCAGATTAATGTAATGCATATTATGTCATTTAATTGATTCATTTATTTTTTTATTTTTTTTAAGCGTTCCATCTTTAAACCACTTTCAGTCTTAAACAATGTCAAGCTGCAGATGAAACCCAGTTAAGTCACTCAACCATACGAGCCACAAACCTCAGAGATGACCATGATGTCATTCAGAAAGTCACAGCCGTTGAATCTTGTCACAGACACTTCATCTGCAAACCGAGCCTGAACCTGTTATGACTGAACTCTACGGTCTTGCATGATTGCATTAATTGTACCACTCTGTCTTGTTACTGTGCTTTACCCGTGGCAATGGAGATGTCCCTTTCATTAATCACTGGTAAGGATCCAACATGCACTACAAATGGTGTTAAATGGAAGCTACAAGCCTCTACGCTCTCACAAGGACAATGCTTGAATATTGTATCAGATGTATTTGCTCAGCCATCACCCGTATACAGGCCATGATAGGGTACAACAGCAGTGTCAAACTATGGGTTTACCTAAGCACTGCACTAAATGTATGCATTCAGTACTGTAAATCGCTTTGGTTAAAAGCGTCTGCTAAATAGCATATATTATTATCATATTTCTTATTAAGTCTGGACTTGACTGTAGATTTAAACCTCAAAACAATTACCCAAAAGGATCCAGATGGAAGCACATGAAAAATTGTCCCTCTTCTCCAGCTGTTTAAATGTCACTTCACAGCCTAAGACAGCGATTGTTTCTTCTTTCTACTTTCTTGTATTTGTTCCTAGCAGCACATTTCACAACCAATATATGCCATCAGTGGATAATCACATCATTACATTAGCAGCATACCCACTTCACAGGATTTCCACAAGCCACCCACTCTCACTCACCAGCTCAGAATATCCAGCCAGCCAAACCAAACATCTATCTAACAGTGAGAAAACCTTCTGGTCCAAGCGAATTAAGTCACCCTTTTTGTTGTGGATTACATTCTAAAAACATTAAAAGTGTCTCCAGTAGGATCCAGATGGAAGCACAGGTGCCATAGCAGTGATGTTACATAGCCTATTTGGTGGTTCCAAATATGAGCAAACGAAAATGAAGATGTGAAAAAGTGGTTTATTTTTTTGCATGCACCAGGCATCCCTTAAGTAAGCAGCTGTTCCAGACTTGAATTAGACATGGTTTGAATGATGGACTGGGTGAAGATCAACAGAGCCTTTGCAGAGCACATGTAAGGTAAGTTTGCTTCAGGTTCAAACCAAGGTCCCCCCTGGACCAAACTGCACGACAAGAGATACCATGAGCCTGCTGAACTAAAGACCAAGGTTGCCAGCCAACAAAACAAATCACTCTCTTATTGCTAAAGGCCAAGGAAACTAATCACACTCTTATTGCTTCTCCAGGGGTAATGTCACATTCTGTAAAAGACCCTCACGTGCTAACTCACGTCTCTGAACTCACACAGATACAACAAGGGCACATACAAAGCAAAACCATCAATGTGTGCTGGGATCAGAGTGCTACAGGAGAAAAGGAAATGAATGCTTTTACCTTAGAGGGTGGTGACTTAGACAGCACTTCAGGCCAGATTCTATCCATTGTCCATTGTCCATTCAACAATCCCTCAACTCAAAAATACCATTCAGGTCTATCCAAGTAGCAATCATCTCAGGGCGATTGTTTCAGGACATCCAATCATCTACAATGCAACTTATTTCAAGCCAAATCAAATCCTCTCTGACCAATCACGTTGAGATTTCTACCTTCAAATCTGACTGTTGGTGGTAACCTCTGATACATATCACCTCTATATTAGAATCCTCCATGCTCTTTGTCCAACATTTGTCCCATGTTACTCAATTTGTTTAATTTTGAAAGTAAAACATATTAAGTTGAGCAGTCATTGTACATTTTACTAGAATACATTAAGCAGAATCCACAAATAGAAGATTCAGAAAAGATGCATTGGAAAAATGGTACATGTATCTTCTTCTTTTTATTCTTCTTCTTCTTATTAATTAATTTTTGCATACACATGCACGTATTGTAGGAGAGAATGGTGAGGATACAGCAGAATGTAGTTGTGTGGTCTAAAAATATATATAATTCATTCCAGTACACCTGGTACACATCGGATATGCAGACCTGGGTGAAGTTAAACATAACATTTACCATCACTATGTGAGTTTTTTTTTTTACAATTGTTTATAGTTTTCAGCAGAGAATGTACCTAAAATGATAGGAATCCTAATCATCCTCGTTTGAAATGGCACATCATTCACAGAGAGGACAAAAGACAGGAAGGGCATAGAAGAAACACCTAATGATAATAATATTCATCTTCAATCACCTCGTACTACTCAATTTACAGTGGTGGAAGTTGTGTGCACTGTACTGTGACAGAGATTAAATATAATTGCGTCTAGGGAGGAGTAAAGAAACAACACAGTGACACCAATTTCACTCCTTTGATTGGACCTTGCTTCAGCATCATTATCATTGCCCTTTGTTTGCACACAGACACCAGAAATTAGGTAAATGAACACGTCTGTCACTTCCTGTCATTACAGGAAATTATATGTTGTGAGTGCGCATTTCTGGTCATTCGGGCATGAGTGACATACTGAAGACGATGTACAGCTAACTGACTAAATAAAGGCAACACGTTGCTAAACTCGGAGGGTGCTCAAATGTTTCTGGCCCGGGCTAGTCGAGTCCCAGCCAGGTACGGGGGGGCTTGTTGGAAAGGGGAGAGCTGGGAAATTCCACTGGTATTTGTCGGCACCCCTGGATTGTCACACACAGCCCTTTTAAATGATCCCACATTTACTGAAGTGTTGCCTTTATTTTGGCTGTTACCTGTAGGTCTGCAAGACATGTTTATCATCTGTTGAGCTTTGGCTATTACTGATTCATTTAGTGCTATTACATTATGGTCATGTACATGACATGCTGGGCAGATCTGGTTGCCTATAATTATGGCTAGAAGATGAGACCTCAGTGATGTCGCAAGACAGGTGATTGTTTGGGGCAAGAGTTTCATTGATGAAGAACACTTAACTTGCTGATGTTTCACGAGGAACAATATCCAAGTCATTTTGGCACGGAACTCTGAGGGTATGACAACATCAACAAAGGGAAACTGGTCGGAAGTGTATACTGCTGGATTGTGATGTCCATGCGTTAGTTTGAGGTGTGAGGCTAAACAGGCGAGTATCTCTGAATCAATTGACTGAATAATTAAATCTAGGTCGTGAGATTCATCAAGAACGGTCCGTCGAGACCTCTACAGTGTAGGATACCATAGACATATGTCATATTGGTATTTACACCTTTTTGGCCACTGCCTTTCTATATATAGAACTTTCTCTTATGGTTACTTGGAGGATTTAATTGATTCTATGAATGACTGACTGAGAATTATTGATGGTGGGTGGGTGGCTTATGTCAGTCATTCCGGTCAGTTTCTATTGCTCTGGTCACAAACACACAGATTTGGAGAATCACAGGTTACTATGACCCACGAACCCAGTTATGAATGAACAAGAATTCCCTTGTGCATTTTAAGATCAATGTGGTCAACATTTTAATCGGGGCATGATGCCACAACCCCATCACTCATTTGAGGTCCACAGAGACAGTGGGGGTAACTAACACCCAGACCCTTAAGTGGAGCCAGCTTAACCCCCTGTGAGTATATTTGGGGTTCAGATTCATACCCTCTAAGTGCCGTTTTCAGTGAAAAGAGGATTAGCTGGACTCAAACAATATGTTGACCCTTACTTAACAACATGGTAGGAAAACAATACATATACTGAATGCTGGTTGAATTAGAACAGCAATTGTATTCAGCTGAACTGGCAGCCACTGCTAGTACGTTTTTAATATTACTTATGACTGTGTAATAACATGTTTGTGCATAGCATAACCCTTAATTCTTTATAAAAACACTTTGGATATGTGTCTACCAATGCAATAAGTTCCATCAGCTCTTTGTGGCTTCCTTTGTATATGGCTAAGAGCAAAAAGGTTGTACTAATATATTTTTTGGAAGGCCTTGTTTTTTAAGTGTAATTTAAACGTTAATATAGTATATTAAATAAATAAACAGTAGACATGTAGACATACAGCCATTCGGTGTCACAGAAAGCATACAAACATACTTTTAAAAATAAAGATTTAACTATTTATGAAGACTGTTTTTATTGTGTGGGCTGAAGTAATGCATTTTATAATTCAGAGAGCCATTTTAACTTTCAATAACTTTCATTGAAAGATCGCTGCATTAGTTAGTATGCTCACTCAACAGACACCCTTATTGCTCTTTAATGAGGGCCTTGGAATTATTATATTACATTTATATTTCATTTACTGCTCCAGATGATAGTGACACATATTTTTGCCCCTTTTGCCCTACGTGATTCGAAGCAGTGTGGAAACATTAAATATGGAAACACACAGAAATAAATAACATTGAATGCCTCAACATGTATAAACACTGAACATTTCACATGAGGAGGACAGAAGACACTCTTTCATGGTGGTCATAGAGTACTGCATTATGCCATCTCATACAGTGCACTGACAGTCTCAATATTACCGTGTTTGTATGTGCGAGTATGTGTGAGTGTGTGTGTGTGTGTATGTAACATCATAATCTCTTCTGATATTTATAATTTATTCATTATTATGTATTTGTTTAAGATGGCAGAGAGGAGCTGTGGTCTGGGATGTGGAATTGAAATTGAGAAGGTTCCGGGTTTTGATGGCCAGGGAGCCATTATGATATCGAAGCAGAATTACATCAGGAAATATCCAGGTATGTGAACTCATAAAAACAATCACTGCCCAGGATAAGGTTTCTGTCCTGAAAATAAATAACAGTCACAAATGGGCTCCATAATAGGGGCAGGATTTCTCCAGATCCGATCCTAAATAGATGGTTCATATATACACAGTGCACATTATTTTAGAAACTAACGCAGCAGTCTTCACCGCAACAGAGCACTGTTGGCAATAACTCCAATCTCACCTCCAAATAAGTCTGGATGCTCGAGTGAAAAATGGATTTGCAGTGCAGCCACTGTGGGTGAGAGACTACCACTCTAATCTCTCTTTCTCTCTCTCTCATTCTCTCTCTGCCTATCTCTCTCTCTCTCTTTCTCAATTCAATTTAAATTCAATTCAATATGCTTTATTGGCATGAAATACAGAAGATAAATATTGCCTAACATACATGTATTAAAAAACCCCACAAAAACCCCCACAAATATACATTTTCACTAGGGAACATGAGAAAATAAACATTTTTTAAAACTTTTTTTTACATAACATAAAAACCTAGAAATCATAATATAATTGATTAATTATGAATTTACGTTATTTTAATAATTAGATGTATTTGTATTGTATTTGTTTCTCCCTCTCTCTGTCTCTCTCTCATAGTTCTTGATGGTGTCTTGGAGTGGAGGACTCATGTATGTATATATATATATATATATATATATATATATACTGTATATAGGCATAGCAAAAACAAAGTCCCAGCTCATTACACCTTGATTGGAATGTGAAAGGGGAATGATGGACCCGTACCCAGGTGGATTCGATCTGCTGCTTGGGGGATTAAGGACGCAAATTGCTGGATACGAGGTACTCACTTAACATTCACTGACTATGACCCCATTTCATGTTCAGCTGAAGCGGATATTAAAACAAGCTTTCGAAATGTGCGAATGTGACTCGTATATGCTAAAATGTTTTATGAATGCGATGGAATTTGAATATTGCAGAGTGTTTGGTGTACTGTGTGCATGTGGGCATTTGTGTGTGTGTTTGTGTGTGTGTGCGTGTGTGTGTGTGTGTGTGTGTGTGTGTGGACCTCAATATATTTCTTCCAAAGTACTCTTTTCAGCCCCATGGTACAGCAGACTCCTGCAATCAGCCAGAAGGTGCACAGAACTAATAATCCTAGTTTTCTGCCCACAGCGGTGTCAAACCCTTTAAAATTTGATCTCTATCCCTCAGCCTCGCCTTCCACACTGGCTACCTGTGCACCTGCGGGCACATCACCATGTAAACGCTCTTCTCCCTCATTCACAAAGCCCAGCAGCATGACAGACAGTGGTCTGGGTTCAATCCAGGTTCATCCTAAATTTAAGACCTTACAAAATGAATGCAAGTGAACTGTTTTTAAAATATATACTCTGTGTATATATATATATTTAAATATTTATATTCATAAACACTCCGAATGTGCTTTTACTGTATGTATTTCTCCATAGGTGCATAGGGGCCTTGCACTGATACATATACTCCAAATATGTTTGGGATTTGCACTGTACTCCACTGCAGTTAATTTACTGGATTAGCACTGTGTACTTACTCACATAAGAGGCCTTACACAGGACAAATCCTGGATTACCAAGGTAAATCCCAAATTCTCCACAGAGTGGACTTGGGGAGTGGACAAAATCAATTAAAACATCATAATTTTTGTCGTAATTTTTTTAGCATACAGTAGCCTAATCTGTACTGCAAACATGTTAGCACTCAAAACCAAAATTATCTTTCCAGACTGTGTTGAAGAAAAAAACGAAAGACTTGAATTTGTTTGAGTACAAATATTGATATAGACCAATGGAAGCATTGTCTAGGATTATCAGAGTCGTGAAAATATCATGATTAAAATGAGTCAAAGCGTATTATTTACTCTTTGCCTTTTTTTTATTGGAACCCGTTTTTGTTTAAACCTGGATTTTTTAATTTAAAAATTTGTTTCTGAATCCCATTTTTCTCCCAATTTGGTAGCCAATTAGACCCGCTTCACCCCCTGTACATGTTTAAGACGGCACCCGGATTTTAAACAAACACAAACTGGTGGCTATTGAATCAATGATTTTTTTTAAACAAACACAAACTCTATTGAATCAATGATTTTTTTATCATTTCACCAAAAAAAGAAAGTGAAAGCACCTTCAATCACTTTAACGGTGTAATACTTACACATAAAATGAATGGCTTAAGGAAATATAGTGTGTGATGATTTGTCTGATTAGATGGAGATGTCTTAATCATTTTCCTTTGACTGCCAATGTTATGGGATCAGCCACTGTTTAGATGTACTTTAGTGCCCTTTGGGTGTAGGACTGGAGAATGTGGCCCAATAATTGCTAGTTAATGTCCTTCACACACTGGCTGACTGATTCTGTTTACCGCTGGAAGGCAAAAAACATGAGCAGAGCATTCACAACCATTGACAGCCTCCTGTGCAGATGCTGCAAAATGTCAGTATTTTTCTACACAGGTGTGTTGCTGTTGTGTTTTTATCTTCTTTAATAATGATCTCATTTTCAAAATGAGATATTTTGTTATTATTCAGTTGGCTGTAATACCTGGCGTGGCTGTCGCAATGGGACGACTTAGTCAGGAATGAGACTTCTTCCTGTGTTCACAATGTGACATTCAGAAGAATGTCTCTGAGAAAGGCACGGCCTTGTTATGGGGAATGCTGGTCCATTCCCATTAATAGAGGGGCCAGGCAAAGCTTTACACTACACTTCCTCATCTGCCCCACCTGGAGGCCTTGTATGGTTAGTGTCTAAGGAGGTATTACACTGTCTGAACTGAGGAACAGAATTAAAGGGGGGTTCGGCAGTATCAATCCATGAGATTTATGATTATTTTGCAATATTGATTATTGATTATAATATGTTATACGTTTATGGTTCAATCTTGGCAATACATAGGCCTACAGTGCAAATATGGCAATAAAACATTTGAAATGAGAGGGAGAGAGAGAGTGAGAGAGAGAGAGAGAGAGAGAGAGAGAGAGAGAGAGAGAGATTCGAGTGGTGCAGTCTCTTACCCACAGTGGCTGCAATGAAAATCAATTTTTACTCCAGCATCCAGACTTGAGAAAGCCTGGCCTACACAGCAGTTAACACCAGCAATGGAGCCAAATTTATAGACGCCAGTGTTTATAAGTCACATCGCATGAAGATCAGGCTCCTCTGGGTATAAGCGTTGACCACTGCGGACGTCTCATTGGGCATCAGAGATTACTGAGCGCCAGCGGAGAATGGGGGTGGATAACAAGACCCCGCTGTGCCCTGGAAGTGTGGAAGATTACAGCTCATCACCCCTGCATGAAAGCAAGGGCACCAGAGTGGAGCCTTTAACTCTCTCCCCAGATATCATCTCTGTGCTATAGTAATGTACTTATGAGTCACCACAAGCATATAGGAGTTTTAATAAGGGGTTGAGACCACTTTAACCCGTTTGCCAGCCAGGACCAGCGTGTTCCGTGTGCAAGGGAACATGAGCACCTGTCTGGAGGAACATGCCATCACTTACCCGCACGCTCATCTTCTCTGGCCGTTGAGTCACACACGTTTACTTTCATTCTACTCCGTTTTGAATGGTGTTTTGAAATGCTCAGTGGAGAGGCAAGCCATGAATTAAAAGTGACTCCAATACAAACACTTAAAACCATGCAACCACAATGACATCTCTATATGTATAAACACATTTACTCTTGTTTTAGAGTAATGTGAATGTGAGGTAGCTTGATTCATGGTTTGTATTTGCTGTAGTACCTGGATATACAGTATGTTCAAAGGATGAGCAATCCCCTGTTTCTGTCTCTCTCTCTCTCACACACACACACACACACACACACACACACAGTCACACTCTACGATGAGCCGGGCTCAGGGGAGGGCAGGGGCTGCTTATTGTCATGTAGCGCACGCTGTCACTGCGACCTGAATGGCGCGGTGCTGATGTAGCGCTGCGGCACTGCTGTTACAGAGAGCGTGGGGGGGTATGGCGGCATTTCATAGCAGAGAGATGAGAGAGAGAGAGAGAGGGGGGTGTATGTGTGTGTGAGAGACAGACAGCCCTGTCTTCCAGGGTAATTGTTTTTTATTTAAGTTGCTATTTTTATCCCTGTGATATACAAAACAGATAATATGCTATTTAAGGACATTTAATTGTGTAATGCAAATACATCTGATATTCTTCTTAATGCTGTTTGTGGTGGGATTTTTCTTGTTTTTAGTTTTTTGGCTTTTTATTCCCTCCTGACTTATCTAGGCTCTCAGATGACATGATGATGCAAAAAGGAATAAAAGAAAAAGGGGGAAAAAGAAAAAGGAAAGCTAGACGGGAGGATTCTCAGGGGCAGGTCTACTGGTGGTGACTGTGGTCCTATGGGTGGGCTGGGTTCCACCATGCTGTGTGTTCCAGTGTCCTCCAGCATGTTCCAGAGGTCTGCCCTCTTCCTCCTCTCATCCTTGCGCTTCACAGCTCTGTTCACCTCGAGCAGTAAAGCAAACACATGTGATTAAGGTTTCTACTGAAAGGCCACCGTAAATGACTAATTTGGATCCTGGTCGTCTTTGCTCTTCTCTAGCCACTTATGAAACAGAGGGAAAAAATTGTTTTTAATTATAATAAATATAATAAATACATCCTGCATTGACTAATCTATCCAGAATGATCATGTCATGTGGGAACAGACTACACTGAATTTTCCGTACAGGAAACAATGAAAAACACTACCTTACCTGAATAATTGAACCCGGCAATGTTGTGGATTCCATGTGGGAAAGGGGCTATGGGCTCACACGGCTCACATGCTCACACGGACGAGCATGAGGTCTCTCCTGATGCCAGCCGCCGCTTTTTGATACCTTGTGGTCCACCAGCTAAGCTGCACAGTCACTGCGTCAGAGGAGTGCACTTCAGGCACAGCTGGTGCAGACAGAACGCTGGTGGCTGATCAACGGGATGAGTGGCTCTTGTGCGATGAGACACCCAGAACTGCAAAACTGACTGCAATACTAAAGCCAGTCGTGTGCTGCCCTGTGGGGTTACCGGGCAGAACTAGCACTGGCACTCTCAGGACTCCATAAATAATGCTCTGAGCCCCTATGTTTTAGCAGGATACAAGATACAAGATAGAAGAGTTATATTTTGCCATATGCAACAAGTACAATGGAATGCTTAGTCCCTGCTCATTCCCACAGCACAAAAGAATACAAGAGCAATATAACACAGTGCAAATAGCAATGAATAATAAACAATAAACAGAGTGCAAATGCAGTCAAATCTGCGTATGAATCTACATATTATAATAAATACTGCAAAAAAATATGTCGTGTAAAATGGCTAAAATTAGCCCCCGACAGCTTTTATACTGTCAATATTGTCATTTGCGCAGGTGTTGAACCTGGAACGATGGTTCTCTGCATCCACGCTGCACAAGAGATGTGGTTAGCTCACTGTGCTGAAGCTGAAGACAAAAAAGATCCCCGGCCAGGGCATATAATCGCTCTCTCATTCAAGCTCCAGGGGGATGACGTCACCTTGCTACAGCGGACGTTCACTCGCTCCCTTGACGACTCTGAACTGTGTTATACAGACACAATCGTCACCCACCTTGCATTTCAAATTACAGTCAAAGTTAAGGACACATTTAGATAGAGTCCTGGCCAGAGGTCTAGCTAACGTATTATCCATTAGCGATCACTCTCACACTTATGAAGGGGCTGTAACCATGTAAAATCCATTGTGCTCAATGATTGGCTCCTGGAGGACAGGCTGTGCTTTCCATGCAACTCAGAGAGTCATATAGCTCAAGGGGAGAGGTGCTGCTACTCCGCATAGGATTGGAACTCATGTCCCTCTGGAAAAGGGTCCATATCCCTGAGCACAATACAGCCATGGAACAGAACCTTGGCAACTGCTTACCCAAGGACACTGAAGGAGATGGGCAAATCAAAATTAATCTGTGTCTATATAAAACATACACACACACACACACATACACATGCACACACAAGCACATGCATGCAAACAGACACACACACTCACACACACACACACACACATGCACAAACACGTACACACACACACACACACACACACTTAGGTTTTTTTAAGTTCAGTTTATTTGTTTTTTGTTGTTCAATAAAATATAACTTAATCTGGACCAATTAAGACATCCACATCCACAGCCAACCACTCTCTTAGCCTCTAGATATACAGTTACGAGAACGGACATGAGTAATACAAATGACGTATGAGGAAAGGTAGAACTGATTATAGTAAATAAAGAAACGTGTTCAGATGACCTGTGCCCACTTCTGCCAGAGCTCAACACACTCTAATCTCCTTATTTGTATATATCTACTTAGCAGCTTGCATTTTCCAAGGTAATTCACATACTGTCCATTTATCTAGCTCAAGGAGCCATCTGTATTAAGTTCCTTGCTCAATAGTACAGCAACAGTGTGTCACTCATACACTGATAGGATTCAAACAGTTAATATACTGGTACTACTGCTAAAGTCCATATCCAAATCCATTCTGTCACAGAACAGGCCAAACAATGAGATATCGCAGGCACCCTGATCCATCCAACATTCTTCTTGAGACCTGGTAATGTGCTGTGATTGGTCACCATTCCAGAACCACCACAATGTGCCAAAGACACTGTTAGCGGTATTGTTGTTTTTTATTACATTAGTTGATTATTTATTTCATGTTTATTACATTATTATTATTATTATTATTATTATTATTATTATTATTATTATTATTATTATTATTATTATTGTTTTTATTTTATTTTATTAGTATTATACTTGATGGAGAACTGGAACTACACAGTGGAACCATCTGGAAAAGACAAAACAAAACAATGGGCAGTAGTAAGGGAAGCCAGGCCAGATTACACAGCTGTGTGTTTTTTAATGATGGTGGAAGGTCAGCCTTAATGTTGTGGCCATATATCTGTGGCCATATATCTGAGCTTCATGCTTTTCAGCTTTTGCGTCACTGCCGATGTGCGTACGGTTTCCAGCACAACATAAAAGGAGAGCCATGGAAATAAAGAATAAAGCACACTCATTGAATAAAGCATGTTATTAACATGATCCATCTTCAGAATTAGAAGTGGTTTTAAAACACTGCCGAGCCCGTGGCAGGGGATCTGCGGTTCGCCGTCAGCTCAACTCAAGAAGTTATTATTTCATTTATCTCTCTGTATCGCTCACACAAAACGAGTTGGTTATTTTTGTTTCACTTTTGCTTCAATTTTACAATATTACAATGAAACTGAAGTGCTTTATCAAAGAGGTATGGGCATGGTATTATTGTTGAGAACACATACATAGATACACAGACACAGACATACGCACATTTGATATTTTATGCAGGAGGGCATGGCTGTTGGTAAAATAGATGAAACCATACATCATTTTCATAATTCATTTTTAGATTATTAAATTGGGCTCCTACCCAATAGGTTGCAGGTTTGAATCCCAGGTGGGGCATTGCCGTTATACCCTTTAACAAGGTGCCTAACCTTAATTGCTTCAGTAAATATCCAGCTGTATAAATGGATTGTATGTAAATAAATGTAAACTGTGTAATTTATTCTGGATGTCTGCTAAATGCCTGATTTATTTATGTATTTTTTTTAATGAACAAACCCATAACATAGAAATTCTTCAGTAATTTCCATGCACTCCCCTGTGCAGAATATTTGATAGTTAAAAAAATATTGATATTTTTCATCATTTATGAGTAAGTAACTATAAAGCCAAACCTTTAAAATGGTGGGTCACTTATTGAAATTCTCCATTGCTGCTGTTACCAAACTGGATCTGTCTAGCTCTGTAAAAAATATTTTAATTGTAATACTTATAAGTAAAATACAGATTTGATACTTTGTGACACGAACAATTAAATGTTTAAATGTCCTGCACAGTGATTGCATTTCACATGTAAATTACCTTAAAGTGTGCCAGAAATCATCCTTAATACTTTTTTCCTAATTATAATGGTCAGAATTGGAGATACGTGCCTTATCTCTCATCTCTGACTATGAGCAAGGCTGGAAGGCAGGCTGAGTGGATGGGGCTAATATTCACAAGCTTACCTTATCTGACATGCCTATTGACCTATGTCATCAACGAGTCCTGTGTTATTGAAATCGAAGATGTGAGAGTGCGCTGAACCTTAATAAATTGCAGCAATGTCTCTCGCTCCTCTTCTTTTTGGGGGGATATTTCAGTTTTTTATTTTTAAATTTGCAAAAGTTTCTAAAAACCTGTTACAGAGTAAAATCCTTTCCGGATGCACTATATGATTTCATAAATTAGTCAATGGTCCCGACAAGGATAAAAACAATCTTCAAAGGCACAAGAAGACAGACCATCAGAGAGAAACAGAAACCCAGGGAGAGCCTGTTTTTCTTTTTCCCTACGCAGACGAAAACCACTGTATCCACTCGGTCAACAGAGCATAAAAGCAGACCTTGCCACTCGGGATGTATCTCTTGCCATGGCCTCTTTGGAATGTGGGTACCTCTCCCTTGTGTGGAACAGTAGCTTGTATTCATCTTTTATGCATTTATTTAAAACTATACATGGAGAGTATTACCATATTTTTAATGCAGCAGTTCAATGTTGTATAATGCTGTGTGCTCTGCCACAAAGTTATACAGCCCCAGAACTCAACTTCGCCACGTCCATTAAAAATACGTACACTGTCTTACGTCTGCACTGATTTTCATATAACAGTGAGGCCTTAGTGTCTATAACATTGAGGCCTTAGTGTCTATACACCATGAGACCTTAGTGTCTATAACAATGAGACCTTAGTGTCTATAACAGTGAGGCTTTAGCGTCTATAACATTGAAGCCTTAGTGTCTATAACACTGAGGCCTTAGTGTCTATAACAATTAGGCTTTAGTGTCTATAACAATGAGCCCTTAGTGCCTATAACAGTGAGGCCTTAGTGTCTATAACAGTGAGGCCTTAGTGTCTATAACCATGAGGCCTTAGTGTCTATACACAGTGAGGCCTTAGTGTCTATAACATTGAGGCCTTAGTGTCTATATCAGTGAGGCCTTAGTGTCTATAACAATGAAGTGTTAGTGTCTATACACAGTGAGGCCTTAGTGTTTATAACAATGTGGCCTTAGTGTCTATACACAGTGAGGCCTTAGTGTCTATAACAATGAAGTGTTAGTGTCTATACACAGTGAGGCCTTAGTGTTTATAACAATGTGGCCTTAGTGTCTATACACAGTGAGACCTTAGTATTGTGCACAGCCGGCTCAAGCCACTTAATTGCTCTCATTCCACTTCCCACAGAGTGGCATGGAGGGCGCCATGACCGAGTGACAGATCCTGACGGGAGCGGCGTGGCCTTGTGGTCTAATAAAATCACCCTGCTGCTGTACTCCCAGAACGTGAGCCCCCAACACACACACACACACACACACACACACACACACACACACACACACACACACACACACACACACACACACACAGACAGACAAGCAGTGGTGCACACAGACATACACACACCAGACAGTCGCACATAAATTAGACACACAGAAAACATTTTCACACAAACACAAACACACAGTCGTAAACCCAAACCCACAAACACCCACACGTGGGCAGACACCCCTGCCCACACACACACACACAGAGGCACACAAACATACATGCACACACACACACAAGCAGTGTTCATCTCAGATCAGTCCATCAGACCAGCCTGTCAGTCTGAGGCAGAGGCTCTGAAATGAAACCTTTAATGGACGCACGCAAAGCCCTCTCCTACCACCCCATTCACCTCCCTATGGCCTGGAGCCAGAGGAGCATCCTCACAAAAGTGGGGACCGACTGACCGTGGGAGAAAAAACCTACGCCGAGAGAGAGCCTGTTTTTCTTTTTCCCTACTGTATCCATTCGATCAACAGAGTTTAAAAGCAGGTCTTGCCACTCAGGTTCCGGATACAGTATTTTCAATCTGGAGAGTACTCTTGCCATGGCTTCTTTGGAATGCGGGTGCCTCTCCCTTGTGTGGAACAATAGCTTGTATTAATCTTTTATGCATTTATTTGAAACTCTACATGGAGAGTACTCCCATATGCTTAACGCAGCAGTTCAAGGCAGCTGTGCTCTGCCACAACATTATACAGCCACAAAACTCAACTCAAACTCAATGAGCACCATTGCCTGTACCATCATTCCTGAGGACGTACAACAGTGCATTCAGTTCAGGTCAACCTCAACCTGAAGTTCTGACAGTGTACCTTTATGAAGGCAACCAGGGCATCATTGCGGAATCCTACACTGTTTGGTTAGGTGACAAATAAACAAACAATACCGTGTCTGTGTCCCCAGTGCTTGCGAGCACCAGGGTAATGGTCAGGAGAGGATCTGAAGTACAGAGGGGTCTACCTCTCACAACCCCCCCAGCATCCCCTGATATAATACTATGATAGCATCCATGTGTTCCAGATAACCATACTTCCATTTCAATTTAGTGCATTGCAAATAGACCTCACAGACTGTACCTTTCTAGGGGACTGTGTTACCAGCTGACCTGAAGACCAAGCTATGTAAGCAGTGTATCAATGAGAGAGGACAGTGAAGGAAAACCTCCTGCTGGACTGAAACGCACACAAACACACACACACACGCACACGCACGCACACACACAAACACACACACACACACTCACACTCACATTCTCACACACACACACACACACACACACACACACAGGCACAACTCAGGCCTGGGCATAGGAATCTCTGTAAACTGGTGCAGCAGAACTGAAGCCCCATGATGTATTGACTGAGAGAATTGCTGGAGACAGAGGCTACGAACTCTGACCTCCCACTATTCAGTACATTACCCAGCCAATGTTCTGGCCTGCTAGGCCAATTACATACGGCTGCCTGCAGAAATACACAACGTCTCAGGAGCATAGCATTCATATTTGGGCATTCAATACTGCATGATAACTCTGCATGACGAGACCCCATTTTGGATGAGCTCAGTGCTTTTCACTAGTTTCTAGAGAGGGTACATTTTGACTTGTGCTTGTCCTGTATTTTCAATCAGTTTTGTCAATTTTAGACACGTCCTTGAGGTATCCTGAGTTTTTTCAAGAATAGTATGCTTCTAAAAAAAATTCAAGATCAGCTCATAATTAAATGGTAGATTAAAGGTTTGGTCTAAATTAATCCATTTCAGGAGGGACGCATATATATCATATAAATATATATATATATATGATATATCATCTATATGAGCCATACAGTGACATGTGTGTGTGTGTGCGCGGGTGCGTGCGCATGCAGGTGTGTGTGGGTAGGTTTGCCTCATTTAATGGTGCTCAGGGTGAAATCAATCAAAGTGGATTGGCTACGGAGACTGTCAACAAATATGCAAATGTGAATGATTTCAGGTAAACAAGAAAAGGACAAACACTGCTGACTGAGATGACATTAGCTGGTATTGTTTTACCCTCTAGCTCGGTGTGTGTGTGTGTGTGTGTGTGTGTGTGTGTGTGTGTGTGTGTGTGTGTGTTTGTACATGTGTATGTGTATATGTTCTCCAAGGATTTCCACCTTGCCATGGTGGAGAATCTTATGCATTCCTGAGATCCTGAGAGCGATGTCATCTGGAGCTTAGCTGGTAGGGTCACCCATGGCAGTAAGCTTGAGGGGGAGGTTCCAGACAAAGAGTGATCCAACCAAGACCTCAACATTGGAGCAGGCGGAGGATGATGGCTGACTACAAGTGGAGTATCACAACGGCTGTGAAGGCGAAGGAAGGCTGCAGCAGAGAATGGTCCCCGGTCGTCTTGGACTCCATACCACCAGATACGGACCCCGACCTGTTTAGGACTGTGTGGTGGCTGTCCATACATCAGTCTTCCCACGTTAAACAAAATCATGCACAGGCATCCTCCATAATAGGGAATCCACCCTAACATCCTGGATTAAAACCTATGGTGATCAACAAGTGGCGAAGGGGGCAGGATTATGAGATATGGAAGCCCCTAGTCATGAGCTGGCACACCAGGTGGTGGGTGTTAGATTCAGTTTGACTGAGGCAGAAAGAGCCCTTCGCCAGCTGCACCCAAGACTGAGCAGCCCTATTTAGGATCCACTCTGCTCACCCCACTAGGGGAAGGGGCTAGAAAAGGTGCCCTAAAAATAGCCTGACTCGAATCTCCTGACTGGATTACTGTGTCCAGAGGGATCACCACACGCGGTCCGAAACACAGAATTATGAACCTTGGAACCTGGAATGTGCTCACTCTGATGGATAGTGCAACCAGTGACCGACTAGAGAGAACTGCGATCATTGCCAGAGAACTGAGGAGATGCCGGATTGACCTAGCTGCCCTTTCTGAGACCCGTCTGGCAGACGAGAGTGTGGGAGTGAGAAAGAGAATGAGTGTGTGACAGTGAGTTTGTGTGCAAATGAGGGTGTGTGAATGAATGAGTGTGTGAGTATGAGTGGAGTGAGTGACTGACTGTGTGCAGGAGTGAGTGTGTGTATGTGAGTGAGTGAGTGACTGTGTGCAGGAGTGATCTTCTGCTTCTAATCCTTGCAAGCTGTACTCTACATTTTCCTCTTCCACCACCCTCCTCTCTAACTGCGGATGATTTTGCATCCTTCTTTCTTTCGATGACATTCAAAACTCCTTCCCCCCATCCCATCCCGCACCTTACCTTCCCTCACCCATCTCGCTACCTAAACCTCTCACCCCCTGTCTTCCTTCTCACCCCTCCCTGACTCTGACATCCTTCAACTTGTTCTCTCCCACTGTCCTACCACCTGCCCCCTTGATCCCATTCCTTCCCCCCTTTTCCAGTCTATCGCTATGGACATCCTCCCATTTGTCTCCAATGTTATCAGCTCCTCTCTTTCCTTTGGCTCCGCCCCTCTCCCCTCAAAAGCACCCATGTCATTCTGAAAAAACCCTCTGAATCCTGCTGTAATTTCTAATTACCAACCTGTCTCTCTCCTCTCATTTCTTTCCAAAACACTAGAGCGGACTGTATATAATTAACTGTCTGCCTATCTCCTACAGAACGACCTGCTTGATCCCAACCAATCTGAGGTAAAGGCAGGCCACTCCACAGAGAGTGATCTGCTCGCAGTCACTGAGGCTCTACAACTGGCTAAGTCCCAATCACTCCGTCCTCCTCCTCCTAGACCTGTCAGTTGCATTCGATACTGTGGACCACCAGATCCTGCTCTCATCTCTCACTGAGATGGGAATCTCTGGATCTGCACTGACATGGTTCAAGTCATACTGAGCTGACCAGTCCTACCAGGTGGCCTGGAGAGGGTTCCTCTCCTCTCCCTACACCCTCTCCACTGGAGTCCCACGGAGCTCAGTGCTAGACCCCCTCCTATTCTCCCTGTACACTAAATCACTTGGTGCTGTCATATCTGCTCATGGTTTTTCCTATCACTGTTATGCCGACAATACTCAACTCTTTCTCTCCTTCTCTCCTTCTGATACCCAGGTCCCGGCACGGATCTCTGCATGCCTGGCAGACATCTCTGCCTGGATGTCCAACCACCACCTGAAGCTGAACCTCGGGAAGATGGAGCTGCTCTTCCTCCCAGTGAAGGGCTCCCCTGATTGATGCTTCAATCACTGTGGAAAGATCCATAGTGTCTCCTTCCCAGTCTGCCAGGAAAACTATTAAACAAGTAGGCAGTGGTTATGACAATTGGCTAGATGTACAGAATTCAGTGGTAGTGGAGACTGAAAAGGTGGGTTTTGAGTCTCTTGTGAAAGATCGCAAGTGATTCCGCGGTCCTGACTGAGTGCAGAAGATCATTCCACCACCGAGGAGATAAGCTCTGCATAAGAGCGTCTGCCAAATGCTTAAAATGTAAATGTAAATGTAAAATGAATGAGTGAGTGAGTGTGTGCACGTGAGTGAGTGACTGTGTGCTGGAGTGAGTGTGTGGGTAAGTATATGTATGAGTGTGTGCTGGAATGAGTGAATGTGTGCAGGAATGAATGAGTCTGTGCATGAATGTGTGTGTGTGTGTGTGTGTGTGTGTGTCAGTGTGGGTCTATGTGTGCCTGAGGGACACTTCTGTTTCTGGCAGTACTTCTTAAAGTTATACCCAAAAGCATACTGTATGTAGCAGTAATCAATGCTTGTACATTAGCTTGGATTTATGCACAAAAAAGAAAGAAAAAGGCAGCTGGCCTCATGGTCACATAGAACACATTCCAGATTGTGATGGAATTCATATACTTGCATTTCTCAAAGCAAAAGGTGTGACCTGGTGTGTGGTGAACTTATTTAGCTAATGTTAGCCCTGGAAGAAGGAAGTGTCAATTAAGCCAGACTGCATTGACCTGGTTAAACAGCCATATGACTGAAGGCACTGCACCTCCAAGACATTAAAAGAAGAAAAAAAAGTACAAAATGGCAGCTCACGCCATCCCACGCTATGGCAGTGTTAAATGATTACATTAACCGCATCTTGCGTAGCTCACTTGGAGTGCCCAGGTTTGAACAAGCCACTGTGCAATTCAGCCACGGTCCGACAACTGACCGCATTGACTGGCCAATTCTTGGCCTAGGGCAGCGGTCAGTGGTTTGATATGGCCACGGACATGGTAATAGGATGGTTAGCAATGTTTATTCAGACCTCTTATTGACACAATGAGCTTGTACCGATACACAGCTCCGGGGCCGAGAAGGCTTCGCACACACCGCAAAGTGAGAGGGGTCGCTCTGTAATTAATGTTGGTGGTGGTCTAACAGGCAGAGTTTAACCCCGCCACCCGCTGAAGATGAATTGTGAGGCACTGAGAGGCTACGAAGCAGCAAGTAATTACAGTGTCTGGCAGTTAATAAAAAAAGAGAGAGAGAGAGAGAGAGAGAAAGAAAAGAAACGGAAGAGGGGGCCAAAAAGCCCCCCTGTTTTGTCTTGCCCGGGACCATGCTGTTGAGTTCTGTCAGCAGAACAAGGGGGTAGAGAGAGGTGGAAATTCGGGAAAGGTACATTTTACCAGGATACTAAGAAGCATCCTCTCGCAGAGATAGTTCTTACTGCAGGGGACAGCTTGCCAGGATTCTGAGTGGAACTTTCGAGACCAGGCTTGTGACAGTCCATGATGCTCTCCAGACAGTCAGAAAAATGAACAGCCTGTATGAGCTGAATGTCTTGTTCCCGTCGTTAGACCACTCTGGCAAGCTTATGGAAAAAGCTTTCTAATGACAGTAATTCAGTCTTTATTTTTCCCTTCTATTTAATATTCTCTTACCCCTAGTTTGTTTATCACACTACTTCTGTATAAATATGCCAAAAAATGTCATAGTGAGAATATCTATAAATGTTTTGTTATTTATTTTGTTCTTTTTTTCTCTTCCTTCTGGAACTGAACATGTGTCCTGACAAAGACAATAAAGTACAAAACTAAGCCTGCAACAAGACACAATACACACACATATATATATATATTTTTTTTTTTTACAATTTGTTTCTGATTTTATCCCATTTTCTCCCAATTTAGTAGCCAGTGTTGAACATTGTACCCACTAGACCACCCGGGAGGACTATTTATTTATTTATTTAATAAAAAAAGGAGAGATTGGCATCAGCAGCAGCCTGACTTCATTTTGCGTTCTCCAATAAAATGCAGAGCGAATGAGCAATGCCTCCCGTCTGGTGACAGGGATCTTAAATAGTGGTGGAGCTGATTTCGGGGGATCAAACAGATGCAATGCACGGGCAGGCATGAGCAACGCTGTCGCATTACAGCCCCTAAACGGCTGTCGTATTTCACAGTAAATGCGCCGCTCCCCCCCTTCGCCTTTTCAGCTGCGCCGACAATGCCCCCCCTTTGTCATTCGATTGTCTCCACACTCCGCTTGGCTAGGAGCGCTCTGTGCTCTTGAAGGGGGGGAATAATAAACATAATCGGCTCAATTAGATTTGTCAGAGACCAAGGATGGGACCACTGTGTTCTGTCATTGTCCTCCCCCCTCCCACAGCAGATGCCCTTGTACAGGTCAGATGATGGATTCAAGTTCGATACCGTACGTTATTGCATTGCAGGCATTTAGCAGATGCTCCTTTCCAGAGCGAATTGCACAGCTTACATTTATTTGGATATGATCCATTTGTACAGCTGGATATTTACTGAATTATTGAGTGATAATATATATTTTTAAATTATATTTACCGATATTTACGTTAGTGTCAGGTAGATCAGCTGATATCTGAATTCTTATTTGCCGTGATTACCTGGGCAATCAACATGAGTGGGGAATGCAAGGGATTGTGAAGTCAATCAGATATAGAATGTGGTGGGGGGTGATCAGGTGGCCCAATGTAGAGATGGTTTTGGGTATTTTGACAGGGACACTGAGATTAACAATCCCTACTCTTTTCAAAAGTACCATGTGATCTTTAAAGACCACAGTGAGTCAGGACCTTGGTCTTTTCATCTGAATGGCAATCTGTTTAACGATGGGTCCCCTCACTGGCTGACACTGTGTGGGGATTGGCTGCTCAATCCCTGTCTATGGAGGACTCCGATGCCTGCTGCTTTTCTTTATATCCACAGGATTAAAACACCTTCTCCACCTAATCAGTCTGGCCACCACTGATTTAGCCCAGTCCTCCTCTCATCTTACAGGTTAAATGAGAGAGGAAAGCCCAAAGGATTTTGGGCTGCAAATCTCATCTCTCTCTCTCTCTCTCTCTCTCTCTCTCTCTCTCTCTCTCTCTCTCTCTCTCTCTCTCTCTCTCTCTCTCTCTCTCTCTCTCTCTCTCTCTCTCTCTCTCTCTCTCTCTCTCTCTCTCTCTCTCTCTCTCTCTCTCTCTCTTTATCCCTCTCTGTCTCTCTGTCTTTCTCTCTCTTTCTCACTCTCTCTCTCTCAATTTCTCTATCTCTCTGTCTCTCTCTCTCTCCAGAGATTTTTTAAAAATTCAGTTGTATTTCACAATATCTAATATATCATTGCCGCACAACGCATTCCATGTTGTGTCACAGAAAAATGCCCAAACAGACAAACAGGCCCATTCAAACCCTTGTACATGGAGGCGTGTACATATTTACACTGAGAGACTTTCGTTTGTTCCTTTGTTTCAAATACCTTCTTTTAAATTCCATAATACATAAATGAATGTCAATGAGAAAACACAACTGTTTTTGTTGAGAGTGCTGCTTTTAAATACATACAAGTAACTGCCATAATAAAGGAAACACTTGAGTGAATGGAGGGTTCTGGTGGCTCTGTTATGGTGTGGGATATATTCCTGGCATGTTTTAGGTCCACTAAACCCCTTAGAGGGTATGGAAAATTCCAATAAATACAAAGCCATTCTGAATGATCAACTTCATCCTATGATGAAGCATTTCTATCCTGATGGGAGTGGTCTCTTCCAGGATGACAATGACCTAATCCACAGGGCACAAGCAGTCACTAAATGGTTTGATGAGCATGAAAATGATGTAAACCATAAGCCATGGCCAAGGCTATGTCCTTCTCAATCACCAGATCTCAACCAAATTGAACTCTTATGGTAGATCCTGGAGTGGCACCCAAGACAGTGTTTTCCACCACCATCAACAAAAGTGTTGTGTAATTTCTCATGTAAGAATGGTGTTCCTCCAATAGAATACCAGACACTTGTAGAATCTATGCCAAGGTGCATTGAAGCTGTTCTGGTGGCTCGTGGTGGCCCAATGCTCTATTAAGACACATTTTGTTGGTGTTTCCTTTCTTTTGGCAGTCACTTGTAATTTATTAGCTTAACTGATGGAGATGAGAACCAAATCCCAGTCTACTGCCAACCAACAGGGAGGGCTGAATTTCCTGCTAGTGTAAGTCTTTCTTACAAGGTCAGTCTAGATAGTTAAATTGTTATGAGATGCTATTAGATGCTGTTATTAGATTGTTCTAGATTGTTATTAGAGGCCTCTGTGTGAAATGAAGGCTCTGTCTGGAAATGCAGACTTACTGTAAGTAAACAAACATGCTGGTGAACAGCAAATTGATCTGCATGGATAATTACAGCTTGTTCAATGTATTCTCAATTATCTTGTAAGCTAATTTATGACAAACTATGTTTAATTATGTTTAAGGCAACTTGGGCCTCAATGCAATTTTACAGTGATGCTTGCTATGATCATATTGTTGTTATTATTTTAATATCACTACTAGTACTATAATTAATACAACTCATAATTGTATTTATACATTTCAATAAAGAAAATACATTAAAGAAAGAAAGTAAAGAAAATACATTTCTATATTATAAAGAATACTAGAAATTGTGATAAAACTGAATGTTACCCATCTTCTAATAGCCATTTTTCACACTGACATATCATAGAGTGCTTGACATTTAAAATGGGGATGATACTTCATATGTGCATTTCTGCCAGTCTCTTATGTCTTACACTTGCACGAGCATACATGTCGGGCGGAACATCTCAACATACTTATGTATTCACTCATCTATGGTTTGTTTGGCACAACATGTGCGATGTGAAGCTGATTGAAGCTGCTGTCAGAGGCTGCAGCGAAACAAGACCAAAACACAGCCTGCAGAGAGGCATCCACCACTGATTTAGGTTTTTCTTAGGAGGACCACCGATCAACAACCGTTGCTTGTCTGTGAAACAGAATTCCCCCCTCCCCGCCATCCCCCCCCCCTCCCTCCATGACAAATATTTCTGTCTACAGTGCTGTTTCTTGGCAGCCTTGTGTTTCCTTGTTAATTTACAAAATCGATGGCCCTAATTAATTATTCAAAAAGCCACACACAAATGCATCTTGTGGTAAGTGCTTACTTGAATACAAGTGCAACTTTAGAGGCTGCCAGAGGTTACTGACATCAACACAAAGACACGTTACTCTGCAAATACGAAGGTGCCAAAATATATACAAATATTTAATGACTTTTGTGGAGGGGACCCATGTTGGCTCTGGCTGAACCGTCGCTACTCTTTCAGATAGTAACTGACTGACTATTAACAGGAATCCAGAAGATGAGTTTCCTATTCTTTTCTTAAAAACCTTTTTTTTCCTTCGTTGTCAATTGGGAGGAGAGTATAGGCAAGCACACGCTCACTTGTACGCAACCAGACACAGACAGCCCGGATGACTGAAACCCTCCTTCCCTGGGCGACTCTGCCGTCAGTTATGCATTGCCCTGCAGGGCTGTTGGCCACAGTCAGCCCTGGCATGGTCTCGATCATGAGGCTCATCCACGCATGGAACAGTGCCTTGCCACGAGAGGCCACTCAACAGCCCAAGAGTTTCCTATTGTAAGAGCATTTCTGCACAGTGGCCACTCATTCTGACCAGAATGTCATTTTGATTTATGGTTTATTTGATAGGGACAAATACAAATGCACATTCGACAAATGTAATACATAATTATCAGATGTGTTGTACCATAGTGTTTGTAGCTTACGCCAATTTTCAACACCCAGTCCCTAAATACCCGCAATTTTCATTGCGTATATGGACTGTGACCTTGCTGTTTTCTTTTTTTGTGAGTGTAAGCTGAAGACAAGCCAATCTGCCAAAATATTGACCTGTGTGATAAAGATGTAGTTTGTGTCCATCCGTTAAACGTCGGACGTTGTTAAATTTTAATGCCCATTTTCCGTCGAGGCATGTTTTATCCCGGGGTGAACAGAGCACCTACGTTTGAATGGCACAAGTGCTTAAAGATTATACATTGTATCTGGCCTTCTCAGAGTGCAAGATATGAAAATTACACACTGTTTAAATTTAGCGCTGCAATATCAATACACTGACAGCATTGTTAGAACTTGCTAATTGTGACAATAACTGACTGAATATTGTCCAACTGAAATTTGCTGTTTGCACTTTCACACAGAACTGGATGGATACTATAAGCAAATTACATTATTTTTAGTAGTAGTAGTTGTCAAACATTGTTTTTATAATTGAGTGTACAATGAACATTTTAAGTAACTTTAAAGTGATTTATATAGATACAAATCTGCTACAAACCAAATTTGTCAGATCCCAACTAAACAAAAGTCACTGGTTGGTAATTTAGGTCAGAAACACATTCTTAATACAGGTGTGCCACCTGGACATCAGTGAGGGGTTTGTCTATCCCTGTCCATGTCGTTGACATGAAACATCTACTGCACCCCCAATAAAAATTTAAAAAACGAACATGATTAACCTTTTGAACAAACAAATTAAAAAACCAGCGTCTCATAATGGAAAGTGTGCATCCCAGTGCATCTCTCTCTCGCTCTCTTTCTTCCTCCTCTTTTCTCCTCCTCCCCCATATTTCCATCTTCTCTATTTTTCATCCATTTCAAAGAGAATATATTTGTGTGTCAGCATCTCTCTCTCTCTCTCTCTCTCTCTCTCTCTCTCTCTCTCTCTCTCTCTCTCTCTCTCTCTCTCTCTCTCTCTCTCTCTCTCTCTCTCTCTCTCTCTCTCTCTCTCTCTCTCTCTCTCTCCCCTTACATATTCCTGGCTCCCTAATTTGACTCTTATCTCTAAATCCCCATGCAACTACAAAGTGCCACAGAAGAAAGGGACCAGACATGTAAAAAGTGAGAATAATTAGACACCTACCTGTTAGTCGTATCCCCGTCCCTTGTGCCTTTGGCTGTCTGTCCTTCTCTCCAGTTACAGGTTTATTTATTCTCTGAAAGACAGAAAGGAAGGAGAATACATTTACTACTGCCTGATCATCTCACCATCAAAGCTTACATGCTGTGCCGGTTCTGTAACCAAAGAGAGAAGCTTGCCAGCCTGCTTCCTTGTCACGATGCAATTAGTTTTGAGTATCGCTATGATCTGATCTATCTACCTGATTTGCGTGTGACATGCGTGTGATTTGCAGTTCATTATGTTTATGAAATATGGACCTGGACGAATGAGAGATATTTGGATAAAAAAGAAAAAAGGCTGAAATTGTCATCAAATTAATGCGCTATGGCAGAGTCTCCAAACACAGAGCCATGCCCACTGAAATGGTAAAGGAACCCTCAGCTTTTCAGCTTATTTAGTTGGAGAGAAGATGTCCAGCTCTTTGCCTAATAATTTGTGATGAGCGTGGATGTATTAAATACAAACAAGGACTGCATATATTGCTCTGCATGTTGAGGGGATCAGCTGAAGAGAAACGCTGAATTGTGTATTTGAATCAACACATAGCATTTTTTACAAAGGCCTTTAGTTGTTTTCTGATATTAAATTGACCCTCCAGGTGCACCATCCTCCCACCCCCCTTCCCTCCTCCCGCCCCACTGCCCCCCCCCTGAACCACCATCGAATGAATAAATAATTGGGAGGGGACACTCATGGAAAGTGCACTCTCATATCTGTTTGATTTGCGTAAATGTCACATTGAAACCGCAGCTCCGGGCATTACTCAGCACTGACAGATGGGAGAGTTGTGATTTATTTTTTACGGTTGGCAGTGGTGGTGTGTGACTGAGATTACAAAGGGCCCGCATTAATCTGGAGCCCCCTTTTCTGTGTGGGCCGAGACACCGCTTCAAGGTGGATCGCAAGGACCAAAGTCACGCAGTGGGAAATGCTACTGAGCACACAGACCCCGGGCACCTATGTGCATAACAAACAGAGATACCTACAGGTGCGTATGCAGCATATGGTATGAATAGTAAGTTCATATGGCCTCCACAAAGCATATGTGGAGCCTTCATAAGCATGACACGACTAAATCAGCTTTGATACAGTTTCACAAAGATTTAACTGAAGATAACTACTGATATTCGTAACAGCTAGGGGTCACTCTACAAGGAGTTCACTGATACCCCACTGAATATACAGTATATATATATTTTTAATTATGAACTTTTCTCTTTTATAGGTGTTGTGCACCTGTCTATGTTGTCATCTGTTGTATTGTTGCTGTACTGATCTCTTGCGCTAGCTGTGATTATTCCATTTTAAATGCACTTATTGTAAATCGCTCTGGCCAAAAGCTTAAAATGTAAAAATGTAAACATCATAATAACTCATATGGCGCTCTTCATGCATCCCAGGGCACCTTAGACGATTAAAATCAAAATCAATCTCATAATCAGCGGTAAGTACTAACTAAGGTGGGATACGCACATGAGAATGGCAACAGCATCAGAAAGGTCTAGATGAACTAATGTAGACTGTTGACCAGAAGACCAGCAGACCAGACCATTCCTGACCCTTATAAACGGTGGTCTCATTGGAAAGGGGAGGGGTGGGCCTACTATCCGTCGGTACCGGAGGCCGTGGAACCCCTGCGACAGACCCTCATGGTACGGCACAAGGATTCCTAATTTACTCAAGCATTGCCTTTATTTTGGCAGTTAATCGTATAACTTTTGATAAATATATAATTCCACCATGTCTTGGGAATTCAACCTTTTACAGTGGGGGCAGCTGCAGTTTTAGGTGCCACTGGCAGTTATCAAACCGCTTCACTCTTAGTGGAGAAAATAATCCTTAAAATAGTTATGGTTCTCTTCACCATACCGCATCACTCAACTGTCATCAATAATGGCCAACAGAACATTAGGATGCAGTATTTTTGTGACCTCCACAACAGCTAAGTTTAATATCCACAAACCTCATGTACAATGCATTGTTTATGTTACATAGCTCTATTTTCCATACCTACTACAATAGTTGCAAGGAGGAGGCCGTACGGTTCAAGGACCAGGAAGTAAAAAACAAACAAACAATGATTTAATAAATCATGGTGAATGGTTGGTGTATCACCTTTAGACAGATTCAAAGTTCTGTTGATGATAAACTCCATGTTATCGCAAAACGAATTCCTTCTGAACAGCCTAAACAAACAAGAGTGCATTTTTCAAAAGGGAATGACCTTTACAATAAATAAATGTATACAAACATACATAATTAAAGAGGGCTTGCTTATTTCATTGCTGCGACTGGTTTGTTTAATCCAAAAACACTAATGATGAAAGCTCAAGTACACCCTGTGATTATTTTATTTTTTCATGTTTGGAGGAAGTGAAGGGAGATAGGGGCCTGAGTAACCCCAGAAGCATTGGGCACTCTGCTTTATTGCCATGGAAACCAATGTTTCGGCATCCAGGCCATGTCAGCGCCACAAGACACAAGTGTAGGATGATGCAGGGAAAAAATTTAGATAAAGTCTACAATTATTCACACCCTTGATAGAGATGAGCAAAAATAGCCTTATCAAATAAACAATGCAGGTAATGAGCTGTATTGTATGCTAAAATATACAGTATATACTGTATATATATATGTAGAATCCTGTAAGATTCCACCCGAACACACCAAATGGCGGACGTGTCCGAGTGTGGAGGTATAGCGTGTAGCCTTACCTTCGTGTTACCGGAACGGGATTAAATGGATGTTTAATTAACTCCAACTCTATCTGACTCCATGTATGTTAGCTTTTCCCTCTGTTAACTCTTACTTCTAGACTCGTATACGCAAATGAGAGATTGTAGTCTCTCGTCTCGCGTAGTGTGGCGCTATACGGGTTGCTATCTCTATATGAGATGCAGACATGCCTTTGGCCTGTGTAAAACCTAGCAAGGATACAGTTGCGTATCTTGCAACGGCACTAATGTATAGGCGAGTGACTACGGAGTTGCAACGTTCTATGTGTGTGTGTTAACTTAATCTTAAAACCACAACGTGTAACTGCAGTCTAGATTAATGAGAGATGCTTTGGTATGAAAATGTTTATTAACCGGACTTGCATAAAAACATCAAACAGAATTTGTAACGTAAGAATACAAAAACGGCTATACGCCAAGTTGCGCAGGAGTTCGTAGTACGAATCACCGCGATTTATGCCACTTTTCCTTCTATATACCCACACATCAAAAGAAACCATCAAACACCAAATAAGGACATAATCACTGAAAAACAGAACCACTCCCTGCTGTCTCTGTATGCGCATCACACTGCCAGTCCCACAGACGGCCGCTGACCGCAGATCATTTTCATTTGCACCGTTCACTTTTGAACGGTGTTCTGAGATCCTCAGTAAGCGCCACCTGCACCACTTCATCAATGACACCAACCCACTGCTCATTACATCAGCTCTCCAACAACACCAAACATGCTTATACTGTACATGTGAATGATGAAGTTTACAGTATAACACATTAAACTCAGTGATGTGGTCAAGTCTTGAGAACAGTCCCCACTGTGTCCTGTTTTGCTGACAGGATTAGTGTGGGGCCTGAGACGTCTGGGGCAAAACCATTGTTCTCACCCGTTGGCTCCCTGCTGGCAATACACACACAGTTCACACTCTTTGGGGTCACTTCAGGGCATAGTTCTGTGACCTGCCCTACATATATATATATATATATATATATATTGTGGCAGCCCAAGGGGCTGCACAAGGAAATGACTGCCTGGCCTACAACACATGGGGGCCCGAGAACACTACATTTCCCAGCAGGCCACAGTCACACCTGAGCCAAGTCAAGGCAATGGGACTAATGACCAACTGAAGGCCATTTCAAGGCATATTTAAAGGGATGATTCCCATTACACTGAGAGAGGAGTAGGAATGTGTTTGGGAAGGAGTTGCTGAGTGTGTTTGTGAGGAGAGTGAGTACTGTGAAGTCGATTGACCAGCCAGTATTTGGAGAGAGAGTGATTGTTGGAGTGTTTTGTGTTTGGAATTGGATTGTGTGAGGACCCCTCTTTGAATATCGACTACGGACTGGATTATGGACATGGACCTGGATTTTGGATTGGATTTTGGACATTGACGACGAGATAAGGATTTGTGGACTTTATGTGTTAGTATTCCCCTGAAGACCCCACCCTTTGTTTTGTGTTTGTCAAGAGTTTGTTTATTAAATTATCATTTTGTTTATATTACTCCCTCCTCTGTGTTCTTGAACTTGCCTACGCCCTCTGCAAGGTCCGTGTGTGTTGCCCAACCCCTGGGGACACCACAATATATATATATATATATGAAAAGCATATGTATTTATGTTATACTAATACATTTTCTCAGAGAAAAATATTTTAATTAAGACATTTTAATATAACAAACACAAAATATGTTTTCCAATTAATCACACTGCTGGTTTCGGTTCTCTGTTGTGCACCGTCCCTCCCTTCTCTCTAGTATTGTCTATTTTATACAACCTTTTTTTTGCTTTATCAAGAGTGTGAATAATTCTGGAGATTAATGGATAATCTCCATACCTGAGCCATGTAAAATGTACCCAACATTCCTGTTCACTGACACATTTGTGCAGTGCTTCACGCCTCTCTTGGAGGCACTGACATTTTCAAGCACAGCTTGGGTATGTATAGGTCCCATGGCTCATGCACATAAATGTAATTATCCAGCAACTGTCTTACCAACATGTGTTCAGACTGATTTATGGGAGTCATATTGATTTGCTTTAGCATTTGCATCCTCGTTGCTACATTGACAATGTCAGGTCACTAGACGTATGTCATATTTATTTATGTCTTAGTCCAGCCGCAAATACTTTGCAGAGCAAACATCGTGCTTCCGTTTGTCTGAACGCATGCTTTTGATCATTACTATTATCATTTGAATGAATAATCTTTTAAAGGTGCTGCTCATATTGCTCGAGTGACATGTCCTTTCACAAAGATTTGATTCATAGTTGAACAATTGAATTTAAGCCCTGTGGTTTTAGTTCGAATAACGGTTGAAGAAGACAGATCTGTGTGGACAACGTATGCCCTGTGAGGCTCATTTAGCCTCTGCTTTTCTACCTGAGCAATATTTTGAGACATAGCAATGAAACATAAAATCTTCAATACATTATTTGGCAAAACCTTGAGGGTGCATAGTGATGTGTCCTTTGATGTGACGGAGATGGATTTGGCTGTCACTGAAAATGACACGCAAGCCTAAATGACTTCATTTTCATACCATTTTTGCTCTGTTTCAAGGCTAATGTTTTTGATCAGAGACAGCGAAGTAGACAGCGAGGTTCTATGAACTTGAAATCACACACTGCCGATCCGTGCCCCTACGTGATTATGCACCGAACAGTAGCTATAGCTGTGTTTTCATTAGTCATATCGCATAAAAACAAATTTGTCGACAGTGATGGAAACAACAAACATCGAAAAACATTGCTCAATATCAACACAAAGTTCATACATTTGACATGGTGGGATAATTTGTTTGTCAATGAAATATGTTGTGTGGGGCTGGCAGTTAGCGTAGCGGTCTAACGCACCACACTTTGGCTGGTCTGGTGTGGTGTTCGCTGCCTGTCAGGGTTCGAAACCCGCGTCTCTACCAGACCGGCCCTGGTCATCAGCCTGATCGGAGGCGGTGTTTGGCTGTCCGCCTCCAGGGGAGGGGGAAGGGTGAACCGGCGAGGAGCAGGAAAAAGGCGTCCGTGGTAGAATTCCGTCTCAGAAGAGGCCCGGAAATAGTGTCTCAACCCAGAGGACAGGCGGCGGACTCGTGGGGGAGGGTGAATTGAGATAAATAAACGGTATAATTGGCAACTAAATTGGGAAAAATTTGAAATAAATTAAAAAGAAATATGTTGTGACCAACGGTGGTGGAATTTTTTTTCTTTACCGAATAATTTGCGGACGTTCTGTGACAATATTTTAGTCAGCTGTTTCCACTATCATCCCGGAAGAACAACCTTTTGAAGGTTTTTGTTTACCAAAATCCGGTTTAATTATTATTTTATACATTATTTTAGTGACCTTCAAGTGGTTCGCTTGAAATTCATTTGACAAGTGCATGGAAACATAGCTAGAAAGAGTGGTGACATGGCTTTTCTGTGAACTACAAAAGCCTCCTGACAAAGATGTGAAGATATCTCATTTTCTATTGATGTTACAAGTCCATAAATACAATAGTTTTTTTGGCAAAATATGATGTGCGCCTAATCTTTTGTTGCTAAGATCAGTGTATCTGGGGAACTTAAGTCTGGCTTGGAAAAAAATCTAATAAACTACCATATCACTGAATAATCACCACAGCTTTTATTTCAGAACCAATTTGTGTGACATCTATTCAAGGGTGGGGGTTACTTGATATAATATGATGACTTAAACCAGACCTCGAGGCTGTATTCAGCTTGGTGGCCATCAGTGAGAAATGGACAGTGATCGCCACAGATCCCCAGCTAAAGAGCTAGACACAGCCATGTTTCAGTTCACTGCTCTATTGAACAGCGAAGCTGCCACCTTTACCACTGCCACTACTGTACTTTAGCTGTCAGTGGCTCAGGGTCTGTGCTTCTGTCTGTGTGGGGTACAGACATCCATGCGAGGGTCTATGTCTCATAGCGACAGCAGTGGAGCGTCTGTATCCACCAAGGTTCTAGGTGCTACTCCGCCACAGGCCGGTCCTGAACTTCCTGCACTATCGAAGCTGGTCCAACTAGAGCATTTGAAAAGCTTTATCACTGTTTCCTTTAACACAGCTCGCCAATGAAATCATCAATCCACTTGAGTATATGTATACATATGGTCATACTGTATGTTTGACTGGATTGAAGTCAACATTCATTTATTTTAACTGAATACAGCTCCACAGTGTTTACACACACAGTTTCTGGCCTCAGCAGTAGATGCCGCGTGGAGGAAAGGGCAGCAGCATCAAAGGACAGACCAGGCAAATTCATCAGTGCTCTTTGGACACATACAACCTGATCACATGCATGCATGATACATCTGTCAGGCAGGTAAATGGTGTCAAACAGCCCAACACATTCAATTTATTCACTACATTCCATTAGGCAAGACAAGGTCACGGATTTGAATCAAGGAATCTCTTTAATCCAGCTGCCTATCTTGCTAAATTATTATTTTTTCCTTCCCAAAACCTCCTGTTCAGCATCTCGGCAGTAACCTTAATGGCAAAGTTTACACATTTTATTATGATTATTTTTATGTTACTCTTGTCACAGTATTTCAAGTTAAAGTGAACAGATTTGTGTGTCAGCATCTCTCCTGCTCTCTCTCTATCTGTCTCTCTCTTACGCTTCCTCTAACTCCGTGAGAGGGCTATCGGTCACCATCTCCACATCTTTTTCTCTCGCACGCTCTCTCTCCAGGACAGGGCCATTGGTTTCCATCTCTCACTCGTTCTCTTCCCTGTTCGTCTCTCCACACGGCAGCATTTCTCTCAGATTTAATCTCCCCCACTCCGATCTGTCCCTTTGTTTTGACCTCCAGTGGTGTGCGTGCGCTCCTCTATGGAGGGGATGATGGTGGACAGAAAATAATTGCATTAGTCATTTCCTCCAAAACTTCTTCTCTTCCTCCTCAACCCAGTGCCGTCGTGCCAACAATCATCGTCTCATCAATATTTCAGCATGACAGTGATGTTGGGGCGTGACGCGAATCAAGACAAGGGATTTCGAAAGTTTACAGGTTGGGTATGCGTCACTTGTTTTCCCCCAATCAATCAGTGGCTTTTAATAGTGCCACAAAACACATTTAGCACATTGGCGGTGCTATGACATAAACAGCTCGCCTTCCTTCCTGCCTGACGTCTTTCCGATCCCTCTTGACAGGCCAGATGTCGCCGTTCTCCAGGAAGAACGGTGAGCGCGGAAAGTGTGGTAAACACTCTCACATGTTTATCACTTCTTATCCCATTATATGGTACAGGAGCACATGTATTGGCACTGGGGCTCTTTAAATATTGGCGGTAAGAGTCATAATGCTTAGGCAAATGAAGAGCGGCTGATGCATCTTCCGAATGCGATAAACATTTGTAATAGATCAGGTTTTGGCAAGGAGGGCCATGTCTGTTTCTGGATTTCATGCCAACTTCTGCTCTTATTCATTTAATTAGCCCGATTATTTACATGATCTGACATTTTAGCTGAAGACTGTTCTTATTTCACTAAATGAACTATATGAACCGCAGACTTTAATCAAATCTGCGAGTGAACCGGGATTAGCTTTACACCTAGGTAATTCATTAATTGAGGACGGTTAATTGGTGGAAACAAAAACCTGCATACACACCGGCCCTCCAGGATCAAAATTGCCAACCCCTGGGAAAGACTGTTGTGAATGAAATATCGCCATGGTTGAGAATTATCACCAGGGTTGGAGTCAGAACGAAACGGATCTAAGCGGCAGCCATTTGGTTTTCACAGCGGGGTGGGGGCGCGCGCATTGAGCAGGAAAACATTTTCATGGGGGGTCTAGTTTGCGATGTTTGGACCAACCACAAAAGTGTTCTGCTGACTATTGGCGCTCAAGTAACATTATTTCAGTCATGTAGTTTATAGTTTATTTATTATTTTTTATAATCAAATTGCTTCTTTTAAATATTTGCTATATTGATGTATTCTCAACTTCAGATAAAACTGAAAAACTGACAATTGGTTACACATTTTCCACTTTAGACAATCTTTTTTTTTTTTTTTTGGGGGCAGAGTAGTCCATTTGGGCAGGCACTGACCCCCTCTGTCCCCAACCCTGGTTATTGCACGCATTAAAATATACAATTCTACAAAAATCTGTGGCAGTCGTGGTGCGATGTAAATAACATTTGTTTCCATGGTAGTGATTGCTGCTGTAAGGTATCAATATTTATGCTAGGCTTGGCGTACTCCTCGGAATCCTTGTTCGTCCAAGGTGTTGATTTTCATCTGTCTCATTTTTATGTGCAGATTATGTTTACTCAATATATATCTCCTTCTCAATAATATCGAGAAAGAAAGTGAGCGCACCACATATATATTATTAGATATCATCTGTTTTTGTTATGTTTTTGTTGCTGTTATAAAACAATAATTTGAGCACACACAAAATTATTTGCACAATCAAAGGAGAGAAAAACCTTGTTTATATCAATGTTTTTATGGAAAGCGTGATGTTGATGGAAACGCAGATACTTTTTAAAGTCTCAAATCAAAGTTTGAAGTTCACCAAGCCGGTAGCTTAGGGGTAGTGATTGTATTATGAGTTTCACGCTGGTAATTGCTCAAGGGAGAAGTTGCCCCTTATCATTCAGATCATTCAGAGAGATAATTCAGAGGTAATAGAGATCATTCACAGAGCACACAAACAACAAAAATAGTGATATTTTACAATGCCGGCAGGCTGGGTAGATGTGTGTGTATATTATAAATGTAAAACACAATATATGTACATATAGAAGACAAGACAGAAAGTAGGTGCTCCCACACAGGTGACAAAAAATTGCCAGCATGCTCAGGGTCATGAAACATTTGGGCTGTGATTGTAGAAGACAAGACCTCGGTGACTTCAAAAGAGGGGTGATTGTTGCGGCACATTTGGCAAGATCTTCAGTAATTAAGGCAATTGAACTGGCTGATGTTTCATGAGAAACAGTGGCTAAGGTGATGTTGTCATTGAACCCTGAGGGAAAGACAACACAGACCAACTGTGGTCAGAAGCGCATATTCCTGGATCATGATGTCCGTGCATTAGTTTGAGTTGCAAGGCTAAACAGGCATCCATGTGTATATGTGTCTCACGTCCATGTGTATAAAATGACACAGTAATGATACTAATCATAGTAATAATGTGCACCATAAATGCAAGCAGGCCAACTGAAGTTGGTTTTATCAGGTCCATTTCTGTGTTTGTAGGCCTGTTTACATTCCAGGAATCCAGGCCCTTGCAAATCCTGTTAAATGGTAAGCAAATCTCACCACCCAACATAAATACTTTGAATGCCAAGCCAGTGTGCTGAAGGTACTGTGTGCGTTGGATTGCTAAGATACAGGGGCATCATGGTGAAGGGGGCTTGCTCTCAGCCAAATTAACTGGCTATAGGTCCTATACATAGTAGCGTATATACAGGTAATTGACAAAATAAAGGCAAAACGTTTTTGTTTTACCTGCCTGCTATTTATGAATCTGTTTATGGAAGTAAAAGCCATGTTTCACACATTCACTTGCGTGTGCTGACCGGTTGTGCTGAAAGTGATCTTCACTCCTTAATATTGTGTGCTTGGTGTTATTGTTAATGTTTACAGTTGTATGTACACACAGCTGGTTAGCAAGAAGACCAAGAAGAAGAACTAGCTTACGTCATGACCTGCACATCAATATAACCCAAAAGACATCACATTAAACAGCACAAACAGGAAGCTGGAAAATGCATAATGAAATAAGTGTGTGCATGCTAATCATTCCTATATTCCTTAGGGAAAGGGAGAATCTCAAAGAGAATCCACACAGACGCAAGCTCAGACAGAGAAGATTAAGCGGTCCCGGAAAACAACAAGACAACACAGACGGCTTTCTCGGCGTCCAAGTCACTGACTATTAATTAAAGATGAGGAAAGGATCAATTCCAATTATTCTGCATAAAAAAAAGAGAACTATTGAATCATGCAAAGCTGACATTAAAAGTGGCTTTCCCGCTCCGTCTCACTCTGTTCTCTTCATGACATTTTAATTAAGAGGGAAAAAAGATACTTCCTGAAAGGTATTTTTCCATTAAAAAAAAAATAATAATTTGTTTACTTTTTTCTGATTAATTACAGGCACAGAACCATTCGAGGAGAGGAGAGGGTTGCCAGTTGGTTTGGATAATCTCCTTTTCTGAACATTGATTTTGATATTTCAACTTTGACAAAAAGGCAAGGTAGCGATTTATGCTAAATGAGCCTTGCACCCTTGTTTCAGCAGTGTCATTATTGTCAGTGTAACGGAACACATTCAGCCCATAGTAGCACATGCTTGTATTCACTCGATATTTTCTTCACTTTGACTTGCAATTAAATGCTTTCAAAAAAGGTTTTAGTGATCAGTGATCATCAAAATTAACTGGCCAGACTGCTTGTGAAGAAAAATGTACAATTAGAAAAGTCAACGTTAAAGACAGGATCCAGATTGATTGTGTCTAGGACACAGATTTTCTCTTTGGATCCTCCTTTTAGCAACTTCCTGAAAATGACCTGAAGTACAAACGCGCCTCTCAATAAATCATTACAAAATAATTGAGGATGGAAAGGGAGGTGAATGAGAGTGTGGGCATGTGTGAGTAGGTCAGCATATTCTCAGTCTTTTGTCCCTAAAAAAGTATCAGGGAAAAGCTGTTTATTTTTTCCATTTACTGACATGCAGTTTAGTCACATGGGGTTTTGAAACAACTTTAGTCCTTTATTTTGGCAGTTACCTGCGTGTCTGTTTATCACTGTGGTGATAGGCTGGTGCATGCTGGGCCGGCCGAGCATGGGCCGTGCTCATGGGGCTAAAACGGCGGAGTGGTGCTGGAGCGAAACGAAAGACCGACGCTCTGGCGTGATACTCATCCGCTCTGCGATCCGTGAAAAGCACTCCAGCTCCACTCCTCGCTCCCGTCCCGTGCTCGGCACAGCAGATGGAGAGACGCTCAGCACCTCTCAAAGCTGCCGTGGTCAAAGTTATAACAAAGAAGGATTTCATCAAACACCCTGGACAGGCCGCCAATCCATCACAGGGCTTCACAAAATGTACGGGCAATTTAGACTCTCCAATTTAACGTGCATGTCTTTGGACTGTGGGAAGAAACCGGAGTGTGCAAACTGCTGTCAACCCGAGACCTTCTTGCTGTGAGGTATTGCACCACCGTGCCGCCCCTCAAAGATATAACAAAGAAGGATTTCATAAAACATGTAAGCTCACAAAATGTATGTGCCAAATGATCCGTGCTTGCAACACCTCATTATGAATCAACATTCCACCAAAAATTTGAATTTTTCAGTATGTGTAAATATGCTCCATGGGAAATAACCCAAGTAATTGGATGGCTACTCTGACAATGCAATCAACATGAACACTATTATAGACATGTATGACTTTTGTGCCGTTTCCAAAGACCTGGTCACACGTGATGAGTTTTCTCATTATTCAAACGCATTTACAAGTCAAAACTAGGGTGTTGTGTGAATAGGTGACTCGGAATATGTACACCACTGCATATTTTAGCATAGCTCCCTTGTGCACACACACACACACACACGCACATGCATACACACAGAAACATAAAGCACCAACATGTCTTAATGGGGTTTTGGGCCACCACGAGCAGGGAAAACACCTTCAATGCACCTTGGCATTTATTGGCTTTGTATTTATTGGTGTTTACCTTGCCCTTGCCCTCTAAGAGGTTAAGTAACCTAAACCATGCCAGGAAAATGCACTCCACACCTAACAGAGCCAACAGAACCCTTCAAGTGTTTACTTTATTTTGCCAGTCTGTAGCTCTTTCTCTCTCTCTCTCTCTCTCTCTCTCTCTCACACACACACACACACACACACACACACACCTGCACATTAGCATGCAGATTGTTTCGACAACCTTTAATAAATGTTGACCGACAGACTAATATGGGTTTTACAAACCGGAATGTAATGGGGTCAGTCTGAGAGGTCTCAGATGTGAAACAGCACAGCTCAGCGTTGGGCTGCTAATGTGTCCCCACTGTGGAGGGGGAGACCACAGTTCCCATAGCCTCCCTGGCTGGTTCCCCCATGTGTGATTAAGACAGGGCTTTGATTTAATCTGACCCTCAAGCAAGAATAAATGCATCCCATTAGACTCCCACATTTCCTCCTCACTTAACTCTGGATTCCTACACTGCTGGCCTTCAAAACGATTACATTTCCAGGAAGGGGTGACATTTAAATAATGCAGAGTCTGGACCTATATCCATACGTGTTGTCATTTGCCAACCAGGCAAATAATAACACGGCTTGGATTAATGCTTGATTCCGATTGGCTTGCCTCCATGTGATGTGCTTGTGCATATCGCGCAACAAAGTGCCTCATTACAGTTTTTAATTGCTAAATGTAAAGCCTGAATCTAAAAAGGCGTTCAAAAGGCATCGTCGATTGTGGGGAAAATTTATAACACATGTACCGTGTGACATTTTAGTCAATTATAATTGATTTTATTATTTATCACTTCCATATTATCAGGTCAATCATACCACGTGGAACCTCTGCTTTTCTCTGGAGAGATTTGAGGAAGATGATCAGGACAAACAATACAATTATCATTAAGCATATTTAGACAACATATACCACGGACATTGTGTTTGCCCCTGTCTCTGTAACAGCCATATAGGAGTCGAAGGGCTTAATCCCTAGGACCCACATTATAGAAACTATCTATAATGACTCTGATACCCTGAGATTCAAGACTTAAAGCATTCACTGTCTGTATACAGTACATCTACTGGAGACATTCTAAGCCTAATCGTAGTGCAGTGGCATCAGAACATAGAACATTTGCTGCCGGCATATGATGCAGCTACTAAAATAATTCTAAGTTCTATAGAGTGGCGTTATCGGGACTTGGAGAATTCGCTGTCTGTATACAGTACAGCTACTGGAGACATTCCAAGCCCGCTACCCTAGGCATGACGCAGGACTGACTACTCAGCGCAGCGGGACTGATGCCGTACCACAAGCCAGTTGCGGCATGTGAACAGAACAAGGCCGCAACCTTGCTCCTGGCTTGTTACACCTTCCCTTTCTAGGGCTAAAGGGGAAGAAGACATAGGTTGAAATGATGATTTGCACACTTATTTCAACCTTGGCAAATCTCACAAAACAGATATTGCACAATACATACCAGAGAACATACAAGACAAGGCAGTATAACACATTCCCCCAAATATGCAAAACTAGAGCGCAGCGCACCCAGCGTCTTTATTAAGCAAATGAACTCCCCGAGCTGGGTTTGGCTATTCCCTTTATACACCTCTGACTAACCTTAAACAGTACCCCATCTGTTAATTATTTTAAAGAAGACAGTTGTTTGCCTGACGTATCAGATTGCTTGTTTACAGGGCTAGTGGAATAGTGGGTGCCCCCTACTGTGATTGAATCAATTGTCACGGGATAGTCCCAAATCCTCGGGGGGGGGGGGGTTCTCCCAAGCCAACCATCTGTCAGATGCAATGATGGACAAGACAGACTCAGGTAATCAGTCAACTTCTACCATCTATAGTCTCAAACCCTTTGATGGTTGCAAATTCCTGAGCAACCCCCTTGTCCAATGACGAGTTAACAAGATAACAGAACTCAATGCAATGGGAGGGAGAGAAGCTGGCATACAGACAGCTCTTTCCAACCCTACACCGATGGAAGTTTTGTTTCACTTAAATGACATCACATTCGTGAAAAGGCAGAATCTACCACTGTGTGAGTGAAACACATTTCCTTTCATCCATTCCAGGAATCTTCACAAGGGCATTTCTCGGTTGGGACCCAGTCCACTTTCTTGACACAATTCATCATGTCAGAAACAATGCCGGTGTCAGGTGTGAGACAAACCCCAGCCACTCCACTAAGATTCCCTATCCTTTCGTTTTCAGGATTCCACCCCCAGGACAACCCAAACAGCACACAGACAGGTAAGTAAAATAAACAATATTTATTGATTAAAATTCATAAAAAGTAGGACAGACAGTATTCCTACTCTGACACAAATTTACTTGGTTCCCCCCTTCCTCTACTGTAGGGACGAGGCCCATGCACTGCAAAGACAGGGCCAGTAAGCTCCACCCCAATCTCACCATAAGGCGGCAACCCGCTTAACCAAATAAGCACACTGCATGCCACACAGGACACTCCCCTGTTCCACACACACTTTGAGGGAAGGGTATTTACCAGACATAAAACGATGTTCGTTCGTCCCTCCCCTCTCTCCCCTACCTGTCTTTTAACTATTCCCCCTCCCTTCTACACCCACCAATCGCATGCACCCCTTCTGCCACCATTCACAGTCACACACAGTTTTAATCATTCAATCCACATTCGCACGCAGTTCCAACCATTCACTCACATTACTCCCGTGGGTCTCCAATTGCCCAATGAAGTTCGATTTTACCTTCCAACAATAATATGAATATTTTATCGCCGCACTTCACTAACCAGCTAGCTAGCCAAAATGCCTTGTGGAGCGGCGGCGCAAATTAGCCAATGAACTAAACGCTTTTCATGAATTTGTTTCCTGCGATCAGTTTGCACAAGCAGCGGAATCAGGACCCACCTAATCTTTTCCTTCTGCATTCCAGTGGCAGGGCAGTTCACACCTTGCGATGCGGTAGATGTGACTAAGAACACAAAACAAGCAGGCAAAGAAAAACATGGATCCATTCCTGGCTGTCGCTCTGGAGTTCAGGTAATCGTTGAATACAGAAAAAAGTGTAATCTAAAAACATCTTTCACAGTGCACTCTGACAGAAACAGATACCCACTCCAGGCACAATCTTTGTAAACTCGCCACTTCGCCCAGGGAGAAGAAAAAGTGAGTGTGAGCGAGGTATTTTTAAACTAATATAACAAATAGAAACAAAAAAAACACGGAATGCTACCCTTCAGAGAAGATCAGAGATCTGTGTCTGTTCCTTAGGCAGTCTGAATGCGTCCCACATAATGTCTGTCAAAGGTCAGAAGATCGCGAGTTCAAATCCCTTTCAGAATAGCACTGTTGTTCCCTCAACCCAGGTGCTGTACCTCAATTTCTCCAGGTGCAATAACGGGCAAGAGGTTAGAGATTGTATCCTTTTGTAGCTGACCCATGGTATGACATCTGAAAATGTCATAATAACAGTGGTGGGCCGTCAGGGCCTGCAAGGCCTTCTCTGCTGGCCTAAAAAATATCTGAATCACAGACTGATGTTAATTATATTTTTTTCCATGAATACTTATTAAATAATTCCAAATGGTCTGTCCGCTTCCTTTCATAGCTTTTCCCCTGGTTGCGGTGCTTCCAGACGTGTATTTTCATATTAAAGCATTTAACCAATCACATTTCAGCCATCATTTGTTGCCAGGGTCAAAGAAATCTGCCTGTAGGCCTTCACAATCAGTTCTGCAGGCCCTGTAGCATAAAATAAGCGTTGATCAAACTGTTGCTTCAACCAATCAGATTTTGAGTTTGGATACATCAGACCAAAAATCACAAAGGTGGCTATTATTATTAGGAGTAGTATTACTATTATTATTATTATGATTAGTTAGACATTTAGTTTTTCAGCAATCAGGAGTCAGGACTGAAAAAATAACTAGACAAAATGGCAACTACCATCGTAAGATATTGTTGTTTCCAATTTTAAAATCATTATACTTCCAGAAAGAGTGTGATCCCTTGCCTACCTTTCGTTGCCATATATGGACATATACACACAACTCCACAACCAAGAACCAGAGACGAGAAAATATATATTTTTTATAGCCCCTAATACAAAACTGGATCTCTTTAGCTCTTTAAATAATTATGTTCATGGTATTTAATATTAAAATGCACCTCTGGTATTAGTGACATAAAAGATTGCATGTTTAGTAATGCATTTGCTTTGGTGGCTGCAGTGCACATTCCATGAATAGCACATTGCCTCGTTTACCTCCAGTGGAAGGAAGTGGCTGAAAAGTGGTAACAATGGGTAACATTCAATACATTCCTTTTTGAACAGAAAACAAGTTTCTGCACATCAGTAATGCACAGTGGACAGAAGCAGTGGAGAAATAATTATTTTACTTGAGGCAGTCCGCAGGGCTGAAAAAAAGAGATCAGTAGAATATGATGCTCAGTGTTACATTTCAGATTTGGATTATTGGATTTAATTTCATTGTTGAGGAAAAACCAATAACTCGGACTCATTATGTCCATGTCCTGGCATAGCGTGTTTATTTACTGTGCTTTCCAATCCTCTCGCTCGGCCCTTAGCTTTGACCTCCGAGATAATCACATCCTGGAGTGTTGGGAGATTGCGCTTCGGGGATATTTTGCATGTTTATTCCCTAGATCGCCCAAATCCCAAATAACAGATTCTTATTCCGCCTTTGAGATAAGTGCCAGATAAAGTAGAGGAGGAGAGAGCAAGAGAGAGAGAGACAGTGTGTGTGTGAGAGAGAGACTGAGTGTGTGTGTGTGAGAGAGAGAGAGAGAGAGAGAGAGAGAGAGAGAGAGAGAGAGAGAGAGAGAGAGAGACTGAGTGAGTGTGTGTGCATGTGTGAGAGAGAGAAAGAGAGAGACTGAGTGAGTGAGTGAGAGAGAGACAGTGAGTGAGTGAGTGAGAGAAAGAGACTGTATGAGTGTGAGAGAGACAGATAGAGAGAGCGTGACGGAACACACACACACACACACACACACAGACACAAACACACAAACATTTTTCACACTTGCTACTATTTATTTACTTTGTCTCCTATTATAATTATTGTTAAAATGTATGTTGTTTGCTCGTTCCCTTTCTTTTTTGTCCCAGCAAGCTTTGGCAATTTAATTGTACTTTTTGTCATACCAATAAAGCACATTGAATTGAACTGAGTGTGTGTGAGAGAGAGAGAAAGAGAGAGATTGAGTGAGTGTGTGTGAGAGAGAGTGAGAGAGAGGGACTGACTGAGTATGTGTGTGTGTGTGAGAGAGAGAGAGAGACAGTCCCACACAGTATTGTGCTGACAGCACCTGTTGTCTGATTTGGTGCAGACAGATACACAGGAGCCAGTGGGGTCAGTGTAGTGATCCCTCTTGACAGCTGTGAGTGACACACGTATTCAGAGCATAGCTTTACTGAGGGGTATAAATCAATCCTGCCCAATCCCTCTGCTACAAAGGACCAAAGCCTTCTGCTCCTCTGTGCAGCCTTACAAACATTGTTTCAAGCCCTACCCACCGCGCACAACCCCCTCCCGTTCACTAACCCCTAGAACGCCCAAACACTCACAAATTGGTCCTCAAGCATTCCCAGGCAAAGTGTCCAGAGACACCCTTTTCTGTAAAGAGAATCCCTGCTGCTTTCCAGTCCTGTTTTTCCCCTTGTATTAAATATTTTAGCCTCTGGTGCTACATGCCCTGGTAGGCTTGAGCGTAGCCCGTGGAGCTCCATCTCCACTTTCCCATCACGATTAAGAGATGACAACGGGTTTCAGGCTCCGGCAATTCAGTTCCCGAGTCTACAGATCTCCTTGTTAGACCTTCACATGCCGCTAGCTAAGGCGGATTCTCACAACAGCACACGTACGGTCAATCAATGGCCACCCTGCGAGGCCAAGAGGAGTTTGGGAGGTAGTTCTGTGTGGCCCAGTAGGTAGAGCATGGCGTTGACAACGCTTAGGTTGTGGGTTCGATTCCCATTGGGACCAAATACTGTATAATGCAAAATGTATGCATTCACTCCTGTAAGTCGCTTTGGATAAAAACGTCTGCTAAATGGTGTATATTATATTAGGTTGGAAGGAGGCTACAGGGTGCAACATAATGCAGGGAAAAGTGTGAGCATGGGTGATAATTGGGCACTTTCAGAGAATGGACGAGCGGGCACAAAACAAAATGTAATCACTGGCCCTCCCCAGCATAGGACCACTGCTCAAACAGTATCCCTATGGCGACTATGTTTCATAAGAAAAAGTTAAGTACCACTCCTGCTGATCGGTTATACTCTGCCACTTTCCGTGAGCTTTACAATATCTCGATCCATCACATTACATATACTTAGCATCCGCTCTTATCCGGAGCGACGTACGATGTAAGAGAACATAAGTGCGTCCACCAGAGCAGTATGAGCACGGTGGCATCGACTTGGCCTCTGACTAGACAAGAATGATCCTCTCTCTTGAACTCTACAGCACAGCATCATAGTACAGCAACCCCCTCCAACACCGGGAACATTACCATGAGCGATCGGTGGGGAACTGCCCTCGCGGGACAACTGAGTGACGATGTGTCATCTCACACATGACATCCAATTAGTAACACGGGGGAAGCGGCTTCATGGCCGCTGCTTTCAAGAAAGTCAAAAAGAGCAGTGCGGTCAGTTATTCATAGCTGGCCGCGCACAACGGTCCCTGTGAGACTTCGGTATTATCACAGCGGCGTCTGACCTTTTCACCCGCATCAATACGGCGCCGGGGGACGATACACGGGTGCGCTGTGGCGTCAGTTCAGTGAGTCATGTGTCCTTCCGTGCTACACGTTTATGAGTCGGAACTACGATTAAATGCTTTTCCGTTTTTAGGTATGCATGGATAAGAGAGTTCATATCTCATGAGTTCAGCAAACTGGATGTATCTTTACTCAAGTAAATTAGGGAAGGGAGGTATCCCCATATCCCAGATGGGATACAAGCCTCTACGATAACAGAAACCTTTTCCTCGAGGTTTATCTGACTTATCTGTTTTTCTTCGGCTAACCTTTTCCTAGGCTGACATTTTGCTGCTGTCGTTACACTGATTTTGAAGTTTTAGTTTTGTATAATGGCATTACTGTCTGATCCATATGTATTTATCTATTTTATTTATGTTTCTTTGTATATTTGTAATATATTTTTCTATCCCCATCGTTTGCATTGCGTATGTAATTCTGTACGTGGCCCGATGTTGGTTCGATGATGTATTAATGCTGTACACAAATTTCCCTCTGGGGACAATGAAGACACTAAAGACAATGCATGCTTTGTATCACCATGTTTACAGGTGCTTCCCGATTCAAACATCACGAGCACACATACGCACAAAAGCAGAGATCATCTGAGCTCCGCAGTGGCGCGAATGTTGACTCAGACGTGGCGTATCTGAGAGCCATAACCCTGAGAAATCCATGTACTCGGTTCCTCTGGTGGTGTGATAGCCTCTCACAGTACAGAAGCCCATCTCCGCTGGCCGACTCCTTCGGGGACCCACACAAAGGGAAAATGAGAAAAGGGAGAAGGTGAAGAAACACATGCTTGTTCACCTTTGTGTGAAGGGAAGGGAAGGGAAGGCTGATGAAAGGGGGGAGAGAAAGAACAGGGCAGAGGCCGGTGTCCTGGAGGGTGTGGCGGGGGGGCACTAGAAAAAGAAAGAACCACTATCACTGCTTTCAATATGAGATCAAATAAATAAATAAATAAATAAATAACATAGTATTATGTCCCTTTAGAGCAGGGGTTCTCAATCGTGGTACGTGAAACGTAAACAAAGGACTCCTAGCACTTTCAAATAATCAATGGGTGGCAGTTAAAAGGTGAAGAGTGACCTTCAACGAGCATGTCAATGTGAACGAGCATGTCAAAGTCACCTAAAAATGCAAAGAATCCCACAAATGTCTTTATTGAGTGAATCTCATTTTTAGGTGAACCAGCTGAAATGTATCTTGCATGTATAGGTCACTCCGTTCTTATTTGGATGATTACTGAGAGACCATAGGTGGCCCAATAACTGCTGCTGATCGGTGGAAAACAGGCTGACATACAATTGTTTTACTGGGGTCTCTGGTTTTCTCTTTGCAAACAATGTACGCCTGTCTTGTACATGGAAAAAAACGTTTAAAAAATGGAGAGAACAAGGGAATTCTAGTCCTGGAGGGTGTGCTAGTTTTTGTAGTTTTTCAGCAAGCATCTGATCAAGTAAAGCAGTTGATTGCACAATTCTCTCCTAACCTGGTTTCTTGTGTCTAAACCAGGGTAACCTGGTTTGGACTTTCCACGTGTCTTTTCTGTCAAATCAATGCGTTTTGCTGATTTATTTATTTATTTTCCCATTTATTTACATTTTTTATTTATTTTAATTTTTGTTTCTGATTTTCTCCCATTTTCTCCCAATTTGCTGCCGTAGTCCTGCGACCGGTAGTGACGAAGGCAAAGTAACGCCTCTTCCAAGATGGCACCCGCCAAGCCGTCGACCATAACCCAGTACTACAGGGCCACTCTTATGCGCAGCGAAGGTCATGTCAGCTTCCCTCCCCCCTCCCTGGGGCGGACAGCCAATCGCCACCCCTGGTGGCACTCCCGGCCAGAGCCGACTCTGGCGAGACGGGGAACTGAACCCCGGTCTCCATGGCCAGCGTCGGACGTTGTAACCACTGGACCACGCGGGAGGCCCTCGGTTGCTGATTTTAAGGTGAAAACAAGAACCAGCACTAGAATTCCCTTGTTCTCTCCATTTTTTTCCCTTTTTTTCCACGTACAAGACAAGCGTACATTGTTTGCAAAGAGAAAAGCCAGAGACCCCAGTAAAACAATTGTACGTCAGCCTGTTTTCCACTGATCAGCAGCAGTTATTGGGCCACCTTTGGTCTCTCAGTAATCATCCAAGTAAGAATGGAGTGCTAGGAGGCCTTGGTTTACGTTTCATTCAACAGTTAAACATGTGGTGAAACAACTCAGGCGTGAAGTTGAATTGGTTTATTCCTCAAGGGGGCATCCTCCTAATTGGTCCAGCCGAAACATTACATTATGTTAATCTGATCTACTAACCATCTTGAGAAATGCACTTGTCGATTACGCAGTACAGTTGAATTCATGCTTCATTTCAATGCAATAATCCAACTAAGGTCACTGCATGTAGCTTAACAATTAAATTCCTCTGGGAGTAACAAGGTTTACTCCTAAATAACCCACTACATTCTACCCCTGTTTTGACAACCACAAAACAGTTGACAATTAGTCTAGGCACCATTATGAAACGGTCCCCGAAGGAAATCAAGTGGAAAACAAGAAAGAAAGAAAAAGCCTGAGAATAATTTCTCTTCCCCTCTGACCGATTTGATTGTGTTTTTATTTTGTTCAGGTCATGGCCTCCTCTACCCAAAGAGGAGAGTTGCTTTTGCATCAGCCGCATAGCTATGTGGGTAATAACAATTTAAGTCACTTGTTAAGGGGGGCTTTGTCTTTTGAAATGGAAAAGGCATTCACTGAGGACTTTACAGAGTAGATGCACAAACCCAGAAACTTCTTATACAGCTTAAAAGTTTTTACTTTGAATTTAGAAAACATGGCTGTGACTTTTTCTGGAGCAATGTATATGTATTTATATATTGTTTTACTTTGCATGGCAGATTTTGACCTGATCCAGGATGACTGTCATTCACATTGTTCATCATTTACACACACACATAAACATTGGACCTGAGGGTTGAGCCATTATAAATGGAAAAGATGTACAATGGTGGCAGTCTAACCAGAGGGTTACAACTGCTGTTTGTCATTGGTTGTGTACTGTTTTACATCAGAATATGTTAGTCAAAAGACTTGCTGATGGTCAAACTGGACATGGTGCTGCATTTCCCCACTGTCGGTGGAAAGAGTATTCACGACCCGTGTCACGGTTGGGTGAGTGGGGCTCCTGTGCAGACTCGTTACAGGGTTCATGAAGCCTTGCTCGCCTGCCATTAATTCACGCTGTGTTTCGCAAGATTACATTTGTGCAAAGCACTTTTTTCCATATTTACCCCTTATTATTAGTCACTCTTATTTCATCGTCTTGGCTAAACAAAGTAACCCTTACTGAAATCACAGAAAAAGGTTGTACCTATTAAAGTACAAATGCTTGTCACTGTGACAGTACCCCTGTAGGGTACTGAATGGTACCTTTTGTCAGACCAATACAATTGTACCAGTGCAAGAAAAAGGCTCATTTTCATTCCAGTACGGCTGCCAGTGTGAATAAGGATTCATTACCCTACCTGGGTACAAATCTGTACCTTTTTCACTGAGGAAAAGATAAAAACATTGTATCATGAAGGATCTTACATGTACCTTTGAAGGCACAATGAACACATTTGTACCCTGAGGAACAATAGGGAACACTAATTGTACCTTTATTTTTCAGACTGTATGCAACTAAATGCTACATCCTCAATTTCCTCCTTGTGCCTACTATGTACACAAAATTATATGTGATCAATTACATCAAAACTCATTCCATCGACAGGTTTTTGTTGCGAGTACTGATTTCACTAATTAGCTTCCTTCTTCAACCAAGGAGGGGAACTCATTGAAATCACCTGGTGTTGTGCACTAACGCCTCGGAATCCCTGAATTACATAATGACAAGTACTATCAGCTGTGTAACTAACGCCTCGGAATCGGTAATGCTTGTCGCCTAACCTCTTTTGCATGCACTTTTGTAAGTCACTCTGGATACTAACTAACTAAATAAAAATATATTTCAAGGCTTTAAAATCAAAGAATTCAAGATCATGACTTTCATTTCATGCTACGTGGGGGCAGACCACCGAGACACGCTATGTTTCGAAATGATATGACTCCAATTTAAATAAGCAAAGCTGCTGAGACTTTGACCAAAGCCATCTGAATTCATTCATTGTACCTAAAACACAGAAATAACATTTTCTGGATAGGGACTGAGAAGGACATGACTTCAGAAATGTACCTCAGTGAACAGTATCCTCTGATCAATACAATGCATAATTTATAGGGCTTGTACTGTGAATGCGTCTGTCTGTGTAACTTAATCTGGGTTTTGTAAAGGGCAATATATGATCAAGTACGGCAGCCTGGGTTTAAGGGATCACATAAACCCCTTCCATCTGTGTGATTTCAAACGGCTCTCGGACTCTCTTAAATCACCACCAAAGTGTTTATTTCTTTTGTAGTCAGTCGGGAAATGGAGTGGACTCAACAACATGGCTGGAAAGCAAATAGGTAGTTATCACACATGGGCCGATTTATATCAGTGTGGCCATTCTATTTTTTTCTTTTTTATCCTGTGCGTGAATGTGTGTGTGTGTGTGTGTGTGTGTGTGTGTGTGTGTGTGTGTGTTTGTGATATGGAGAGAGAGATAGCTATGCTATAAGACTTGAGTAAGCTCGCTTGGTCTTCGCTGTCGCATGGCACCGGCTGGCCTCGCTCGAATGCGCAGGTAATTATAGCTTTATGTCATTGTCAGAGAAGTTGAAACTGCACAGCAAGAGATGGTATCGTCCTCTTCCCAAACCCCGCTATGATCTATGCTAACAGAAAAGAGCGATTTGCCACTTCATAATGGCGACTGCATTTCTATAGCACTGCTTGTGTAGAGGTGAGGGGTATGGGAGGGGGAGGGGGTCAAAGGTGATAATTTGGGGTAGCTCACATTCTCCACACACCCCCCACTTCACACACACACACACACACACAGACCACACATAACAAGGTAAATTGATGGGTTCTTTGACAATCTCATAGATATGGAATGCTGATTAGATTGCACATGGTAATGCCTTCTGTGCATCTTCCACTGTGCTCTCATTATTCAGATGCATTTTACATGTCAAAACTAGGGCCTTCTGTGAATAGGTGTCTCGGAATATGTAAACCACTGCATATGTGCACACAGACATTAACATGCACAATGTGGAACGCTGATCGTACGCCCGTCTCATCAAGGCATCATCCTCCATTAATTGGGTAGAGCAATGACAAGCACAGGTTCTTCTCCGAAGCACATGCTGCTTGCTGCCATTTCTTTCCACGCGACTGTCCGACAGCTGAGCTACCCTTCATGCACAGCTGCTGCAGGCAGACTGCAAGCAGATAAGTTGCTCTTATGCAATAAAACAGGGACAACCCCAACAACCGAAATACTCCTTCCCGTAGTTCTGTTGCAAAATTGTTGACTCATTAAGAAAGAAAGTGATTAACTTTATTTAGCTTCTTGTGGTTTCATTAGGAAATAAAGTGGTAAGCTTTATTTAGTTATTTATGTAATATATCATATTTATATTATTATAGCTTTCCCCTATATATTTCTTCATTTAGGTATTTATAATAATACTAATAACAATGTTGTTATTATTATAATTATAATTATAATTATAATAATTATAATAATTGTTTGTTTTATTTTTTACATGTACACTTTCTGGATGCATTTATGCAGATCTATTATTCTTCATTAAACTTCAAAATTAGGAGAAAAAGGTTGGATGTAAATGTGTCCATTTTAGCTTCAAGCATTTTTTATAATTAAGAGACATAATTAGAGTTAAGTTATGAAGTAGCTTTGAGGTTAAATATGTAAATTACAAACATGTAATCTGAATATTTTCAAATTGCCTTCATTTCAGTGTTAAGATTGTATTGTGTAAAAATGTATGTTTTAGATAGTGGGATAGTTGGTGGGATTGCAAATAATAATAATAATAATAAAATGATTTGCTTGAGTGTGTGTGTGTGTGCATTTGCATGTGTTTCAGTGCAGGAAGTTCCGTGAAGCTTTCCTGACCAGAGCCTTTGCTTCCCTGAATTTGCCAGAACCATGGACAGCAGCCATGCAATGTGAGTCCACCTCACATGCAATGCAGTGCCAAGGACAGAGAGCCCCAGTCAACAATCTGTTTTGTGCAGCTGCAGAAACCAGAACCAGGCCTGCTTGGTTCTCCAAGAACTGAGATGAGATTGACATGCCTTTTTTATTGAATGGTTCATGAATGGTTTGCAATTGCTTTGTATTGCACTTGTTTTGTATTGATAAGCCTCAAACTTATCATCTCCCTCTAGGTCACAAGTGCCTCATCTGTATGTCACAAAACTTGTTATATACTATGACGTAACACAGCATGCCACAAGACTTATCACCAGCATGCCATCACAACACATAGCACATGCACATGTTCTTACTATGGATAATGATCAACAGTCAAACTAATAAAACATATTCTTAAGTTACCACTGCAGGTATCCATGAGTAATGAGCAATGTGAAGGAACATACTACATCATTACATTGAAAGTTAGAATTAGTTCAAATTTAGGGTTCAAGATAACAAGGTATGTTCTATGAAATTAAGGGTTCAAATACAGTGGCACCTCAAATTGGAGGATGTATTTATTTTTACATATTTTCCATTTGAAACTTAATAATGGCAACATTTCGTTGACTCCGTTCCTACATCCAAACACATGAAATCATTTTTCCCATCGAAATTAATGTAAATTCCAATTAATCCGTTCTCCAGCCCCAGAAACACTTTTTAAAAAAACTTTTTTATGGGTTTATGTGTTGCAAAAATATAGAAAGGAATTAAAGATAACCTTAATTATAGAAAAATACATGAATACTAAAATAAAACATAATACACGAACACCACTCTCACGTTTAGCTATTATTTCCTTCTTCGTTTCTACTGTAATACGCTTAGGCTTCTTAACACCACTATCAGTAGCACTTTTCACTTTCTTGGGAGCCATAATGAGGGCAAATTTAATGGAAATAGCACAACAATAACGTGTATCAAAGGAGAACACAACGAAACACAACGAAATCCTTCATTTAAATATATCGTTGTACGCTTTTCTTTCTACAAGAATATAGGACATTGCACACATACACACACACAAGCACACACACACACACACATACACACACACACGCACACACACACACACACACACACACACACACACACACACACACACACACACAGAGACTAATACTACCACAGGGAACTGTTCTACATTTAAAATATTTCAATATGAAAAAATACTAATCAACAATAAAATAAATAAATAAACAAATACAAAACATGCACACAAGACACAACATTTATCTTATGGGACATAAATATTATGCATCTCAGGGCAGGTGATATATTGCATTTCTAAAATACATTTTTCAGCCTACAGAGAAATGCCACCTAGAGCCTGGGACCAAAATGATAGTTTGTCCTGATCTTTACAAACAATGACTTGCATCCCAACAAGACACAAGAGGTTGGCCCTTTAGGGAGAACAGCACATTGGAAGCCCCATTTACAGTACTAAGAATGGAGAAATCTCTCCTCTTGGGCCAAAAGGGCAAACATCATTAACAGTTAATTGAACATTAACATTTAATGTCATGAACAGTTAACTTCTGTAACAATGAAGCAATGTCATAGAATACTGCTGTCATTGTAAGAGCAAGATAGATGAACACACATGCACACACATGCACACACACACACACACACACACACACATTCTCACATACACATATACACTTTGGTTGAACAGGGGCCTGCAGTCTGTCTGTGACAGTTGTGCTTAACCCTATAATGTCCTGTCTGTGACAGTTGCAAAATGTCCTCTAAGCAGCACAGCTCAGCTGCTGGAGTACAAAGTGAAAACCCGTCATTGCAACATCCACTACGTGGCAAATTTATACGTGACAGTGCTTGTTTTGTGGATGTTGAACCGCCATTTTATTTAAGGTGTTGCATGCATTTCAGTCATAGTCATGGGAGAAGTGACATAAACCTTTTAATACCAGTGCACGAGTACGAGAATATACAGTAAATATTACCCAATACCCCAGCCATGCCATATATTCTTGAACATCTTGGCATACAGACTTACACATACAGTCCATATCTGAAATGATGGATCAATAGTTCAGGTATGATCTGCCAAACTCATTTTATGAGGGTGGCCTCAAATGCTTCTTTTCACGCAATGAATATCTTAGTGTCATTCAAAGGAGTTATCACCCTCTGACTTGTCTTGAGTGTCAGCCTGATTGATTGAGTGGGACAGACCATAATCAGGTTGTGTGTTGAAACCTTTAGGTTGCAGTGTGTTGACTGAAAATAAACCAGAAATCAACAACTAAACAGACATGCAATCATCACTGACAAAAAAATCTTTACCTCCCTCCACCTCTGCCTATTTTCCCTCTCCCCCTCCCTCTCTCTCTCTCTGTCTCTATTTTCCCCTCCCTCTCTCTCTTCCTCTCTCTGTGGATGTGAGACCCTTCTCCATCTCACGCTCCCTCTCCCCCTCCCTTTCCTTCTCTCTGTGCACAAGGCACCTTTCTCCATCTCTCCTGCCCCCCTCTATCTCTCCATCCCCTTCTTTCTCTGTGCGTGTCAGACAGGGGTCTCTCTCTAGCTCTCTCTTTCTCTCTCCATGTGCATGTGACATCTTCCTCCATCACTCCAACTCCCTTCTCCCTCTCCTTCCCCATCTCTCTCTGTGCATGTGAGACAGAGGTCTGCCTCTTTGTATTCCTTACCCTCCCTCCCTCTCTGTGCAGGTGGGGGAATATATATCTCTCTCCAAAGTTTTACCGTTAAAGCTTAAAATGAGAATGGCGTCCCTGAGGTCTGTATTTCTTTATTAATTTTTTTCTGAATGCCTCAGTGCTCACGCCCTGAAGCTGCGTGATGCATTTCACCCCAGACAGTCACACAACATGGTGAGATAACCCGCCCCACCCACACACACACACACACACACCTCACACGTGTGTGTCCTCATGCATCGACCTGCTGAATTGGATCGGCGCGGCCAGAGCGGCCAGCCTGTGCCACGTGTACACTGGCTGGCTCTACCTCTTCACCGCTGGAGCAGTGCACCAGATTTGAACCCATGTTCCAAAAGTGTCACAGAGAAGTGCTGGTCTAGGATCAGTTTTGCCTTTTGGCTTATGACCAATAAGGGGAAGCTTGGACCCATATTCATAAAGCATATCTCAGAGTCGGAGTGCTTATCTAGGATCAGATTCCCTCTGTCCATATCCTAACCTTTATGAGTTAAAAGGCTAAGGTCATCCTAGATCAGCACTCGTACTCTGAGACACTTCATACATACGGACCCTGATCCTAGATCAGGGCTGGTATGTATAAAGCGGCTCAGAGTAGGACTGCTGATCTAGGATCAGTTTTGCCTTTTAGCGCACCATGAATAAGGTTATAGGATATAGCCAGGGGAAACCTGATCCTAGATCAGCACTCCTACTCTGAGATGCATCATACATACGACCCCAGTACTCTTACTCTGAGACTCTGGGTCATACATACGGACCCAAATCCTGGATCAGTACTCTTACTCTGACCCCACCTTCACCTGCATGTCTAGCGTCCATGGCGAGGCGCTCCTCCTCTTTCTTACACAAATTAAGCAATATCATAAAAACATTCTTGAATGTTATTCTCTGCATATACAGTATCTCTAGTCATATTCCATTCGGTACAAAATACTTGGGCTAGCAAAGGAACACTCTGATGAGCTGAGACACACAAGGGATCAGTGTTTTATGGATGGATACACTGATGGATAGTACTGAACTCAAATATACTGTCACGCTGACCTGGGTCAAATATGTGTTTGAAATACTTTAAGGGTGGTGAAATCTGAAAACGCTCCTGCAGAACACTGAGTATTTGTCTCAGGGGTTCATGTATTTTAAATAATGATTTGACCCAGGTCTGGTGATGGGTGTGGCTCCTGGTTCCATTCAGAGTTCCAATGCCAAACTTTGATTGGAAGCAGGTGCTATTGTCAGATGAGACCAGATTGTGTCACATATCTTTTTGGGGAAAATAAATACATTGCTTGTTAAACAAAATATTTTTGAGTAATTGCATTAGTATAAGATAATATAATTTTCCCTTTTTGGAGCATACAATATAGCTAATTAACTCTCAATATAGTTAAACAAAAATATTTTTGATATGTAATCTATTAACCCTCTGAGGTCATTTTTGATTTTGTATAAGATATTTTTATTTGATAATTTTGTATGCCATCAATAGTTTTGTATCATATGCAGCTTGTAAATAGATCTAAAACACACAAGTTAAAAATAGCTAATTAACTCTCAATATAGTTTTGCCAATGTGCGTTTGTTCATCAAGGTCTTGGTTATGTAAGGGTGTGAAAACAGTTTAGCTCTGAGATCTAAATAGCTAAAAACCTGTTTTTATCAGAACTGGTCACATTTATTTCAAGGGGAGGGCTAAATGCTAAATACCTGAATATTCATTTTCATTGGAACTGTCAGATGGGCCATCTCACTGGGCCATCAGTGTTAATTCTGAGTTCCTGTTCTGTTGTTTTTTGGCCTTTGTTTATTTTTCATTCAGTCCTTATTCATTATTCTTTATCCAGTATTGCATTTTCCCTGTTCTGTCAGCAAAACACCTTGTCTTGTCATTAAATGTTTCTCATTGCCATTTTAGGAATATCTGATTTAGCAAATTATGTGATGCAAATCAATTTTAAATAAATAACATTTTAGGCTGTTTGAAAAGTATTCTTCCATAGAAAAATCAATTTCAAAGAATATATATATGTTTTGATAACATGGCAAATCAAATATAGCATTCATGGCTTAACAAACACTGCAAAAGAAAATCTTTCCATCTTGAATAAAATTGTATGTCTGTATAAAATCTTGCTTCAAATTGTACTGGTGGCTGATTGAAACTCGCGTTACCATGTCAATAGAAGGGGGACGTGCATCTGGTCTAATTAACCTTTTAAAAATCCCATTTGATTTGCAAAATCAATATTCTAAGGTTTCTGTCAATGTTTTTGCGATGAAAAATATCGGCAAATCCAGCCGACCTCTTAAATGTTTCTCATTGCCATTTTAGGAATATCTGATGCAAATTGTGATGCAAATCAATTTTGGAAGTGAAAATCAATTTCAAAGGTTTTTTTTAAGCATTCATGGCTTAACACACAAAAGAAGAAAATGCCTCAGTACTGGTGGCTGATTGAGCGCAGGTGCATCTGAAATTGCAATCAATAAAAGCGATGAAAGGCAAAGTCTTCGCATTACCGGGCACCCACGCAAACTGGCGGGAGCCTCAACGCGCCGACCGCGGCGCCACACAACCAAACCGAATGGCGGTGTTAACTTTCTTCTTTCATAAAACAAATTTATTTCTGTCAAAAAAAGGTTTGACTTCTTTTCTTCCCTCGATAAGGGACGTTTTTCGGCAGGCCCTATCCTGAGTGTTTATTGAAAATATTTGTATCACTTCGTGATCAGCCTGCAAACGTTATCTGGTGGATGCTCTTTTTTTATACTGCACACGTGGCCTTTAATGGCCGCCTTTGATGGAGTTCAAAGCGAAGGCATTTGTTCATTAGCGTTTGCTAATGAAATCGGTGTAGTGCGGCATGTCAAATAAAGTCAACAAGGTCATTTAGAGGAGACTCGCAAAGGGATATTTAAAGATTTGGGGGCTCCGCTACCCCTAGGACAAGAATGCTTTTGAATGTCTCTGCAGCCAGTCAGGTCACATTTAATTTTGCTTCCAAATAAACGTCATTTCATTAATTCAGTTTTTCCATCCCTCGAACGAGATGTTAAACCAAGGTTATGATTCACTGCGGTCATTAAAGATCCCATGGCACTTTTACGTAGAGGTGTTAACCCTCGGTGTCCTGGTCAAATTCCCACAAAACTGGGTCTCTACATCTGGCCACCTAATCGCCCCCTTCATCTGATTGGCTACACAATTCCCTAACCACGTTGAATCCTCAGGCCATCACTTCAAATGAGAAATGAGTTTTCAGTTGACCTACCTGGTTAAATAAACGTAAAATGAGAAATGTAGATTTTGTATAAAATCTTAAATGATATCTATGCCCTTGAGTGTCTCTGCCAGTGGTCAGGTCACTTCATTTTGTTTCCAAATGGACATAATTTCATTATTTTTTTTATTTAGGATAAACTTGTGCTCGTGTGCACTGCTGGTAATCCAATCAATCTAAACGAGGAACTGTTATGCAAGATCACGGTCTCTGTTGTGATAGAACAGGAGTGGATATGTTTAGTTTTTCTCACCTGCAAAAAACACGGCTTTTCATATTTTCAATAAAACATTTAAACTGCTTTGTGATCCTAATTGCGTTAGGATGTGCGTCATCAAAACAATATCTACAGATGAGCAATTCATGCATTTCCACACTTGAATGATGTTCACTTTGCTAAATGTACAGCATATTGTGCGGCACTGCGAAATGACCGATGATATGACCGCCATACAAGCTAGGAACACAATAGATCTGTATCAGTGTGACATTTCCTTTACAAACATGCAAATCATATCTCAACTGAAAGAGACGACAGCATATAGGGATTCTGTTGTTCTGGTTGTAACTCACACCCAGCTAAAGCATTAGTCCTTATTCCTTATTATCTAATATATTTTTTACTATATCTTATAATATATGACATATAGATGATATGATATCATCTATTATCTGTTATCCATAGGGAAACAAACGATCAACAATTGTATTTTCCAAGGAGGGAAGGTTCTGGTCAGCATGGTTCTACCCCCACATCCTCCTTCATCATGCAAGGGCGCCCCCTCTGGCCATTCAGGCACCTGCAGTCTGCCTACATCAGCTGCATATAAAGTGTACCCCTCCGAAACAATGCCTACACACACCATGAAAAGAGTGTGGAAGACAGAGAGAGAGAGAGAGAGAGAGAGAGAAAATATTTCCTTCATCAGGGGACCTGAACAGTTCACATTTTAAAATATTTTTTTCTTAAATTTTAAGACAAATTAGACAGTGTTACTTTGAAATCTCCCGTGCATTCCCCTGCTGCCCTGCACACATTGTCCAAGGCTTCCGAAATGGGCCCAGTCATTACTCCCAAGAAGACTGGCCTTTATCTTCGGACCTGCCGATCTCATTTGACTTCATTAGAGATGACTCACCCGGGTCAGCACCTGTCATCTTAACTTGGTCTCCCACGTTCCAGTCCGAAACGGGCTTAGGGGTCCTCCAAGCGCAGCTTTGGCGAAAGGTGGCGGATTCATTAAAGATCAACCTTTGCCTCCAGGGAAATCAGTGGCGTAAAGCTCCAGAATGCCTTAGCTTATTGCAATCTGTCCAAAAGATGAGAACTAATAAAACAAAATAATAATAAAACAAAAAAAATAGTGATATATGAGCAATAATGAAGGAGGCATTTAACTCGTGAATTTAGGAGAGAAATCCTAGGGTCAAAATCCTTTAAAATTAATTGACAATGTTTTCCCCTGGGCTGACATGCGTCAATCATTAATCAGATGTGTGCACGTGTAATCAGATGTGCGCATTCTTTAGGCGGGAAGCTAGATTTTGCTTCCCCAGCACTGAGGTTGTATCCCTGTCCCTGAACAAGAACAAGATCCGTCCTTCTTTGTTCACGGAAGTATTCATATTAACCGCTATAATTACAAATCCAAGACTGTGATACCTTCAGTTAGCAAATGGCTAATTGTGGTCTATTTTTACCATGATCCAGGCGAACGTGGGACTGAACAGTTGAGCATGTATCATCCCCAGGAGCCACACTAAGCGTATGAGGATAATACCACGTGTGTAAAATAATTAGATACGGAAATGGTGATGATCATTCCAGTGAATGAGTGGGGTTAAAATATATGGGTCTCCAGAATGGAGGGGGTGTAATAAGCCTATTAGTGCACTTGCAGGCTGTGTCATGCATTTACAACGCAAAGTAGGTTGGTGTTTAGCAAACTGGCTTTGCTATTTCCAAATGCAAATGATTTCACTTGCAAATTAATACAGATTGATTTCATAATACAAACGGTCTAAATCAGAATTTTGCCTGGTGGGAAGAAAGCATCCGATGTATTCACCCAGCAAGCACCAGAAAATTAACTCCAGAATGAAATGCATCTAAAATGTGTGCACGCCTCTAATGCACTTGCCAGTACTACATGAGAGCCAGTGACTATTTTACAGCCTATTTTACACCCTACAGGCCACATACAGTACTACAAGAGAGACAGTGATTATGTTACACCCTATAGGTGTTGTACCCTTGAGCAAGGTAGTTAACCTGAATTGCTTCAGTAAAAAATATCTAGCTGTATAAATGGATTGTATGTAAAGAAATGTAAACCTTGTAAGTCACTCTGGATAAGAGCGTCTGCTAAATGACTTAAATGCAAATGTAAATGTAAATGTAGGCCACAAATAGTACAACAAATGGTACAACATCTATCTATTAAAAAATACATAGTTTGGATACAGTCATTTTGGGTGCCATGGTAAGGAATTTGACCTGTCATTGTCGCTGATAACAACACAGATAACTGTTTCATTGCATAATCTACTGTAAATAACATCCATTTTGTGAGGATATTTAAAATTGATATAGCTGGTTAAATACTTAAATGACTAATCAGTTTGACCTCAAGTCAACACTGCAACATGATCTAATCATTTCTTTCTCAAATCTATTCAAGTCAATTAACTGTATTGCCATTTTATGTTTATATGGCCAAAACATGTACATTACACTGTCTTGCAAGTTCACTGAATATCAAATGCACATGATTCCTGATGGGGTGGAAAGGAGCTGTTTATATTTTAAGTATGTCTATAATTCATAATTCTCTGTCTGTGGTCTCTCTCTCTCTCTCTCTCTCTCTCTCTCTCTCTCTCTCTCTCTCTCTCTCTCTCTCTCTCTCTCTCTCTCTCTCTCTCTCTCTCTCTCTCTCTCTCTCTCTCTCTCTCTCACACACACACACACGCACTCGGCAGTTCCAATTAGACCAATGAGAGGCACAGTCTAGACGCTACCTTGCTGTGGGCTACTGTGTTCAAGATTGTACCCAAGAAATGTGTAATAATTGAGACTGAAATAGCATGTACAATCCACAGGAGCTATTTATTTCTGTATAATTCAGAGGTTGTTTGCCAGGCAATGTTTTTACAATAAAAAAGTTTTAAGAATTGAATTATATTTAAGTGTCTCTAGTCTTCTTCTGCCACATATTGTTGTTACATGTGGAACGTATACTGTAAGTATTTGTATTTTTAATTAGTTTTAGCAGGCGACAATGACTTATGCTCATCAATATTTCAACTTCCTTCATTTTTCTTATCATGCAGTAGGCCTTGGAAATTGTCGAAACAAACAATCAGTTTTATAAATACCAATGTCATTAAAATGTGTTACATAAGGACAGATTTCATTGCTGTTAAAGCTGAGGCTACTACCCATGTGGCATAAAAATTATATTCAATGGGGGAGTCTATATTGGTTGGGATTTTTCATGAATAACAATTCCAATTATATGTATTTATTATTATTATTTGCTCTTTATTATTACAAACTATCCCCAAATCATGATTATCCCTATGTTAAACAGCAATGCCATCTTTTGTGTCCATTTTTGATTTCAGCTTGTCTTCCATTATGCTTGTGAAGTTACGGTCGGCTTTGTGAAATTGTTGCTTGTTGTCCTCTGTATTTCCGTATCCACTGACTAAATCAGTGGAGAAAAAAAAAGAACATCAAAAAAACATGTATTGAACAGAAACACAACGTGATTGAGTTCAATTATTATTTTTCACTGCCATTTAGAGATACTTTTAGCTTGTTTGAAAATGACTTCAAAGGCCTTTTATTATCTCGAGTATCATTAACAGAAATAGATGAATGTACAGGCAGCCTAAGACATGTCTATATAATTTACTGAAAAGAACATTACATTTTGTTTTCCTTCCCTCTCTGTAAAGGACATCTGTTCATGTGCTCTGGACAGAGTAATTGAACCGTCGCATGAATAGTGGCATAATTGCTCCAAGGTAGACGATGTACTTCTGTCCTTCGCCATTGAAGATTAAGGTTATGAAAATATATGCATCATCTACAAGTGTAACTGTGATGGAAAACCACCATTTATATATTTACTTTTATATTGTAATGCAAAATGTTATGGCCTTCGTTTGGTCCATAGAATTGTTATATCATTTCAAGCAAATGGTAATTGAACGGGAACATTTGCAAAGTTGAAGGGTACCTTAAATTTTTTAAAAAGGCATAATGTGGCTAGAATTCACTTCAAAGTTAAATAGAATGTGTGATACTTCAAAGGATCTCTGATCCCTGGCCCTGCCTTGGCTGAACTTCCTTCTGGTTATCTGGTTATATCACAGTGGCTTTCTAATGGTATATATTGAATATGGGTTCCAAAAGGATGTCATGGGTCGGCCGCTGATTAAAATTCCATTATAGGAGAAATAACAGACATGCAATTACACTTCCAACCTCTAGGGGCACATATTTCTCAAAATAAGATCTAATGCACACATATAGTATAATAAATGAACAAAATATTTATGTAGAACCTACATGTAACTAAAATAACCTAAATGCAAATCGCCATTTCTGTAGACCTTCAGCCTATAACCTCGTGGGAAGGCTGAACATTCATGTGTAGAAATACTTAAGGTGCATATGAACAAATCCTGCTGTAGGCAACATTCTAAGCTAAGTTAAGTTGACGTGGCCTCCACGTGTATAGCATTTTTCATGCATTACAGCTCAAGCGCTTGCTATACTAATTAGACAACAAAGCAACTGTCATCATCATCATCACCATCATCATCATCCGCCTCTTACTCTTTCCTATCATCATCATCCTCATCACCATTGTCACTACCATCAGAACAAAACAACAAAAAAGTAACACTGTAGTCCACAGGCCAAATGGCAGGTTTGCCTTATCTCTCTGTCTAGAGACCAAAGAGCACCTACACAAAAATAACTCTGCAACCTCTTCACCCAGCAGCCCACTAGAGTTCTCTGTGCGCGATACTGGCTCCAGCTTTCATCCCACATCTCTCACAGTCCTCTGGGGTATCCATTCGTGAGATGTGAGGTGTCTGTACCCCCCCTCGTGCCTGCCTCCACTCACCCCCATCCCCCCAGGTACATCTCTATTTCTCCATTCATCTCTGTCTGTATCCTCTCTCCTTCCTGTCCACTGCTCATCATTGACTTCCTTTAGCTTCTCCAGACATCCTGTTGCCTGCCGCCATAGATTAAAGCAGCCACCTCTGTTCTGACCTGTGAAGCTGATGGCCAAGGATGTGCTGTCACAAAGCTCCAGCATCCTGCCCCTGATGCACCACCTGCAGGCCTCCGATGGGGGCTTTGCATCGCAGGCAGTGTGGGAGAGGCATCATCCATCCCTATGCCCTACCACATCCATCCCTATGCCCCACCAGGGTTGGCATCGATTCCATTACAATTTAAGCAATTCAGGAGAGGAAATTAAATTCAAATTGAATTGAATGGAAAATCCTCAAAGAACATTATGGGCTTTTTTTTTCAATACATGAATTGGAATTAAATTAATTTCTTGAATCGACTGAATTGAAATGGAGTTTACCCCAACTCTAGTATGCATACTAGCATCCCCCCCAGTGACCATCCAGGTCTTAACTGTAGGATGCTCCACTGTGCTCCACACCAGCACGTCAGTCAGGAGCCCTGTTGCATTTCCAGTTGCCAAAGTTAATTGTCTGCACTGTTACCTTTTTCAACTCTAAAATGAGAAAAATTATATGTGTTAGAAATAGACTGTGACCCGTCCTGAGCCTCTGACCCAACAGCCCTCCATCTTCAGACACCTTGTCACCCTTATCCCTTCCCACTGTGAGAAAGTATGCAGGCCTAATGGCAAGAACAGGCCGCCCGACCCACTCAGGCTCAGCCTTACACAGTGAATCCATCTGTGTCAGACCTGACCCCTGCTCAAATCTGCCCTCTGATCTGCCACGTTCGCTCTCTGGCCTGTCCCCATCTGCTGTATGGCCTCCGTTCACCACCTGCCAGGTGGAGCGTGAGACATGTGCCTCCTTATAGCTTTAAGGGGCATCACACTTTTGTGCATTTCTTTCTCCGTTCTTCCTTCCCACCCACCGGTGTCTGACCTCATGAGCTAAGCGTGGCTGGCATGCTCGGATGGCCCAGAGGTGTACCAGTGAGACAAGGAGACAGGTACAGTATGTATGCACAAATATCAGCTGATTCCAGATCATTAATATTGAGATGGGGCTGACTGATAAAAAAAAAAGTATCTTGTGGTTCTTATTTGAATGTTTGCTTATAATTTTAGATAAATATTTATTTGGTGATCACGCAAGCTGTCCATTTTTGACATTGATGCCAGCAATTTTTTACATTGTTGCCAAAAGAAACACATACACAAATAGAAACAACCAACAATGGCTGCAGTAAAAAAAAAAAAAAAAAGTGTTACTGATCACTGGTTAAAATATGTTTTAAAATATTAAAAAATATATTATTATTATTCTCATCATAATAAGTGAGTGTGTGTAAGAGGAAGAGATGGATTAGCATTTATAAAAAATGGCGCGTGATAATAAACCAGGCTGCTGTGTTTAAGGAATAGTTTGGCAATTAACACACACAGGGTTACAAAAGTGTACAAAACAGCGATTTGTATCACATCTCCATATCTTCAGAGAATTAATTAAGAACAAATGTAAAACAAGGCTGCTCTTTACTTATTCTGTTTTCTTTGCCGCTCACTCGATAATAGGATTCACAATTTTCCACCATCTCAGTTCTGTTTCATATCACGTCCTGAGTAGCGGTGAATCATTTGACTTAAACGCCGAAAGGGCAAACAGAAATAGAATACCTTTGGAGTCTTTCTGAATGCATATCAATGTGTTGTTCGAGCGTGCGATGGCCCTCGTTAATATTGGCCTAAAAAAACAAACCAGAAATAAAAACAGTAAATAAGTAAATGCATACGTCGACCTTCAAGAGAACCTGAGGCAATGCCAGGGGAAGTTTGTAGAAATCCTGCAACACAATCTGGCTGATACCACTCTCCTCCTGAAAGGCAGGACAGTCAGACATAGAGGAGAGCTCTGTTTTGGCTGAATTTAACCCTACTTTGAATGGTCAGGGAGGCGGATAGCTCCACAGCTCCAGAAGCTCATGGATATTCTGCTAAATGCAAAGTATGGTGTGGGGAAAGGCCAAGACTAAGGTAAAGACATTATCTGCCCTGAGTGGATGTCTTTTGTGAAGGGATACACACACAGAGGCTATTAACCAGCCAGATAATATTTATAATCAGCATACACATGGACACGCACACAAACACACAGACACAAAAAACACACACAAAGACACACACACACACACACACACACACACACACACACGCATAGAAATATCATGATAGAGATGTAAACACTATTATATTAAAATAGAAAATAAATATACATGTTAATTGGGTAAAACAAGGAATGAGCACGCTAAATCTGTAGTATTGTGTGACATTGTACATATATGATATATATATATATATATATATATATATTGTAACACTCTACTGGGTATAAATGTGGGTGTTATGGGGAGTAGTGCAAACCACGAAACAGATTAATAGTGAAATGTACCAAAAATAGATTTAATTGAAGGGGAAATACGCTCAAAACACAAAAATGGAGAAGGGTAACTCAAACGGCTTTAACATTTCAATAAACAGTCAAATACAACTCAAATTCTTTAAACTAAACAAAAAGTTTATAATCCCTTATCCTGAGCTTCCCCAAAACCTGTCAAAATATTTCACAGGCTTATTTTCCACACTGCACAACTTCCACAACTTTTCTCCTCTTCTTTTTCTCTGTTTCTCTCTCCCTCCATGAGGGAAACTTGGCCTCTTTTATTCCCTGTTGATTGGTCACAGGTGGCAGTCATTTTGGTCCTGTGAGGTAGGAGTGTGGTCAGCAGATGGCACCATTTTAACCACTCCCCCTGGCTCTGCCTGCTAGGTTGCCACAATATATTGAATATAATATTGAATATACACTCAGTGGCCACTTTATTAGGTACACCTGTACACTTGCTCTTTAATGCAATTACCTAATCAGCCAATGATGTGGCAGCAACTCAATGCATACAAGCATGCAGATATCGTGAAGAGGTTCAGTTGTTGTTCAGACCAAAAATCTGAATGGGGAAGAAATGTGATTTAAGTGACTGTGACCGTGGAATGATTGTTGGTGCCAGACAGGGTGGTGTATCTCAGAAACTGCTGATCTCATGGGATTTTCACACATAACTCTCTCTAGAATCTCTAGAGTTTACAGAGAATGGTAAAAAAAACTAAAAACATCCAGTGAGTGGCAGTTCTGTGGGCAAAAACGCCTTGTTAATGAGAGAGGTCTGAGAGTAACTCAAATAAACATGCGTTACAACAGTGGTATGCAGAGGAGCATCTATGAGTGCTCAGACATGTCAAACCTTGAAGTGGATGGGCTACAGCAGCTGAAGACCACACCGGGTTCCACTTCTGTCAGCTAAGAACAGGAACGTGAGGCTACAGTGGGCACAGGCTCACCAAAACTGGACAGTTGAAGATTGGAAAAACATTGCCTGGTCTGACAAATCTTGATTCTCCTGCTGCGACATGCAGACGGTAGGGTCAGAATTTGGCATAAACAACATGAATCCATGCATCCATCCTGCCTTGTGTCAGTGGTTCAGGCTGGTGGTGCTGGTGTAATGGTGTGGGGAATGTTTTCTTGGTACACATTAGGCCTCTTAATACCAATTGAGCATCGTTTAAATGCCACAGCCTACCTTGTTGCTGGCCATGTGCATCCCTTTATGGCCACAGTCTACCCATCTTCTAATGGCTACTTCCAGCAGGATAATGCACCATGTCACAAAGCACACGTCATCTCAAGCTGGTTCCACGACCATGACAATGAGCTCAGTGTACTCCAATGGTCTCCACAGTCACCAGATCTCAGTCCAATAGAGCACCTTTTGGATGTGATGGAACGGGAGATTCACAACATGAATGTGCAGCCGACAAATCTGCAGCAACTGCGTGATGCTATCATGTCAACATGGACCAGAATCTCTGAGGGATGTTTCCAGCACCTTGTTGAATCCATGCCACAAATAATTCAGGCTGTTCTGGAGGCAAAGGGGGGTCCTACCCAGTATTAGAAAGGTGTACCTAATAAAGTGGCCACTGAGTATATATACAGGTAACTGCTAAAATAAAGGCAACACTTTGGTAACCGGGGGGGGGAGGCACTCAAAAGGCCTTTGCCCAGGCCCAATCGGTCATGGGAAGCTCATTGAAAAGGGGAGAGCAGGGCCTACCTGCTGGTATTAGTCGTGGCACCCCCAATTGACAATTGCAGTACTACACATGTTTACATCATCCTTTACTTAAGTGTTGCCTTTATTTTGGCAGTTGCCTGTATACAGTATATACAGTGCCCCTTTAAAGTCTACACCCCGTCTCAAAAATGTCACCTTTTCTTGCCTTACAGCCTGAAATTAACAGCCTTGCGCCAGAGCACCACCCCAGGCGTGCGAATATATCCTGAGAACTCACAGCTTGTGGGGGTTTATTCGTCACATATATAATTTGTATTTGTGGAAGGCGTCGGTCTCAGCAGCGGATCAGGGCGATTAGTGGCCACGCCTACTGGCAGAGCAGCCAGCGCACGCACCGGTCTGGTGTTGCTAATCACATCGGTGTGCTTTAAAACTGCTCTGCTCTCTTCAGTAGGTGGCTGGAACAAGGAAGAAAAGGCGTGGGAGACCGAGGAGAAAGAAAGAAAGAAAGCGAAGTGAAAGTAAAACGGGAACTAGAAGGTTTCCGGTTATGGTTTAATGATTGTTATATTTTATTTTGTTTATTTGTTTTGGAAAAACTCCCGGTCTGGTTCTCTGCCCGTGTTGGGATCAGAGAACGAAGTAAAATAATCAATAAAGAATCCTGTCCGTAGACCGAAAACTCCACCCCTGTTTCCAGACTGCTCTGTTCCGTACAGGGAGTGTCACGTGGCGTGTGACAGTATTATATGCATGAGTCAAGTTCACATTTACAATGATGCATGTCTGTGAAACACTGGATGTTTTCCCTCCCCGTGAGTCACTGCAAATTTGAAATTCCGTCCACTTCAGGATGTCACATGGATTTATATGAGTGAGCCCATCTGTGGATATTGAACAGGTATCGAATGAGTGACAATTAAAACAATGATGACCTTTCACAACCCCCATCCACCCACTAGACCCACGCATCAGAACCAGAGCGGTGTTGTTTTGTGTTCGGATAGTTGAATTACACGTCGTCATCTTTTACTGCCGATCATGTGGAAATGTATTCTCCAGGGGATCGGTCGAGGACAGTGGAACTGTGTTTTCAGCATTTCCTTGGAATGTCCTTGATTTATGCTTTTTTTATTTCTTACTTTTTCATGTAAAATAGCTATAAAGCAGCCTCTAGGCTTTCCATAATTTTATATGGAACACAATGCTAATTAAATCACACTGTAGATTTCCCAGGATTATTAATTATAGGTTTGATTGTATAACGGAAATGCATAAAGCTATTAATCTGCAAGGTCGGCCCAAAAAATCCCAGCATGTCCAACCCATACCCACAATGCACTTAAGAAGCTGAATAAGCATGGAGGTTCATGGATAAAAATGGAAAGGGCTTTAAATAAGTACAAAAACATGACATGGACATTGAAATTGTGTCAAGGAAAAGCAGAGAAAGCTAGAGTTATAATTATTTATTTATTTTCCTTCTTTTCTCTTTCAAGGACATCTAAAATTATGAATGCTTTGATATCAAGAACAATTAAAACTTATCTTCAGCTCTCACCATTGCTCAGTCGCACACAGTAAAAAGAATACAGAAGAATAAGAAGAATACTAAATATGAAATCAATAAAAATCATTGGCTGCCCATATCCACTCCATGCTTTTGGAGAGGGGCTATGGGGACCAGTAAGTCCATGAGTCAGAACAAGAATCCAATTATTCTCAGGATCATAGCCTTATGGTACTACAAGCCCAACCATGTTGATGCTCTCCCAGTTGGCAATGAACACTCGGCACAATCATGGCCATATTCCGATGAAATCTTGGAGCCACATTCGGCCTGAAGTCATATTGAATGACTGCCCAGAATGGGCCTGAGTAAAGGTTAATCCCTCAAGCTCAGTAACATTGTGGCACAATCGGGCCACGCTCATTATCAGCATCTTCCTAACTCTACAACACCATCACAGTCGGCGCGCTGCTGGCCCAGTTGATGCCACTCGACGTGACTCTCACCCAATTGTGCCTTCACTCAACTGAGCTCGGTCCGCCCAATTGTGCCTTCACTCAACCGAGCTCGGTCCAATTCCCGGTGCTAGTAGGGCTGCTGTAAGATCACTCCAACCAAATTCCCCAAAATGTGTTTTGCTAATAAACCAATGGTCAGTTCAGTTATTCTTCTGATGAATCGCGATCTTGTGTAGGTAGGGTTCCATTTGGAGGTGGCAATTCAAGCCAACTTAACCACTGACATATTATTGCAAAACATCCACGAACCAATCAGACTGCAGGAAATCTTACAAGCTTCCCTTTACAAACACTAGAGAAAGAGAAGGAGAGAGAGAGCCTTGGGTCGAATACAATTACAACCTGCATATTTTGCTTGAATGGGTTATTGTGTATTTTCAGAGGTTGTGAAGGATTAATTTGATGAGTAGACTAGCCCAGTTCCCCATCATCTAAGACCACTGACTTTAGTTAAAGTTTTGCTGAATTATAATGCAGCTGCTTCACCACGTGGCTGAAGGGCCGTCGTGCCAACAGGGCTACTCAACCCTGGCCCTGGAGGGCCGCAGTGCCTGCAGGACTATTTAACCCAGCAGGGTCTCTCTTTCTGGATGAGCAGTTCTGGAGGTTTAATTCAGTTTCCACAAACTGACGGGCTGGGAAACAGAACGTGTCAACTTCCTTTTGTCTGCTCAATAGTGTCTGGCGGTGATCAATATCACTGCAGACTCAAACAAAACCCTCACTTCCACAAGCAGCGGCTGAAGTCCTCACAATAGCCATGGAGTCTTCTCATAACATTGGCCTGGACTCAATCCACAACCGTCCTTAACCTTGACCCACAATTGAATGCAAGTGTTAACATTATTTTTCAAAACACAGTTTGGCGAGTTTGGCAAGTTCATCAATCACCGACACCTCGCTAAACTGTGATTGTGACAAATAAATAAGCTAATGCTTGGATGTATTTGTATTTGTACTATAGGTCAAAGTTATGGACAAATGTTGCTTGAATAAAGCCCCTAGTGTCCGGAACATATTAGGTTGATTTGGATATTGTGGTTTTTTTCACAATCACAATACAATGGGTTAGAGGATTTTTTGATGCAAATCCATTTGATTAAATATGTTTTACACCACCTTATAAAGTACAGTGCATGCATGCATGCTTTGTAGCCATGTAAAGGGATATCTTCCACACCAAACCTTTCAGGATCACTTGAGCTCAATTCCTTCACATGCATTGTGCACCCAAACTGCATGTAGCGCTGTTGTAGAACCACAGATATGATGATGCATTAGTAGGCAGTGCATTCATGGAATGTGGCTCAGTAGGTGGAGCATGGCGCTGACAACGCTTAGGCTGCGGGTTCATTTCCAATTGGAACCTCATATACTGAAAAATGTAGGCATTCACTACTGTAATTCGGTTTGGATAAAATATTCGGCGAAATGGCATTTTGTAAATATATATATAAAGGTAACTGCCAAATAAAGGAAACACTGATCCGACCACACTCATGATACTGCACCTCTTAACAGGATCTGTCATTACTCCTGTTGCCTTTATTGTGGCAGTTACCTGTATGTTGTGGTGTGTTATTGGAACATGTTTTTGATCCACGGAACAGTAAATATTGCATAGCTGCAATGTTTCACCAGTGTGAAGTCACCCTCCATCAATCGCCATCTTCATTCTCATATACTGCTTTTAAAACAGAGGGTCAGTGTGTGTCGAAGACTTTTCTTTTTCAAATTGCATGGTTTCTTGAAGAATTTCATATATTTGTATTTGATATTGCTTGTCGAGGATGTGAGGTGATACATTGTTCATGGACAAATACAAAACTGAGGGAGAGACACAGAGAGAGAGACAGTGAGACATGGAATACGAGTGACTATGCACCTGTGTATGTCTCAGAGAGAGGGAGAGAGAGAAAGGCAAAGAGAGAGAGAGAGGCCACAGACAGAGAGAGACCATTGGTTGTAGATTTAAATTATAGCCTCAGTTAACAGTTCACTTTAAATTATTACTGTAAAATGTGGCCCGTTGCTCTACGAGACTATCGACTTCCTGCCTTCATGATAGCCACAGAAGAAGTACAGCTTCAGTTCAGTGACATCAAAGTTGTGTCCTGCATGTGAAAGCTGGTCTTTTGTTGTAATCCTCAGGGCAAACCTCATGTCCCATAAAACTTTGTAATCGTCAGCCATGTGCTTGAAATCAAACAACATCATTTATTTTCCATAATGGGAAACCAGATATTCTCTTGGGTGTACTTTATTTTCTCTCAGGGGCATAAACTCAGCATTTTCCCCCTAAAACAGGCACATGGTGACCTGTTTAAAGAATTTTAAAAAGAGCCACTTGGTATATATTGACGCATCTGAAATATATTCAGCTATTAGAACAATGAAACAAACATCTCTATGCTTGTGTTCACAACAATATGCCTCTTCCTACACATGTTTTGGCTTCTTCATCAGATCAGCCATTTGAGATGTTATTCAACTCAAAATATTCAATAGATTTGAACTCAAATCCACAAACTACTCATCGTCAATATATTTGTGATTATGTGCTGGCTAACTCGAAATAGCATGCACTGGACACATGCAGTAATCTATCTGACATAACTAACAAGACAGTGGGGATGCACTTGCCCCAGACTATCCCCACGTAGCTAGTTGACTAACAGCTACACATTTTTTCAAGATAGAATAGCTGGCTATAATGATTGAAGCTGTCAGGATAGAAGTTCAGACGTTGTTCAATTAGCACAAGCGTACCCAGCTTGCTAATGCTATCGGTCACACAGCTTGATCCACAGAAAGACCCACTATGTACCCCCTTATTTAATCCTGGTTAAATGGGTAAAACTGCACCCCCATAATCCAAAATTGCCCAACCCAAACCGTGCCTATACTGTGTAATGCTTAATTTCTCAGATATTCCCAAAAAATAGCAACTGAGTCAATATACAGTACCCTCCAAAATTATTCACATGCTTGATGAATTTGAGCAAAGAACACTGTATAAAATAAACAACAAGTAATTAGTTTTAGTTTGACTTAGATTTAGTTTAACAATAAATATCCCCCCACCCCAAAAGTAATTTGTTTCAGTTAAGATTTCAGAGTTGTTTGTCTATGGATGCATAGCAGGTGCTGTTCAAACGTGTTCTGATCGGCATCATTGCGTCAATTATTAAATAATATTACCAGAATATCCTTAATTACTGTTGGGTCAACAGTACATTAATTATTCATTAACACAGTGGCAAGAGTATCAAAAATTAGTTTCAAGAGAGTGGTGATTTGTATCTGCTCGTTTATTCGAGACACAACGAAAGGCAGAGTGGGTGTCAGGCAATGTGTTGTGTGATGCTCACCCTGTCAGAAGAGAGCTATATTTATAGCAGTGATGATGGACTGAAAGGAAGGATCCAGGTAATATCAAGACAGGAGCAGAGCTATGGCAAGGCAGAAGAGCAGAAAATGCACATATTTGAGAACAGCTCAGTGCAAATCCGATGTAGTAGGAATTGCCTTCATCCGCGTTACAGAAAGTTCACTCCACTTTTGAATAGAGCATGTTAGTGTAAGGGAATGTTGAATAGTGCTTGCTACATAAAAAAAATTCAGGTGACTTATCTGTGCAGGTGTTTTTTTCTTATTATATTATGCGATATCATGTATCTAGGTATTTACCTAAATAAGCTAGCCAGCTGACAGGTCACTTTGCCAATCATCTAAGAATTACTACATGATTTGTTTCCTGGTACTCTATATTTATTTTAATGTACAGGCAACTGGTTGGGGTGCCATGGCAGGTACCAGTGGATAGGCCTGTTTTAGTTCCCCCCCCCCCAACGGGTGACCAAAGCCTTTATTCTGCCAGTTACCTGTACCTTTCAGTAGCTCCAAACACAAGAGAGCACTAGTTGGGTTCACCAACTAAATCTATTCTACCTACCACCGCAGCTCATGAAGAAGAAAATAAGAAAATTACCCATAGCTTGGGATTTATTTTGTGGCAAAATGTTATCAAAAAATGGTCTAAAATTGTATTCAAATTCAGTGTATTTAAATGTGATTATATGGCACAAAAGTAAATGTTCATAATAACTGAGACTGTGGTCATTCTGGTTATTTCTAAGGGTATACCTCTTTGTATAGATGCTTTCTGTTGCAGATAGCATACCTGCTATCCAAATTGTTTCTTTTGTGATAGGTAAGAAACAACATTAAATTATACAAATTGTGTCTGTTCTCTGCTACAAACGGAGATCATTTGCATTATTATGAAAAGACCACTTTGATGTCAGTTTGATATCTTCAAGATTCATTTGAGTTGACATTTAAAGAAGTATATCTGTCATCCATTACCAAACTAAGGGAATGAAAAATAAAAAAAGATAATTTTCACATTTCAAATAATAAGGCACATAATTGCACAGTACTGACAGAGAGCTAGGCAATGGTATTACTGAGGGTGGAATGCCCTGAAGATGTTTCTATTGTATGTGTTTCTTTGGTTGCTTTGATCAATGGAGGCAGTTGCAAGCCCGTAATTTGATTTAAGCAGAGAGAGAGAGAGAGTCAGAGTGAGAAAGAAAGTGAGGGGGAGAGAGAGAGAGAGAGAGAGAGACAGAGAGAGAGACAGAGAGAGAGAGCGACAGAGAGAGGGGCCAAGAAAGAGCAACAGAGAGGACGAGAGAGAGAGAGAGAGAGAAACATTTTTTCTTATGGCCTGCCTTAATAAACCAGGATGAATTATTGCAGACATACTTGAAATAGTAATACTCCTTTCCACCCCGTCAAGAATCATGTGCATTTGATATTCAGTAAACTTGCAAGAAGAATCCACTATCTGTCTGCACTTGCATTACGTTAAGTAATCAGAATACAAAAATCAAGTAACTGTATTCAGCTCGCATTATATTTGAAAAACGAGTAATCTGAATACAGTTACTTTAATAAACCTGAAGTAAATACATTTTGGAATACTTATTGGAATTCTTGGTGGAAAGTTTTCCTTACAAACATTAATGAGCTGATATTCATTACTAAAGCTACAGCATGAAATTCTCACGCCTACATGATTATCATCACACAGCTCACGAAAACTACCGCCGCTGCACAGAACCCCAAAAAAAGCGTTTAAAAAAAGCGACGCACCCACACTCAGAGAAACATTGGCAGCGACAAGAAAAGTCAGCTTTCAGTTCGTGGCGTTATCGACACCATTTCCAGTTTAAACAAGACCAAGAAGACCATGGGAAAAATCTGTCGGTCCAGTGTACCTTGTGTCTTCCGGGAATAAAGATGCTGTCGGCATCAAAGGACTCGACTTCGAATCTTAAAAAGCACTTGGAGTAGGTCAATGTTAGCTAACCTTCAGCTTAATGAACAGTTCTGCAGTAATTTGCTGTTACCTGACCTTAGCCTACGGTTTGAGGCATCGCAATAACTGCTCTGCTAATTTGATACTGTTTTCTTTATTGTTGAAACGATGACATTTTATTTTTATTTTCTTTTTTATTTTATTCTTTTTATTTTTCCCAGTTTTCTCCCTATTTGGTAGCCAATTGTACCCTACTATACGTCAATTATGTTATGAACTGCCGAGCATTCGCCGCTACACAGCCCGCCAACACTAGCACTTTTCTAAGCCATATCCCTCACATATCCCTCACAAATCGCTGTTATTCCAATGCCAAAAAAGTTATTACATTGTTTCAGATGTTGTGTTTGAGTTATGCTCATGATGAACCATTAAAACAGTAAAAGAACATGCCTTTCAGTTTCCCATTGCTTTTTATTATGATTAATTTTTAATCTGTCCATTCTAATTCCATAACATGTTAATGATGATGACTAAAACAAAAAAAACAGATACAATGTTGCATATATTTAGCTAAATTGACATCTGAAATGTATTAGCATTTATTATTAAATGAACAGAAGCTGACCTGACCTCTACACAGTGGAAAGTTGAACATGACATCCTTTTTCAAAGTGTAATACATAATAACTATGTGTGTATGTGTAAGTTTATTACTGATCAAATAAAAGAGTGAACATGGCCTGTGCAAAAGTTTGAGCACCCTTTTAGTACTAAGTAGCACCACCTTGGCTATATAACAGCTTCCCAATGTCTCCTGTACCCCAAAACATACCCATCTGTGATGGAAAAAGTAAGTATTCCAAAAGTATTCTAAAAGTAATCTGAATACGTTACTTTTTTGAGACATGTAACTGTATTCGTATCTGATTACTTTCAGAGCCGTGTAATCAGTATTCAGGCACTAATTACATTTACAAAGTAACCCTCCCAACCCTGAGTATATCTTTACATAAAAATGACTTCTTCCTGTTTTGAACAATTAAATACAAGTAATATGTCTTCCGTATCTTCCATTAAACAAAATAAATGCAATTGTAAGGTCTGTAAGTGTTTAAACCTGTTGTGGTCATTATTTCGTTTTCATTTATTCATAAAAATCCAACCCTCAGCCCAAGAAGAAAAATAATTGTAGCGTGATGTTTGTGTTATGATAGATAATAAAATAATATTCACAGTTAAATAAATAAAATGAAACAATTAAAATTAAAATAAAGTATGTAAGAATTCCTTTTTTATCCATTACTTTCCTGGCTGTTGAACGTCAACCCCCTGTCTTTATTAGCTGGGCTGACGCACTATTAGCCGCACCTTTTTTGTACAAACAAAAATAAAACATTCAAACCATTCAATATTCATTCAAAACAACAAATCTTTACAGGGCAGAAGCACACATTCTGGCAGAACAGGAACTCATTCGGATGTTTCCCCTGGAGGTTAATGTAATGTCCCTGGGGTCTGTTATGCTGGCGACTACCAGAAAATACTCACTCGGCCAGTCCATGAAATTACCCTTGGTGTCGGCAGCAGACCACTTAATGGTGAGTTATCTCATTAGGCAGAGAAGGAGAGGGCCCATTCGTTCAGGGTTTATACAGAAGCAGCAGCAGTGGCAGCTCATGACAAAATCAATACGCACATATGGGCCTCTAACACTTGCGAAACTCTCTCTGCCAAGACAGTGTGAGCGGTGGCATGGTAATCGCACAACGTTAAAGTGCAGAAGAGACTGCTGGCACTGTGGAACAGTGTATGTACTTGGTGAGGAATGAAAGCAAACACTGCTGCGGAACACTACTGGCCTGAGACTGAATTAAATCAAAGCTTTCACTCGGTTGGAAATCACAAGGTCCATGCTGAGGTTAGCTTATAGGTGTTGCTTGAAACAGACTTTGCATGCCTTCCCAAGATGCTGATTAAAACTAGTTGCATGTTTAATCAGAACTTACTGTTCAGTTTTAAGAGTAAATGGTGGGGAGAATTTTGTATAAACAAAGAGCATGTTATTGTAGGCAAATACATTTCTTCTAAAACACTGAATAACTCTCTCTCTCACACACACACACATACACACTCTGACTCTCTTTCACGAACACTCTCTATCTCTCTCTATCTCTCTCTCTCTCTCGATCTCTCTCTCAAGAATACAAATACATATGCGTAGAAGGACACACACCAACACACGCTCACACACACTCAGCATCCCCACAAGGGGGGCTTGATTGTCTGTAACACCACCCAGGGAGGGACGGTTTGGGTCAATTGGTAATTCCCAGTATCACTTGATGACAACAAACATTGCACTACATTCAGTCAGCTGGACATAACGGCCATTAGGTCCCTGCTCACACAATATTAATGATTCTACAGGAGGAGTGTGGGCTCAGCTTCATGGCATTTGTAGCCCCCCTGTAAATTTGCTCTTGTTTCCAGGAGGAGTTGTCTTCGGGTCACCACAAATCAATGAGGGTTTATATACACATTAAGACATAAATTCATGACAAACTAATTAACAAAATAGCTATGTGAATAATCGGGAGGTGTTCTCCCTTCCCCTCACGCACCCAGGGCTGTAACAGAGAGATGGGGTCGAGAGTTATTTTCCATGCAGGAGATGGTGTGGCCTGCAGGAGATGGTGTGGCCTGCATGCACATGCAAGCCAGAGATGCTCGAGGAGCCACTGCATCGGCGGGTGCCATTTTTACTCCAGCGCCTCTGCCACTGATACAGGCTCGGTCCCTAATGAGGCGGAGTGGGTGTAGAGATGGCTCTCCAGTCACAGTCTGGGGGCCTCGAGTGCGAGGGATCACTAACAAACATGGTGTCATGGCCATGCAATAGACCCAGTTTCGCTGAAAAGTTCATGAGTGTGTGTTTGTGTGTGTGTGTGTGTGTGTGTGTGTGTGTTTGTTTCTGTGGGTGATTGTGGGCATGTGTGCGTCCATATGTGTGTATGTGTGTGGCCATGTTGTTTGTACATGCATGTGTTCGTGTCCGTAGATGTTTGTGGTAATGTGCGTGTCCGTGCATCTGTGTGTGTGTGTGTGTGTGTGTGTGTATGTGTGTGTGCATATATGTGAGTGTGTATGTGTGTGCGTGTGTTTGTGTGCGGGGGTGACTATATATGGGAGATTCTGGAGCGGCGCCAGAGACAGGGTTTTCCACCATCATCAAGAAAAAAATACCAAATGAAGGAATTTCTCCTGAAAGACTCGTGTTGCATCCCTCAAATATAATTCCAGACACTTGTAGAATCTGTGCCAAGGCGCCTTTAAGATGCTCTGGTGGCATGTGGTGGCCCAACCCCCTATTAATACACTTTATGTTTGTGTTTCCTTTATTTTGGCAGATACTTGTATAATTCATGGCTGGTGTTCCCTTTCTCTGGGTAGCCAGATGTCAAATATTTTCTCCTCAACAAACAGGTGCTTCACTGAGTGCAGGAGGTCGCACACCAGTAGCTTGGATCCCTCTCTCTGTGGGTAAAAATATCTCTCTTTCTTGGGTGTCTTTCACAAGCTGTCAGGACATGCAATTACTTGGCCAGGATTCACCTTGGAATTTACATTCTCAGGAAATGCATCCAAGATGCAGGAATAACTCAAGGTTCAACTCCATCCTCCAAATCTGAAACTCATCATTGATTCTAAGGCTTCAAGTGGGTGTTATAGAAAGTGCTACCAGATGTACAAACTGTAGCCTCTACTGGATGTAAAAATAAAGAAATACAACGACTTTCAACTGATTAGGAGAACTAAGATGGTTATTATAATTGCAGATTCAGATCGGTATGCATTGAATTACGGATATTGGTTCAAATGCTAGATGCGATACGATTGTCGAGCACCCTTGAGCAAGATGCTTAATTGCTTCAATGAACATTACAATGTACAAAAGGATAACATTTCAAATTTGAGCCTCTTTAATCAGTTTGCATAAGGGCACCACTAATCAAGAAACTGGCGCGTTGAAAAAAACTAAACAGATAGATGAAAAGACAGCACATCTCTCTTCCTAACGTTGGGGCTAATGGTAAATGACAGAAAACAGCACATCAATAAGCAGGCCACGGAATATAAATAAGCCATCAAGCAAAATGTCGGAAGGGGGAGGACGCAACCTTTAACAGGGGGGCCACACTTTTGAAGCGCAGCGGGCGATAGAGGGATTGTTTAGCACGGCGAGGTAAAAGCAGACTGTAATGATGGACTGCGCAGCGGAATTAACTGCTCGATAATGAAGATAGCAGGGGTCGGGAGCGCACACACACACACGCACACACACACACACACAAGCACACGCCCTCGCCTGACAAAAGGGGTCTGCTGGTCTCCTTCTCTAATTGATTCAGGCTCCTAGGCCCAGGGATGATTATTCAGCTTGGCGAGTTTTGTGTGAACACCACTTTACATTCATTCATTATTTGCATGATGGACTCATGTTTTACATTAGGCTGAAGACAATCCTTAACTGTTGTGAATTACAAATAAATGCAAGTTTTATGTTTAGTTTTTTTACTTCACAAACACAGTTAGGAGAGTTTAGTAATCACAAAAAGGAACTATCCAAAGTGTGATTGTGAAGAAGGAATGCAGTTGTTTTGAAGTTAATATTAAGGACATATTTTGATTGAATCCATTGTGTATATTTATCCAACTGGACATTAACCAAAACAGTTCAGTGACATTATAGTTCAGTAAGGTAATGGTACTTGCATATGCACCCGCAGTTTTGAACTTACAGCTTCGAACCTGCAGCATTCTGGAACATGGGCGTCTACTTTCACGGGGAGCCCATTCATCTCAATCCATTACAAGCAACAGAGATTCATTTATTCTGTTGTGTTTAAAGTTAAACTCCTGGTAAGCACTTTGCGCAAGGTTAAAACTGCGGTAACCTTCAGTACCTCACCATGTTTTTCAACCCCACAACCTTCTGGCTAAGAGCCCAGCATCTGTACCAATGCACCGCAGGGCCACCTTTACCTGATACCTACAGAGCAGAGAGGCCTAACCTTAGTCCTGCAGGGCTGGGGCCTGAGGGGTCTTAAGCTTCCACCACCTGTTCTGTTGAACAGCAGTCCAGAGCTGTCTGTCTCAAACTGTGAGCAAGGATCAGGGAGGTCAATGTGGCTTTGAAATTGAACTTGAAATCCAGCGTGCACATAGAAAGCACTGTTCATCCAGCCAGATTATTATTATTATTATTATTATTATTATTTATTATTATTTACCTACATAATCAGGTAGGTAAAGTGAAAAATCTAAGTCAGTTGGGAATGAAAACTATTATGTAGCTAATATTATTTGGTGGTGTATTTGGTGGGGTATATTGTTTGCACAGTGTATTTGTACTCTGTTTGACCCAAGCAGGGAATCACACCACTGCCCTTGTGTTTACATTTCAGAACTTCTTGGGAGAGACACAATTAGCTCTCAGAGGTGGAGGAGGCCCTGGGGCAGCTTGTAGCAAGCAGATGCAATTTACTCACTTGAAAGTGCTTACGCTGTCATTATGTACACCAACATAAGCCTATGTGATATGAATGTGATAGCCACACAAACTGCGCCAGTGCATAATCCCTCTTAAAACTTGAATACTGAGTTTGGACAACATGTATTGTGATCGACACTCTACACTGCTATGCTGTACATTTAATGTATTCACCTTCTATTCATGTATTCATCTGATTGTTCAATCAAACACTTAAGCAAGCGAGTAAAGTTGTCTTTGATTTTATGGGCCCTATTTTGGTGAATTAGGACGGTGTCGGTAACGCAGACGCAAAGTGAAGACGGTGGCAATTTAGGGCGTGTCTAACGCAGTTTTGGTAATTTTGTGACTTAGGACGATAGCGCACCTCCGGCGCAGTTGTAAAAGAGGTTGGATTAACTTTAAAAAATACATGTGGGTGTGGTGGGGGTTTGGTTTCATAATGGCCAATCAGAACACCTATTTTCTATCCCTTTAAATGCCAGTGTGCTAACGCTATAGCAAATTGGCAATTTCTCAAAAAGAGGAGTGACATGGATGAGTTTATATTTTGAGACCTTTGTTAAAAGAAAGTGTTTTATTTCTTTTTTCCTTATTTGTAGGATTTCCAGCACTTTTCTTTCTTCTAAGAGTTAAATTAAAGCAAATAACACACTCACAACTGCAACTAGGCCTGTTTCATTTATGTTCGTCAATCAACTGACATGGGAAAACAAGACCCCAGGGAATCCACATTAATTTGTTTATTTGTTAGTTTATATTTTTGAGACCTGGAAGAAACATTGTTAAAAGAAAGTGTTTTATTTTCTGTAGTGTTTTTTCAATGTGCATACAAACATATATTTATTTAACAGGGTATCTTACTGAACGGTAGTGATGAATGGCCTGCTGGCTTCAGTCTTTCATGTCCGTGCATTGAATAATCACAAGCTGTGGTGAAATAGTTTTTAGCTTTCAAGTTACCCATGGATTGGACGATTTGCCTCAACGTGGGGGGAAATTAACAATATTCACAAAACATTCTCATGTGATTTCAGGTAACCTTATGTTCATATGTGCGCATCAATAAAGTCACCAAATTGCACAGAGCGCCAGCGTTTGCACTAAGAGGTGGTCTAGTTGGACATTAATGCAAACTCAAAAATGATTTGACACCAAACTTGCATAGCGCCCGACTGTTTTCATTGTCACACCCCCTATTGCACTGCCCAACCCATAGTCGCGCAAATGCCTTCATTGCGCACCACGAAATTGCCAAACTCGGCGGAGATGGGAAATATTCCGTTTGCAACAGATGAAACTGGCAATTCGCCTGCGCTAGGGCATAACACTGCTTAGCGCCGGCATGAAAATAGGGCCCTATGTGTTTCTCAGAAGGGATTGTAGCAGAGCAGTGTGAAAAGCACAGAATGATCTTGTTTTATAGGCAGTGTTTTATACATTTGAGCTAACTGCAACGTGTTAGCCTCAATCAGTCAGTTTCAAGAAAGAAAGACAATGAAGCTCCGGAGAAACTGGAAATAAACAAAGGAGTACAATTTCTGTTGTGAAGTTTAGGTTGTCCTTATGCACAGGTGTACTGCCTTTGTCTAGCCACAAGCCAGGGTACAGTTGACCTTCCGGATGTGAATGAGAATGGAGGTAAGTTACACAGAGAAGATTCTGTACAACTTTTATGACAGTGAAATATGTCTGCAATCCACTTTTGCAAAGCATTATTGTTCATGACAAAATTAAGCTTGGTGTAGCAGGAGTCATGTCGTCTAATCTGAATAAAGTACAGCCATTCTATGGATCAAATAAAAAATATGTATGTGCATAATGGGCTTGTAAAATATTGGGTCCCACTTTACTACTTTTATTAAGTTCCCTTAATACATGTGTAGTAACATTGTAATTACAGAGGTATGTACAGTGTAACTACCAGGTCTGTACACATTATTACATTGTACTTGCAAGTATGAAACCTGTTGCATTTCAAGTGTTGTTTTCTACTTCAACATGAATCACCATATTCACAATTGTAAAATGAGTTCATTCTCCCTTTTATCTCCAGCCATGCCATGAACTTCAAAAATGCGATGTTCCACATTCAAAATGTTGAAATACAGTTTTTACAATTGTGAGCATTGTAAAATTAATTTAAAAAAATGTATGTCATACTTCACAGCTTCTAGGTTTTTAAACCGTCTGATGGAATGGCATTGTTTATTTTGCCAAATCAAATATGTAAAGTTTTATTATGAAAAGCTTTCCTTTTTTTTTACTAGCAAATGAGGTATAAAATGAGATTTCACGTTTCAGAGACCAATACAATAAACATCTGTCTCAAATGAGAACTAGTCTCAAACAGGCTGTGGTACAGCCATAGAAAACAAACACCCACTCATTGAATTTTCCTGGCAGTATGCAATCACACAGTTATATATATGTGAGGATGTATACACAACATGTTAAACAAGAGAACATTACTTGGTGGTTGTTGATGGTTTTAAAGAAGGGAAATTCTATGTAATTAAATATACATCTTCATTATTATTAAGAATACCTGTTGTATCAAATAGCACTTTCATATCCCCCCTGAATACTGTAGTTCAGTGCTCTTATGGGTAGTGCCCATATACAGTGTATACTCATACTAGCTCTGCACTGCTTGTGTTGCACCCATATAAAACCTTGTGCCTTATTTCATTTGTAAGTATAAAAATGCTTTAGTCCTAAGTTCAATAATAAACACACCATCAATAGATACAAGACAGCATGAACAAAACCAAAAAAAACACTCAAGCTCATATTTCTACCCCGTTGAAAAAAGTTTTCTTCACTGATGGCATAGAAAGCAGTGTGTTGCCACAGTCCATCCGCAAGAACAAATTGGGCCAGAAAAGCAGTTGTTTACTCCAGGCACAGCTCACTTTGTGGCCTGTCAGATCTGATTCCATAAAATGTCAAAATTTGTAAAGCATCACTCAAGACATCGTGGCGGAAGGAACCTATGTTGGGAATTATACAAAGATTCACAATGAAAACACTTTCATGGCAGGTGTGTTCCAGCATTGAACAAGAATGACTATTGCATTTGTGAGAACACACTACAGTGTTGACTTAAAGCAAGGGTCATTCACAGCAGACACAATTTATGTTCAGAGGGGAATGGCATGGATACACAGAAGAAAGCACATGCACATGAATGAGGGTGCAAACACAGAAAACAATTTCCTGTGTGGATAAATTATGTTGCTTTGTTTTATTTATTTCAATTATGGTAATTAAAATGCAATGCATTTTTAGAAGTAATGAGGTCTCAGCATAATGTACTGTAGTTAACTGTAAAAAAGAGACATGCACAGTGCTTTACCATGACAAACTACATTAATCTATTAAAATTGCCATATTTTCTAATCTGTAACAGCAAAAAAATATATGTTTATTTATCAAAATGTCTGTGCCATATTTTCACCCAATCACACAAAAACAACAACAACAAAAAATATATGTTTATTGTTGTGTATCACATTTATCATAATAGCTGGACAAACAGCCAAGAAAACACAATTAAAGCAAATGGGACAACAGCATTGAACATGAATGGCATGATAACACACAATGACAGCTTCATCTCTCAGGGGCGCTTTTATTCCGAAAAAAAGACCACAACAGTGATCAATTTCCATTCACATCATAGTGGAACCTGGAAAGTAAAAAAATTACATTTGAATTTTGAGGAGGGAAAACAATACTGAAACTGAAATATCCGATCATTTTAAGCAGCTGTGTTGAGTTTTGTCCCTTTAATGACCAGCCTGAAACATGACAATTTCCATTTGTTTTTACTAGCTGTGTGGACCTCCATCTTAACACATTGGAGCTTGTGTAGTTGCATACTCATATTTTATTTATACTCTTTTCCTTTACTCTCAGAAAGTGCTTGAACCAAAAAATCTCCTTTTTCATTTGCATTTTAAATTACATACCGCACATCTGGATTTTACCAGACGTGTTTGTCGATAGTACATTATTTTCAAAGGTGGGAATGGTAAGCAACATAATGGTTCTGTGGTTCTGTGTGGCTCAGTAGGTGGAGCTTGGTGCTTAGGTTGTGGGTTCAATTCCCATTGGGACCACGTATACTGAAAAAACTATTATGCTTTCACTGCTGTAAGTCGCTTTGGATAAAAGTATCTGCTAAATGGCATATGTTATATTATTATATTATAATTCTTTGCAAATAGCAAACTAATGAGTATTAATACGTTGCAGGGGGAGTGTCTGCGGCTATGGAGATTCTAGTCGACGGAATCCGTCCCTTCCAGGGCTGTGCTGCCGTTTGTGTCATCACACACAAGAACAACACCTTAACAGGATGAGCCTCCAAGCATCCCCCTATGGCTGTTTCTTCACACTCCGCAGTATACCGTCTGATCTGCGTAAGTCATGGTGTCTGGAGACCACGCATCATGTGCAGCTGGCACAGGCAGACGGCAGACAGCAGACGCCCAATTGACCTGAAGCACTGGTGCGTGACAAGATGTGGCCACCCCAGTGACCGAAACCCTCCCCGGGAGGTACTATGGCCATGTATGAGCCACCATGTTGGGCTGCTGGCCATTGGTGTATTCACCGGTGGATGCCGGACTGTGGGGTCACATCCACACACTGGAGGAGTGGCTAAGCAGGATGAGCTGCCCTGCAGCCCCACAGCGCAACTATAAATAAATGATAAAATAGCTTTTGGAAACATGATCGCACACCTCCCAAACAATATGGCCTGACCATGCTTGAGGTCATATTGTTTTCCTTGCTGTTGCCCTTATCAAAGGTGACTCACATTTTTTCATATAAATTATCAATGTGCACAGCTGCATGTTTGCTTTAGTTCAGTTGACATACCTTGGTCAAGGGCACCACAGCTGCTGAAGCTGTGACCACAGTTTGCACTGAAGCCGTTTAGACGCAGGTGACATGTGGACCATCCAGAAGTACAATGATATATTTTTATCTCATAAGCTTTACACATGTTCAAATGGTTTAAAATCACAAAAACACATGTAACAATGATGAACATCAAAGAAATGTTCAAGAAAATGAAACCCTCAAAATAGACTTTTTGGCGAGAATGTCACAAAATGGGGCTGGCACTGAAACATGAGAAATAGATTGAGAAAGAGAAAGAGAGAGAGGCCAGAGAGTTTGAGTTGTTGTTCAGATAGTTCTTGCACAACTTCAAGAGTTTCGATCTTGCTGAAGAATGAAGAGTGCCCGAGATAGAGAGAGACCTAAAACTTTTGAGAGAGAGAATGAGATGCCAGAAACCCTCAGAGAGTCAGAATGGGGCTGGCACTGAAACATGGAAATAGAGAGAGAGAGAGAGAGAGAGAGAGAGAGAGAGAGAGAGAGAGAGAGAGAGAGAGAGAGAGAGAGGGAGGGGGTTCAGTGGGTTTGGAATTTAGAATTATCTCAGCCATATTGCCTGCGCAGGTAAGTGCACACAGCTGTTCAACATTCAGTGTTCGCGGTAGTGAGGCCGGCAAATTAGATTTGAGATCCTGAAGCACTCCATGGCTTATTAATGGGAATCCTAGTAAGCAGGGGCCAGAATGGTGAGTTGTAATTGGGTTTGACCAACAATCTTGTGCAGCAGGGTATCCAATGATATCCCCTTAGGGTGCCATTGCCAGTCCGGCTAAGCGTGAGGTTTTACACTTGTCGGATATTTTTATTCAGTTTCCTGTTTCATTCGACCGCCTATGTTTGCCCAGTTTCCAAGAGGATGAGTCAGTGGGCTGCACACTATTGCGAATGCCAATCCTGGAAAGTAATTCTAAATGAGAAATCTTCTGAGGTCAATCCATGGTTGGTTTTGTATTGAACACTGAAAATATGTATGGTGTATTGTCGTTCACAAAAAAAAAAAAAAATTAGTATGTATTATTTAAACCTGCCAACGGGAAAATTGATTGCGATATTTGCCTATGATTTTCTGCTTTGGATAGGTGGGCTATATAAATATAAAAGATGTTCAGAACCTCCGCTCCTTTTGAAATGGTGACATTTCAGGGAAGACACAGATTACCTGACAACAGTGGCAGTCTGACATGAATCACTGGGTTGAGGTGGAGGCAAAGTATAGCAATTAATGGGGCGTATTAGTGGATAAATACCAAGGTGGACAGATACCCTGAGGGCAATTCAGAACAGGCTTCTTTCATTCTGTGAAATGGGTTTTTTAGAAGATAAATAAATGTCACATCATATCTCTCTGCTGATCAAATGTTACTCAATGTGAATTTCACACACATTAACGTAAAGTAACTGCACTGGTAAAAATATCTGGATGTGATGCACTACATCGCTGCAGTTTTTTTTATTACAGCCAATTAATCTTCTTCTTCTTCTTCTTTTCTTTTTTTCTTTTTCTTTTTCTTCTTCTTCTTCTTGTTATTATTTGTTACTATTTGCTGTATACTATTTGTAGTAGTAGTAGTAGTAGTAGTAGTAGTAGTGGTATTTGTTTGGCTCTAATTCTGAAACAACGCTAAACTGAATGAACTGATTTGATATGAATACTTCACATTTAATATTTCATTACTAAAAGATGAATGCTGGTGGGCTTTTGTGTGTGACGAGTCAAGCAACAGCCCCCCACCTCCGGTATAATGAGTTCTCTTCAGAGAACTCCAGCTTTTGAGAGGGGGTGCCTTGTTCACTTTAATACTGCCCAGTTTTATAGGGCAGACTTAGTCATCCCATTCCTATGTCTTCCAGGGATGTCTGGAGCATGGGGTATATGATGAAGCATTGTGCCCTGGGTTTAAGTGATAAAAGTGGAACTGCTGGGCCATAAAACTACATTTTCTGAGTTTGTAATCATTACCATTAATCATACTGGCACACTTCCCTTTCCCATTGGCCAAAGAGGATAGGTCAAGGCAGCGGACGACACTGTACCTCACTATAGAGGAAAGCTCTTGTTTATTTCCCATTTAAAGGCATGTTATGTTATATTCAGTTACATGTACTGCACACAAGCTGATACAGTATATATATATATATATACAGCAGGCTCCATTTTTATTCACACCCCTGTTAAAGATGAACAAGAGATTGTATAAAATAAACTATATAAGTAATGCTTTAGGTATATTTTATGCTTAGAAAATTCCAAACCTACAGTTGTTCAGAAAAACATATATATATATATATATTTTTTTTTTTTTTATTATCCAGAAAACATCTGGATCACAATTATTCATCCCCCTAACTATTCTTTTAAATGTAATACAACAAAAACAAATCTTCATAAATATACAACTTATTTGAAGTTCATTGGAAGGTATGGAACTGTACAGTGGCCTACAATGGTTTCTTGTTTCCCTAGGGCAGGGGTAAAAACCCGGAACACACGAGCCATTTGAAAAATGGCATTCAGCCATCAACATGGTGAAAGGGGTTACAAGGTGTCTGAAAGGTACCAAAGGATTATGACCTTATGGCAGATTTGGAGAAGGAAGGCTCTGTTGAAGACAATTCACCAAAACTAAATCTGAACTACAACTTTCCACTGTTGTGTGGCGATTAAGGATTTTGGACATGCACATCAGCATTATGTTTGGGGTCCAAAGAATCCAAGAAATGTTGAAAAGAACCTCATGCCTACAGTGGAACATGGTGGTTGATATTCAATGCTTTGGGGTTGTTTTGCATCCACAGACCCTGGGGCCCTTATTAAAATAGATGGAACCATGAACTCCAGCTTGTACCAAGACATTTTGTCCAAAAACCTTGTTTCCTCTACCAGGAAAGGTGGCAGATGGATCTTCCAACAAGACAACGATCCCAAACATAAATCCAAAGGAACTAAGAAATGTTTGACAGAGCACAAGATCAATGTCCTGACGTGGTCACCTCAGTCTCTAGACCAGAATCCAATTTAACATTTGTGGTTTGAACTAAAAAAAAGCAGTCCACAAACATCAACCCAAGAATCTGAAGGACAACTAGAACAATTCTGGTTGAGGATCCCCTCCAAGAATTTCCATAACCTCGTACGACACTACAGAAGGTACTGTTATAATAGCCAAGGGAGGAACCACAAAGTACCGATAACAGGGGTATGAATATTTGTGATTCTTGATTTTTGATCATTTGTGAACCGTTCAATTGTGGTTTGTGCCAATGCATTATTATTAAAGAATATAATTTTCAGAATTTTTGGAGTATAAAATATACCTCATTACTTCTAGTTGATTTTATATTATCTCTTTTGTTAATCTTTATCAAGGGTATGAATAAAAACAGAGCCTACTGTATATATATACAGTATATGTAACAGTCTTTGTATCTGACCTAAAACTGACAAAGTGTGTTATAGTTTTGAGTGGGGCATTTTATGAAATGTTATTTGTGAGGGTATATTTTTCAGATTCATGTCCATAGTTGGGGAGGCTTTTGACCTTTGCAGATGGATCATTTAACAGGATTAAACCTGGGGGAGACAGAGCTGTCTTTGTTCTGGGTCACTGTCAGCCGCGAGGAATTTATGGGCCAGTGAGACATTATTGGAAGTGGTGTATACACCAAATCAGCAAACCACAGACCCTGCGAGGGTGCCCGCCTGCTTGCCCTCATCTGATGTCTATACGCGGGCAACGTACACGTTGCTGCTTCCATTCAAGGCGCGTTCACAATGCCTGGTCTGAAATTGCGATGTACCCCGGCCGCCAATGATGTCGGTTTACCCTCCAGCTGGAAAGCCAGTCCTGAATGGGGTCCTGGGCCTTGCTGGAAAGGCCTGGATGACAGAAGGCACCAATCCCGGCTATGTGTTGCTGTGAGGTTATTAAGGCACATCGTGAGAAACTTTGAGCCCTGCGGTGCCAAAGGCTTACCTTCTGGCTTCTGAAGCATTCTGTCTGTATCTCTAATGTGCCCTGAGACAACAATGGCTCATGCACCGAGCCCCAATGTATTCACCAACCTTGACTCCCTCAACCTCACTTTTTTTTTAGATTTTATCCCGTTTTTCGGGATACATTTTAAATTTGGTAGCCAATTACACCCGCTATTTTCAGGTCAATCCCTCCCTCATAGTTCGCTGCCGTAGCCCTGTGACCGGCGGCGACAAAGGCAAAGTATTGTCCCCTCCGAGACGGCACTCGCCAAGCCGATGACCATAACTACAGCACCCCAGAGCCACTCCTGTATGCAGCGAACATCTTGTCGATTTCCCTCCCCCCTCCCTGGGGCAGACAGCCAATTGCCACCCCCGGTGGCACTCCCAGCCTGAGCCAACTGTGGCGCGGCCGGGGAATCAAACCCCGGTCGCCGTGGCCAGCGTCGGACGTTGAAACCACTTGACCATGTGGGAGGCCTCCCTCGACCTCACTTTGACCCAAAAACATGCCAGTGTCAAAAAAGCCTGAAAACCTGAGATCATTAAACTTTCTTTCTTCCTGCATTCTGTATTGGACTGAGATTTGTTTTCTTCTTCATGTTCCACAGACTTTGTCTCACCTGAATAAAATGTGAAACAACGCTAATTCATAATTTTGATTGTGTTAGCGACAGCATGCTATCAGTTGTGGGACTCTTTTTGTGTAGGATGAATTCACTTGTGAATACATGCTCATCAGCAAAAATAACATTTAGTATTTTGAATAATACATATCCTCAATTGAGTCCTACAGACGAAGAACCATATATGTGCTTTTTTTCAATTTTCAGATAATCAGATATTTTTATTTTTTGGCCTATATATATGACATAATTAGGTTTTTTTCTGCAACATACTTAAAACACACTCATACTGTATATTTCTAATACACTTGTAATTTTTTTGGGATATAGTTTTTTCTTATTTTTATGAGTATTTTAATTTGTGGTATGTGGAAGAACAGTATATACTGTATCCCATGCAGACTTAACGTTAACGTTACATGATGTTGTAACAGTAGGTAATAATAACTTTAGTGATACGAACACAGCTAGATGTAATTTATGGTTGGTCAGTTATCTCATTATACAAAACTTGCTACCGTTATTGTTACAGTTATATATCAGTTCTCAAGTTTGATCGCTCACTGCGCTAGCCAACGTTATGTTAACATCAGCTAGCTAGCTGGCTAGCTACAATGTTTCATATACGGTTCTTCCACATACCTCTTTGGGCAGACTTTTCCCCCTTTTCACAACTCCCTTCCTGTTGATGTAAGGTTTCCCTGCATCCCTCTTGCATTGCCAATCCTTCCAAATATTGAGTTGACATTTTATTTTTTTGTCAGCAACGAACAAAGTTACAGCTTGGGTGTCCATTTTCACTTGTGGATATAAACGGTTATTCCGTTATTTTTACATTTAAAATTGAAAATTTCCTTCCAGTGTTACAGGTATGGTACGCAGCTGCCTGCAATGATGTCTATTGCTGTATTACTGCACTGATCTCATGCGCGAACTATGATTGTTCCTACCATGTATTTATGCACATCGCGTAAGTCGCTCTGGATAAGAGCGTCTGCTAAATGCCTAAAATGTAAAATGTAATGTAAATGTAAATGTAAAATACTTGGCAGCAGTCGCGTGAAATATTGATTATACCACTTCATTATGCAAAGTGGGTATCAAATTACCATAAGTCACATCTATGTACTTTTTTAAAAAATTGCGTTTATACGGTTCTTCGTTGCAAGGGCTCAATTGTACTTATGCATTTTATATTTAGGCTCTGTTTGTGTTGAGGTAATCAGCCAATCGTCATCATCTGTGGCGTGGTTGACAGCGAAGGCTCCGTCTGTCTCCTGTCTCCTTGCCTTGCCTCATCGATCAATCATCATCATTGCCGCTGCTGCTTTCCACCACCTGTCACTAGACAATGAAAGCTGATGATGGCCAAATGGTCCTCCGCGAATGGTCTTTGTTTGAGTTTGTTATGTTTTCCTAATTTACTTCATTTTTAAGTTGGTACAGCTATGTGGATGAGAGGTCACCTCTTGGGCTATAGCAGGTGTAGATCTGTGGATTACTAGGCTTCCACCCCACCAGGATAGATGGTGTCACCTTCTGATGTAAGCTCCAGGTAACAAAATAAAGGCAACGCTTTGGGAACACACTCAAGCATCCCTCGCCCTGACTAGGAGAGTTCCAGCTGGGCTTGTTGAACAGAGGAGGGCCGGGCCTCTCTGCCGATGCTGGCTGCGGCACCCCCGATGGATACTTGTGGTATTGTACCCATTTAAATGTTCCGTAATATTTAATCAAGTGTTTTATTTTGACAGTTGCCTCTATAGCCTTAAAGGTTTATATGATAAATGTGCTTTATGGCTTAGTAAGTAAATATATTATTTTGATGAGCAGCATGGCAGGAAAAAACAAGTGTGAGGTTTAGGTTTAGGTTTATGTAGTGCTGCACACAACTGTAATTTAAACATCTGTGTCAGGTATCCAAAAGATTTTCAGATCTATACAGGCATATGGCTGAACAACATGCCTCTTCTTCAGTAAAAGCGAAAACAGTGAGTACCCAACTTTCCCTTCATGGTTATAAATTCCTCACTGACCCAGACCCCAGCGATGTCACCGTCACGCCACCACACTGGCTGGGAAATGACAATGGAGCCATGACCTCATCAGGAAGTCATTTACTGCCTCTTCTGTTCTCTGCTGCATTTTTCCCCCTCGCCTTTATGCCCTTGTAAATTTTTCTGTTCAATTTTCAATGTTGTTCCACAAGGGTCTTTTATTGGCTCAAAGGTATTCCACGATGGTGTAAGACATGTCGAGACTGACTCAAGCCTTCTGACCTTCCTGCATGCGACTCAAATGGTGTCAAGAGCTGGTTATTTATGAACAGGTTGGAGAGGGTAAAGGGGCAAAAGGCTGGTGGGTCTGACATGGAACAGGAGCCATAAAATAACTCAGAGAGGCAACACAGATGAATCAGGCTTCAGCGGCCCTGTGTGTTTCAGCTCCCATTGTAAACCAGAGTTCCGTTAGCTTAAATGAACCTTTAAGCTAACTGGACATTAAGTAACTTTGTGTGGGACTGTTGTGTGCCATGTTGTCTTGGTGTGTATTTGCAGTTTTGTGTGCTGCTGCATTGGGCAAGTCCCCCTTGAAAATGAGGTGTCTATCCTGAGTGGCTTGGTCAGCAAAGACTCTAGCCACGAGCAATGTAAGAAAGACATGGGCAGTGTTGATTCTCTGCTGTCATTAGCTGACTGAGACTTCATCCTATCAGGGTAAAGAGAGCTTAAGCCAAGCTCCCTGCATTTTGAAATATGTGAAAATAAATATCTGAACAATAAAGCTCAGCTTCTGAAATGAGCAATGGTGCACTACGGCTCTACTTTAAGTATCACAACTTTATATCAAAGGGTAGGCTAAACACAGCAAATTGGACGTGTTTGTCCATGTTACAGTGTGAATATAGCACCTAAACATTTGACCATAACAGGCACATATATAATAATTCATGGATTTATTAAAAGTGCATAATTAGCAAAACTGTGAACAGAAAGTGACTTTGCGCAGTGCCATAATTATCACATTTTACAGAATGGAAAATCTGATGCACATGTGCTTTACACACCTCACAGTGATTATGTTTACATGCAGATCATGTACCAGATATTAAGCAGTTAGAATCAATATTCAGAATATTCTGTTTGCGTTCATGCAACATATTTTATTCTAATCATAGTTTAGGTTTACATATGCATATATCCAAAATAAAGGAAACACCAACATAAGGTGTCCTAATAGGGCTGCAACCTGACCATAGTATTCCTCTCTGTGAAGTTATCGACAGACCGTTCTTGATGAAACTCTCTGCTCACACCCTATATTGATATATACAGTCAACTGAATTGCTTGTTTGTTTTGCCTTGCATCTCGAATCAATGCACGGGCATCACGGTCAAGAAGTACGCTCTTTCCATTACAGTTTCTCCTAGTTGATGATGTCTTTCCCTCAGACTTCCATGTCAACATCACATAAGCCACTGTCCCTTGTGAAACATGTTGAGCAGTCTTTGTCTCTGAAGCTCCTGTTAAGTGCCTCAACAGTCACCCCTCTTTAAAATTCACTGAGATCTTTTCTTCTACCCATGATAGCCAAAATAATGGGAGATTGGGCCTCCCCAGCATTTTTATAGATGACCCTAAGCATGATGCGATGATAATTGCTTAATTAACACAGGACCCACCCCTGTGTAGAAGCACCTGCTTTCAATATACTTTGTGTCCCTTATTTACTCAAGTGTTTCCTTTATTTTGGAAGTTACCTTTAGATGTATTTCAACATCACTGAATGATAGAGACCATGTTTCATTTAATTTGCACACAATTTGTTTCATAGTGTCCATACAATATGGTGTCCTCAATTCAATGCTGCAACTTACAATAAGCAACTGACATTCTTCCAAAGCAGTCAAGCACATGTACACGACCAAGCCAAGTTTTACAAATAGGTTAACATTTCTGAACAAGGTGTTTACATGACTAAAATAAACTTATTTTTTTAACATTCGTAGCATATTAACAGAATTCCCCATATCTTCTAATCCAAGCATCATCATTCAGCAACACTGGCATATTCCTGACATCCCTGTTCCAAATATTGTGTTTCCGTGACAATATTTTATTTGGAGTTTTTGAATGTCCCAAAGAACTACGGAATATTTGGCTGAATGTAAATGGAGTCATTGTTTACTCTTGCTAAACTGCATGGCGCGCTCAGTTCTCCATTGTTCATTCCTCGCGCGTCTAATTGCTTGTTCAATTCTGTAAGCATATCCGGCTCCTCTGCAGCGGGAAAGCATTTTCACTGTGTCATTTTACAGGTGAATTGAAGTTCCCTCAGTCACAATTCACTACTCTGCCAGAGAGTATAACACTTTTTATTACCATGCGGGGCAACTGACTGATGTTATTACTCAAACAAGAACAAGCTTCATTGGCTAGGTCTGACAAGTGCGTTTCAATGCTGGCGTATTGTAACTCAAAGAGAATCAAAGATCAATATGGCGCAAAGGTGAAACTCCTCCCTCCCAATATTGTTGCGATTACTCAAAACAAATCGATTCACGTGCACACCGGTTAAAAAAACACGTGATTGGCGATGTACGCTGCAAAGCACACAGATGGAGCAAGTAGGGAGGGCCTCAGATAAAAAAGAATAGAAATTAAGTGGAGAGTAAATAAGAACAAAACAGATCGCTTGGACACAGCTCCGCTTTGTGATCCAAGGTTTCATTAACCGGTTAGTTCGATTTTTGTAGGGATTTAAGCATTGAGTCTGTCATTCCATTATTCATCCATAATGTCATTCATTATCCCATTCCAATGGAATAATGCAGGGTCCTTAACTTGGTCCTTGTTTAAAAGAATAATTAACAGCTTGTTACAATTCAAGAGCGGCAATTATGATTGGATTGGAAGGCAGCATTCATGGTGGGCCCCGAGGCCTGAGTTGGAACCCCCTGGAATGAGCTGCAATTATACGCAAAGTGCTAGTGCTCTGCTTCGCTAGTTTTACTACCTGCGAGCTGTGAGCTGTGAGCTCAGGACACAAATTCAGCATTAATGGAGAAATCGCAGGAAATTCACACGTGATGGGTCCAAAAAACACATGTATTTGCATATGTGATTGCATGTAAATACCTATGAAGTGGAAATATGTGGTACAGCATACGTATCACATGTGAAATGTAAAAAAAAAAACACGTGCAGAATTCACATGAATGTTTCCATCAGGGCACATGCTGTTAAATCAAATGAACAGAAAACTGCTGGAAAATTAAACCGGAAGAAATTTGATTTCTGAATTCCCCCCTTTTTCTACTCAACTACCCCTTTCCCTAATACTGCGACCCCACCGTCACAACCCTGAACCGGCAATGACAAAGGCAGTACACCACCTCCAATGAGACGGAACTCGCCAAGCCGTGGACACCGGAACTCCGACACACAAAGCCGATTGCACGTGGCAAACTCATTCCAGCTTCTCTCCCTCCGCCCCCTGGGGATGGACAGCCAATCGCAAACCCCCCCCCCCGAATGGGACTCCCGACCAGAGCCAGGATAGCACAGCCAGAGCAGGGATGATGACAGATCAGACCGATTAAATCTATGCTGATTTCACAATTGCCCAGGTGCAGGAATCTATTTAACCCATTGAATGCTAGATATTACCTGCCTACATGTTTGTCAGGTGATAAAACCTCCTCAAATGATCACAGACATACAGACAATTTTGGCACAATACACATTCTTATATTTATAATGTATAACTTAACCCCTGCTGAACCTGCACCGATATATTCAGGGGAATTTGACTGTTTGCTCTGTGGAAGGTGCACTTACATTTTAGAGAACGTGACATAGGTAGCTCCATTATGCTGAATGACTCGTCCTATTAAAATGGTGGATTGGCAAGGCATTTACCATGAAACTATCAGAATGACAACTTGTGCGGCCACCATTAGGAACCATGCAAGCTGGGCATCTAATAAACATGTTTTTCATCAGGCTGCAGCAGCTCTGTTGCTGGGTTCTGGCCCAGTCCTTTTGTGGGGCCTGAAAAATCATATACATAAGAACATGTGCTTAATGGTGAGAATAAGCCATTCGGCCCTCTAGGCTTGTCGTTTTGTATCTGTTCACTGGTGTATCTAGACCAAGATGCCACATGCCATCCCGGCTTGTCCCACGAGGGAGCAATGCGGGCTGACGTCAGGGAAGATTGGTCGTCAACAACATGACGGCCCCATTCCTCTCGCTCAGGAAAGCCATGGTTTTGCGAGCAGTGTGCAGTGTAGGGGATGTGTGCTGGCTTGCTTTGAACGTTGTCACGTCCCTATGAGGGAAGAGCAGGTGGTGTCCCAGGATTTCATTAGTGATTAAAGTCAGGTAGGTTATGAGGACTACATCTGAGCTGGCTCCATTCTTCTTCTTCGTCTTCTTCTTCTGAATAATAATAACAATACACACATAATTAGTGCTATATCTGGATGCTCCACTGGTATTCTCCACTCTTCAAACTCAATAAGACTGAGTTCTCAACAAGCCCTTTCTAATATTAGCAGATGCAGGGCTGTCCACTGTTTACTATCTTGTGTTGTTTTAAGAGCAGTGAATACAGCTTAAACATCTATCTGGAAAATAAACTTGAAGTATATCGTACACCAGGGGTGTCCAGTTGATTAAACAGTAATAATAATAATAATAATAATAATAATAATAATAATAATGATTGCATTTATATATTGCTTCTCGTGAACTGGTAGCGACTCACCTTAACCACGGCCCATGTGTCGCACCCACCTGGCCTGCCCAGCTCAGGTGTTGATGCCACCACCACCACATTCCGCTGTGTCGATGAGCATTGGTCAATGATTGTCCACCGCATTACAGCCTTTTACTTTTCTCGAGCGAGCCGGCCGCACATGGGTTACTGCGGCTTGACATTTCTGATGCGCTGGAAGTGCTAACAGCATTGCTGAGATGGAGAACGACATCGCCTCGATGACTCACAGCGTCCCAGATCGTAGCCTGCCATTAACGAGCTGTGTCTGGCTGTAATGTTTTGTATCAGATTAAAAACTGCTGCCTGTGAGGATCCCAGATGGTGAATGGCAGGGCAGCGCACCACCCTAGGCCCGCCTCAGAGATATCCATCACAGGAAACTGTCATTCCTTTGATGAGCAGGGCGTACTGATACATTTCTGTCTTCTTTTCTTTCCCGATTTTACACCAAGTAGCTAATGACATTCATCAGGTTAAATCACATCATCACCTCTGACTAATCAGTTGTCTGACTACTGAGGAAATGGAGGTCATCAGTCATTCACAGTCAGTTATTAAGGGCCTACTAATGTTCAATTAATACTTTTGAAATGTGTGATTAATTAGTGTAATATTTGTGTAATGTTCAGTACAGATGATTTCTCAGGTATCCTTGGAGTATGTTCTATTTCTTGAAAGCAGAAAGAAATGCTGGCTTACTCAATGCTTATTATGTAGTTATGTAGTTATTTACAATAAAGGTGAGAAAATGGAACTCGATTGCTGGTTGATGAACCAATAAGAAAATCTGAAATAATTCCAAATATTCATCTCACAGACAGTCTGGTTTTGTAAGTGATCTTTTTAGGATTGCAATTTTAGGAGTTTAAGCTTAAAATCAGCAAACAGTCATCCAGGAACAGGGTTTCAATAGCTGACATATTGAAGCAAGTATATGCCAGTTGTTTTAATTCAAACGCAGGTATTACAACTGGCAAAATAAAGGAAACAGAAACGCAGTTAATAGGGCGTCACGAGCCACCAGAACAGCTCCATTGCACCCTGGCATAGATTCCACACGTGTCTGGAAATCTATTGGAGGGATGCAACACCATTCTTCCAGGAGGAATTCCATTATTTATTTTCCATTATAATTTTTTTATGGTGGTAGAAATGTTGTCTCAGGCGCCGATCCAGAATCTTCCATAAGTGTTCAATTGGGTTGAGATCTGCTGATAGAGGGGATTGATCTCTAAGGTATATTCATCCAATTAAAATCAAGACATTTATCATATTCGATTTTTTTCATAATCACAGGACGTGACATGATCTATGTGAATGTGATCAAAGTGATCAATGTGATCAAGTGTTCAGGTCTGTAGTTTAATTATCTTGGCAGACCAATATTATTATATGATTTCATATATATATATATATATATATATATATATATATATTGCATTGCATTATTGCATTTGCTTTATATATGATGTAATGCATTTTAGATTCACTTCTGGTTTTCCCCAGCCACCATAGCATTTCACAAGAATCCAGTACAGAGTACAGGTACAGCTATGCTCCTGCTGCATGCCCTGCGTATTCTGTGTTTTACTTCAGCCATTACACACAACATGCTGGATATAAATGGGCTTGTTTCTCCTCTCAAACAGAAACCGTAACTGGGGTGAAAGCAATATACAAAGACCCATAGTGTTTGCAAACCTGCCTCACAAATTAGCACATGCAGTTGAGTGAAGGAGAACGTACTGATGTTTTCACAACAGATTTTGAGGGAGGTAATTTGGGCTGTTGGTCGGGAGCACTCAAGCAGAATTACACAAGGGGGGATAACGCGTTAAAGTTTATCTGGTGACTGACATGCCATCTTCATCTCTGGAGGGAACCTGTTCAATCCCATCTCGTCAGAAAGATTACAAGAGAAACAACACTGCCAAATCAGCCAACATCCATCTGGAGCAAGCGGGAGAATGTGCCAGGGCGAAAGCTTCTGCATTGTTGCATGCAATGATTAAACAATGTTTTTTATAATATACTTTAAAATATTTAAGTATAGCCTTCTATAACATACCCAATGCATGCTTTGTAATATCCCTCACAGTGATTCCCGAAAGCTGGGTTACTCAAATCACGGCCTTTGTTCCACATTCCCTTTACCTGAGAGTCCGGTGTGAAGCTACTCTGGCCGAATCATTTGCATTAATTGTCCAATTAGACTACCTAAGAGAAAGGAAAACCAGGACTGAATTTAGATTCTTAGGCCAGATTTGAGTAACCCTGCCCTATAGGTATGACCTTGTGTTTCAGTGACTGGATTTAATTCAGTCTTCCAGTAGCTAGATGGCGATACAGTGAAGTCACTTGCTGAACAATAGTGATGTGAGAATGAAATATCCTGACACCAAAAAATGGGTGGAGCTGCAATTAGTTGTTGATCATCGACTTGTTTGAACCGATCAACAGGTTTTGCTCTTCACATTTGAACGATTGGTTCAAATAAGTGGGTTAGTGGTAGCATGGGTGTTCCATTCATATTTTATGGCATGAAAATACTTTGCCTCACATTTAAATGCTAGTAATACATTTTTGGCGAGTTCCACAATCACCAAACTTAGCCAAACTGTTTTGTGAATAAAAGCTACACCAGCATTTAATTGTTTGTCAAAGTTAAATACAAATGTTTATTGAACCCACACCTCAAGACTCTTCTCACATGTGATTCAATTTATTTCCTTTTTTTTTTTTTTTTTTGTGGAAATTGAAGTTGGCGTGGGCAGAATTCAGAAAGGTAGGGAGCTGGTTCCTCCTGCAGCCCCAAAGCGACACAGAATAACAGTCGTGCGCATCTCTCAGAGAGCATCTGCACTCAGCATGGCAGCAGAGAGAAACTGAGTATTTTCAATGGAAAAAGCCAGCCTTTCCTGTGGCCAGTCGTCGTTTTATTGTGAAGATATTGCTCTGACATACTTTATGAGACTGCAATACAATACAAAGCAGCTTACCAGCCCTGAGTCTATTCTGTTAGAGTGAGGTCCGTAAATTATGTTCTGTTGTAGGTAATATCTGCTCCTCTTTTCTTTTCCTTGTGCTGATAAGGTAGTCTTCACATATTTTTGAAATCACATTGAGATGTTAACGCTGGTGTGGTATAGCTTCTTCAAAACCCTCCTGCTAGGAGTGTGAAAGCAAGTCTTTTTCAGTGCTGGTAAAATGTGCAGAGCAGATGGGGTCTTCTTATGCTTCAGATATTAAACTGGGACCGGCATTTCCTCTAGTTTGCATGATTATGTTCTCGCGTATGATTCTGCTATTCGCTCTCCTCGTGAGGAACATTTAAACCGCAATTTTGAATTTTTTAAATAGAAACTGTCCTGAGGGAAAAGGTGACCAGTATGGTGGCAAGATCAGTTATGTGGTGTTAGTGCGCTTTCACGCTAACGCTAAACGGGCTGTCATTTGAATGGTGGCGCGCTTTTATGCTACCATTAGCATTGAGCCGGCCATCCACTTGCAGTTGTGGCTGCTGTGAAAGGGGAGTGAATTGGAGGAATTCAGATTCCAGGTCTCTGTTCCAGTGCCACTGTCAATAGCATTAAAAAAGTGTTAAAAAAAGGCCATCCATAATAATGATCATTAATTGCATTTATATCGCACCTTTCATGATAGCAAAGCATTTTACAGTGAAGGAAGGAAGCTCACCTTGCCAACCGTCGATGTGGAACACCCATCTAGGTGATGTTTGGCAGCTGTTTTGCAGCTCATCACACAAGAGTTTTGGTTGAGAGGGAAGGAGTTACTAAGCCAGTTATACTGGAGGCTGATCAGCAGGACAGTTGAGGAAGGAATTTAGCCAGGGCAATAGGTTAACCCCCTACTCATAGTGATACATGCCACTGGGGCTTTAATGACCTCAGTGAGTCAGGTCATCAAGTCTCATCCAAAGGGCCATACCACCTACAGGACAGTGTCCACATCATTGCACCAGGCCATTGGGTTTTTATTTGATCTAGAGGGAAAAGTGCTCCATAAAGGCCCAGCAACATCACTCCCAGCAGCAACTTAGTTCCCCAAGGAGGTGACCCATCCATATACTACCCAAACCCAAACCTCCTTATCTGCAACCACTGGGTAGAGGCAGGGTATGTGGTAGTGTGGCTGCTGGCATATTTACAGTTAAGATGATCAGACAGGTGCTTGTGGCTGGGTAGTGCCTCGGTGGCTGTGGTAATGGGTAGACATGACCACATGTTACCCATTACACTACATTAAGGCTGTCTAGTGCATAATTGGAGTAGTAGACTGTACCCTAAAATGTGTACATTGGCTAACTCCATCAATTCTGTTGAATTATAACTTATTTCCCTCCATAGTGGTAAATATCCCCCACATTCCATAAGGGAGAATAATTAAGGATTTGCATGAACACTGTCTATTTTGAACGGGCTGAAAAATGCATGGCACTCTATGAAAAGCAGCTAGAAAGCAACAATGGGATTGCGTAACATGTCAAACCACTATCAAAACACATTAGAGAAAGAACAGAACTGCAAGATAACAATCTCATTACATAATTATCTGATTGCTTTTTCTCCTCCGGGGGATGGCAACATGGATATGAAATACTATGAATATGAAAGCGCTCGTAGCCTGTTTGTTTTAATGTAGAGTGCATCATTTAAATTACAGTGCATGTTTTGAAGACAATATTGCAGTTGAGCAGCTGAATGAATACTTATTGTCGCCTAACAATTATGAGCAAAAGACTAGTGCATTACTATGTGCAATAACTTCCTTTATTTAGAAGACAATGTTCTTAGTATAGTGGGTTTTTGAACACATTATTTGTGGGACAATCTTTTTAAAAAATAAGAAATGATATATTTGCCACAAGCGGTGTGATACATTCAGATCTCGATGGGACAGAAACACCTGGGTAACGCAATATTTACTCTGATATGAAGGTTAATTTGAGACTGCAGAATGCTTGAGGAGGAGGCAATGGAGGGAGAGAGAGAGAGAGAGAGAGTGGGAGAGTGTATTAAAGGATGACAGAGGGGAGAGGCTGGGTTAAGAAAGGGACTATGAGATGTGGAGATAGAGAGAGAGAGATACTTTACATTTTAAGCATTTAGCAGATGCTCTTATCCAGAGCAACTTACAAGATGTGCATTAATACATGGTAGGAACAGAGAACAGAGAGAGAGAGAGAGAGAGAGAGAGAGAGAGAGAGAGAGAGAGAGAGAGAGAGAGAGAGAGAGAGAGAGAGAGAGAGAGAGAGAGAGAGAGAGAGAGAGAGAGAGAGAGAGAGAGAGAGAGAGAGAGAGAGAGAAGAGATTCTTAGTAAACCTGGAGTGAATTGAGACTCTACATTGCTTTAGGATATCCAGTTTTGTGGAGAGAATGGGCAGGGATCCCCTCTGCTGTTTCCGCTCTCCAGGCCATAGGTTGCCTTTGTAATATGTTTTAATACACTGTGCTCCATCTGCTACACTCTTTCCCAAAGCCCCATGCATCCCCGCTGTGCTCCACATCAATCATATTTATATATTATATAGATGACTTCCCAAATCCCATCAAAAATAACACAAAAATACATTCAAATTACAGATGTGACAAGTGTTATTACACTGCCAGCAGCCACAAAGTGTCTCTCACACGTCCCGTGATGGCTCTGAACACATTCATTTTTGACTCAAGGCGCTGGGCTAAAAATGACTTGCTCCAGGGCACTGAACGCAATGTGCTGCTGTGGTGGTTTTCAGGCCCGGGGGCTTGAGTTTTAGAGCACAGCGCCGAAGACGGTACTTCTCACCACTTCCTCGACATCGCCGGCCACGCACGGCGACGGTCATCACCCCTTTTCCTGAAGGCTCGCTGGTTTTGGTTAAGGGCCAAGAGAGCAAGGGAGGTGCGTTAACTTGTGCTGGTACACATTGGTGCTGGCTGAGGTGACTTTCCCCGCTTCATGGTAGAACGCTTTGAGTTCCTTGAAAGGCACTAGCCTATATAAATGCAATCCATTATTGTTATTGTTGTTGTTGCCTTATTGTTGTCTTATTGAGTTTGAAGAGTGGAGAATGCCAGTGGCTCGTCCAGACATGGCACTAATTATGTGTGTAGTGGCATGTTCATCTGGTATTGAATCTTGTCCTTGCCAGTGTGGACTGTAGCTGGTAGTCCCTCAGGGTGCGGCATAATTGGCCGAAGCATCGCCCAGCAACGGAGGGCTTTTGTTGGCAGGGTTGCACTCATCTCGTTCCGTAAGAGCCACCCCTTTGGTCGATCAAGGTCCTGCAGTCTGCAGTCTGCCCGCACCAGCTGCTCATGAGGCGCCGACTGCGCAGCTCAGCTGGCGGGCTGCAGAATGAAGCAAAACGGTGGCTGGCAGGGTATTCATTTGGAGGAGATGCACGCTTTTCTGCTCTCTCCCGCTACAGCGAAGGAACAGGCCTGCGAATGCAATCGGCTGTTTGGAAAAAAGGGGTCAACATTTTCGTGAGTGTGTTTAGCTGTATGCCCATTCTGGACGTAGCATCCACACAAAGGTGTATGTTGTGCGGACTCTGAGGTGCTTGTTCTGCATCATTTTAAAATGCCCACATTTCATGAGGGAATGGCGCACCACAGCTGAAGTGCCACTAGGGGTGCCATTTTGAACAGAAGTCAGTGTAACTGTGACACAGCTCACTTTCTTGTATCGCCACATCCTACTGCGATACTACTATTTAAAGCGAAGTGAAATTTACAGGGTTACATAATAATGGGTTGCATAATAAATGCATAAATGTTGAACATGAAAGACAGGCACTCATTTATTCGTTTGTTCACAGCGGTGTTTCATTTTCTTGAATAAATATCTACAGCATCTGCAGTAGAGACATTCTATTCAGAGAAGAATGCGCCATTCGATTCACACATATTGCATGCATCACAGGTATTTTTGAAGTCTTTAGAACTCCCATGTGAAATTCAAAACCTGCATATGCATTTTGTATTATCTTGGGTAATGAGCATTAAACAGATGATGATATTCAGGAAAGCAGCCCCGCTTGTATGATCTCAGTGCTTCCAGAGTTTGAATGATCAAAGCAGACGTGCTTTCCTCTTTGATACGAGGAGACTGTGATGAGACTGCCATGAGACTGTCATGAGACTGCCACGAGACTGCCATGAGACTTGCATGCCCTAAAATGGTGTTACGGAAACCATGGCCAGGCTCATGTGAGTGCTGTGTCAGGATTCATGCCACTGGTACGACTGGAGACCAAAAGCAGCTTCAGAGGGTCGGAGAGTCCCTCCTAATAGAGATTGAGCACAGCGCCCCCCACAGGAAATAATGTTAGCCACACTCCCGAGATAATTTTTTTTTTTTAAATGAAAGGTCCCAGCGGGTGGCCAGAGAAGAAATATGATTTCCAGACCCCCACCCCAAAAAATAAGCTTATTCATGCTGAACTTAAAAAAAAAAAATCATCTCTCTCACTCTCTCTTTCTTTCTCTCTTCTCTCTCTCTCTCTCTCTCTCTCTCTCTCTCTCTCTCTCTCTCGTGCTATCCTTTGTCTTCTTAGCCTACCGTGCTGTGAAATCTGTAGGGGAATGAGATCCTTAATGATCTGTGGACTCCATGAAAATAAATGAATGAATGAGGCAGAAAGGGACCCTCTGACAAAATTACTCTCTAAACGAGACCGATTAGTACTGTTGACAGCCAACCCCTCTGAAACCCCATTAAACCATATATGGTTGTGAGTGTGTGTGAGTCTGTGTGTGTGTGTGTGTGTGAGTGAGTGTGAATGTGTGTGTGCGTGTGCGTGTGCATGCGTGTAAGTGTGTGTGAGTCTGTGTGTGTGAGAGAGTGTGTGTGTATGTATATTTGCGTGTGTGTGTGTGTGTGCGTGTGCGTGTGTGTGTGTGCATGTAAGTGTGTGTGTGTGTGTGTGTGTGTGTGTGAGAATGAGTGTGAATGTGTGTATGTGTGTGTGCGTGTGCGTGTGTGTGTGTGAGTCTGTGTGTGTGTGAGAGTGTGTGTGTTTTGTGTATTTGCGTGTGCGTGTGTGTGTGTGTGTGCGTGTGTGTGAGTCTATGTGTATGTGAGAGAATGTGAAGCCGAACATGTAGCTAATTGGGTTCTTCGTCTCTTGGATGAATATACTCAATCGTGTGTTAATATCCCCTACAAGTCCAACCAGATCAATATAACTAATTCAATTCCAAACAAATGGAAAAGGAGATGGAAAAAAAGAGAATAATTATATGCATTATGTCAGTTGATTTTTCAGACATGCATGCCATGAGCTACTATAGTACCAACAGCTTTCCATAACAACATACTACAACATTGTGTCTTCAGTCCGAATGCTCAAAGTCGTGAATGCCACCTGTGTCATCTTTTAGTATGCGAGTAGCATTTAGCCAGCAGCTCTGTTATGTAGGACTGAATGTCCATCAAACATAGGCTTACACCGCAGCAACAGTGCATTGAATAACAATGGCTATAATGGAAAAAATATATATACATATTATTTTGCATCACGCTCACGTCCGTATGAAGGATGTACGTTCTCTTTTGCTCCGAACCTACAACATGCTTGCTTCATTGCTGAAACATTGCTGTTTTACATTGCCAGGACATAAAGAGTACAGAATAAAGACAGTAGCACGGCGGTAAATCTGTCAGCACCCCGCTGTCAGAGGCAGCGGCGGAGCCATCAGCTCGTTTGCGTCAGACGTTTAGGAGGGAGCCCAGACCCACTGAATCTGGCAGATTGTTTTCTCACGCGGGAACGTCTGTAAATTCCACCCCGCGAGTTAGGGACGTCGGTGGACTTGGCTGCATCGTGGAGACAGGGTGATTTTGCTGGATGGGGGGAGGTCACCGTTCAAAAGAAGCCGTACATCTTTCCTGGGTGGGACTGTGACACTGTTATCCCACAGAGCAGGGGAAACAAACGACCATCATCGCTGCTAAAACTTGCAAAGCACCAGCATTTAACATGTGGAGAGACATGTGGAAAAATATTTTATACACACTTGTGCCTTCGCACACACACACCCGCATGCACACACACACACACACACACACACACACACACAAACATCTGCACAAGCACTTGCACGCACATACAGGTACGCACTTGCATGCCGACGCCACAGCAGAGCGACTGTTAGGGGAGGTTTTCTCCCATCCAATAACCTGTCCGCTTTTTACCAAGAGACAACGGTGAGAGCACACAGTGAATGGTGCTCGTTCCCCCTGTATGACGAGAACACACACACACGCACCCACCAATGGGCAAAGCTCACTCGTATCGGGGGCCATCACCTCAGCACACCTCAGCTGACCACACGATCAGCCTTCCCACAGTGCACTGCCACAGTGGGCATGCCCACATATTGGCATGTCATAAGGCAACTTTCAACACAAGTCATTTGCAAGGTAGTCTTATAATCTTCTTCTTACCCCTCCCCCCACCCCTCCAACCATTTAGGTATCGCAACAGTGCACAAAACAAACAAACCAACGATAAAATTAAAATAAAACATTTGTTTAGTACTTTTTCAAATTCAAATGTAATAAATATAAAAGCAGCAGGAGATGAATGAATGGTATTTTTACGTCCTACCTGTTCGCTGTTGATGGACGCTCTGGGCTCCGGGTCATGCACATTGGACGGTTCATGCACCCTGGGCAGGAGGAAGCGAACACTGATTTACGGACGTGGAAAAGACAAATTCCAGATCTCCTGTCACTCCAGAGACCCCCCTCCCCACTCCCTTTGCTCCACAGACCCCAGGACGACCTTTCAGAGATCAAACAGTGCGTCAAACTGTCCACGGATCACCGGCCGGCCGAGGAGCTACAAGCGCTACCGACAATGAAGAGAGCAGCGACAAGCATGCACTCGCTCTCCTGAAACCTGATGTCTTGCCTTGCACTTCTCTTTCCTCCCCTCTCTCTCTCTCTCTCTCTCCCTCGCTCTTGCGTTCTCTCTCTCTCCCTCACTCTCTCTCTCTCTCATCGCTGTGAGCGCAAACTCATTTTGCCTCTGTATAATCAATCTAGCCTGACGGAAGCTAATAGACCTCTATTTAACTAGCCAATCAATAGCAAGGATTCCGCAGCCAGCTCCCCAAGGCATTTTCCAGCAGTGATACAAACAATAAGAGTTTTGCCAGTAGTTGGACTTTTTTTAATTAAATGATGTGCTTCAGAGATGTGCTCTTCTGGCGGGAAAAGACAGAGGCAAACAAAACCATTTGCTCCTTATCCTGCACACAAAGAGGATAGCTTCAGTCATCTGAGCACTGAAGATTCATTCATACCTCAATGGAAAATCGGTTGTGCGCTCTCAATTCATTCATGCATGTAGATGTTTGTTTATTTAAATGTTGAACAAATGCAGTTCAAATATTTGTTTTTTCTACAGTCATTATAACTATAAGACATATGCAGGCGGAACACTGTGTGTGTGTGTGTGTGTGTGTGTGTGTGTGTGTGTGTGTGTGTGTGTATGCATGTGTGTGTGTGTGTGTGTGTTTTTGTCTGTCATATATTATTTCCCCCCTTCTTATTCTTTTCATTTTTGTGAAATTCACATTTCAAAGTTTTTTTTTTTTTTTTTTTTGTCTCCCTTGCCTGTCACCCATCAGAACACGGAGTCCGGGTTGGCATGGCACTGCTGAAGGTAAAAGGCTGACGTGACTGGGTCAGAGGTTTCCATATCCAGAGCACTTCAAAGGGCACAGATGCTGCCTGAGACAGACTCTGGGTTTAATTCGCAGTTATCTGGTGTCATCTCTGATTCGGGCTGCCCAGCAACCACACGCAGATGCCGTGGCACTGGGCTTCCACTCTCTCCAAGATCATTCTCTATCAGCTGCAATGCCACCTGCTTCTGCCAAGTGGCTGAAGCTGAATAGGGCTAGGATTAGTGATTGAATGGGAGACCCCCCCCCCCCCAAGGAAACTCCTTATTATTCAGCTGGAAGCCAATTTTGTTTGACAATAAAGTGGCAGCTGCCCCTGTGGACAGAGAGAGATAATGATCCCCAGTGTCACGATGGTGTTGCTATGGGAGACACCATCTTTCAGGTGATATATTACACTCAAATCAGAGTGAAAAGTAAAGATCTCACATAAATGTATTAGGACTTTCTCTCCAGATTCCTGGCCAAATTCCTACTTAAGCTTTTCAGTCTGGCCACTTAATGATCTCCCATGTGTAACCTCCAACAGTTGCGATAAGTGTTCTGAGAGAAATCGTGGACCCGCATCACCTTAGGTGCTAGGTTGCTAGGTCATCATTGCTGGATTGTGCTTCTTGAATTTGGGAGGGGGTTAAAACTTTCCTCTGGTATTCGGGTCAAATATGACCGCTTTACAACTTTCCTAAATCATAAATATTGTGTTTTTCATGGGATTGCCTCAAGACCTTATGTTTTCCTCCACACTAGGCATTCGAACATATAAAATTGCTGATCACCACTTTCATTGAATTTTGAGTGCTTTAGACAACTTTGTCACACCTGTGGTATTCCGGGTCTAAGATGACTGCCATAGGAAATTAATGGGTAAGACTACAGGAATGAAGAAGGAATAGGAAAACATAAGCATACACACATACACTCACACAACCCCTCCTCCTGCACACACACACACAGAGGGGGGTTGGTTGTCAATGCGCTTATGTGCCCATCCCCCCACGTGAACCACACATCCCAGACTAAAAAATGTATCATATCTTCTCACAGACTCCATATATACAGCTTTCTTTGTGCCCTGCTCTCATTTTACTCTGTGTACACAATGAGCAAGTGACTGTGTAGGTGAATGTTAATATATAACAAAATTTGGTGATGATTTATGTTTTTTGTATTAATATAAGAGCAGTTAAAACAGACCGGCCAAATTTGGCCGCGAACACTATAATAAGGGGGCTAAATCGAACACTAGAGAACAACGCCTTTCCATGCTCAAGGGTACAACAGTAGTGCAGCACCTGGGAATCGAACCTGCAACCTCAGAGGCACAAGTCCAGTTCCCCTAACCACTATACTACATTGCCGCCAACTTTTAATATCTTCATGGTCTTCACCATTTCAGGTGTCTACAGGCACATTCCTCCCCAAGTCGTTCATGTGAGACATGGGAATGTTGTCCATGGCTCAGAAGGAGAGTAACCAGTTTGAGGCTTTGGTAGTTTGTTCATCCATTTTATGAATGAAAAAACCTCAATCAAATACCCCCTAAGTCTCTGTTTCCTAACATTAAATAGATTGAGCATCTTAAGTCTTTCCTTAAGACAATCTAGTTGCCCTTCTTTGTACTTTTTCAAGAGCTTCTATATCTTTCTTGTAGTGTGGTGCTGGCATTCCATCACATCAATATAACCTCATTTGATTTATACTCAATACCTTTAGCTATGTATCCTGTTGGCTTTTTTCACAGCTGCCGTGCACTGCTTAGATCCGGGTTCAATCAACTACAACTCTTCAGTCTTTTTCAAATTTAACACCTATTTGTTTTTCCTCCCATAGAATAGTCCTGTCTTACATTTTTGCTTTCCACATGCATAATTGTACATTTAGCAATATTCAATGTCATCTGTCATGTTTCTGCCCATCCATAGAATTCACCAGATTGATGAAAAACAAAACTCAGAAAAAGGATCAAAGGTCCTGATTTCCTGTTCACATTTAAAGAGAGAAAATCTTACACTTTCATCGCTCCACAGTCCCATGCTCTTCTCACTCCTCAGACCTTTGAGCATGATGCCTCTCTCTCCCTAAAGCTGTGATATCCCTGGAGATTGAGCGTGGGAAGCTTAACACCAGCGTTTCCATCCTGTGTGCATTTTGGGCTCACCGCACCCGTCCGTGCCGTCGCGAAACTTGTTACTCTGTCAATTCAGACTGCTGGGGGCTTTTCTTGGCAGCCCCGCCCACCATCAACCGGGTTACGCAAACGCACGGCCCCACGCTTTAGGGCCTGCTCTCTGAAAACAGGCAGCCATGGGCTTTGGTTTGAGACTCGAGAGGCCGAGGTCAATCCATTGCGACGCTAATCCCCCACAATACAACCACCAAAGCCACGACCGGAGGGCATTTTCTGATTGCGCACGGAAAACGGCACAGGCTCTTATTTTAGCAAACAGGAGGAAATCCCACCTGGCTGAGAGCAGCAGCCGTCAGTTTTGTGCAGTCAGTGCTATACACCCATCCGTCTGACTTCCTGTTGTAGTCCAGGACAATCTTTTGAGGTTTGCCGTTGAGTGTTTAGGCGTGGTTTCAACCGTGGAGAATGCAGACAAGAATTTTATTTTATTTCATTTTAACATTTGTCTGAGAGAAGCCTTGTGTAAATTTTACTCTTCGAGTCTGAGGTATTTTTAAAGAGTTTGTAAAGGTTTAATCTGTCAGGGCTCCAGAAGTTGACCAGTTTGGTCGTATACGCGACCAAAAATGTTTGCCATGTGCAAAAAAGTATCCACTGGTCACACACGTGTGCCTCTGATAATGTGGATTTCATTGGATGTGGATTTGTGGATTTTCATTGAATACATGTTCAAACACAGTTTTAAGTGGAGAAATCTATATTCCAAGATACAAGCTCAATTTTCTATGCTCAGAATATGAGAAGCTAAAAACATACAGCTGTCAAACCTACCTCACACGATCAGAGAACTTTAGCTCTGTCCGTCCTCCAAAAGAATTAGAGATCCAACTCTCTCCCTGGCACAACCAAAGATCAGGTCGGAGCCTGCACAAACTTGATGATCTGGTCAATTTTTGTGGCGGTCTAATATCATTTTAGTAGACTACTTTGCAAAATCAGAACGTAAAGCATTCATTTATCATTTATTTGGCATTTAACATTTATCTTTTTCTGCTTCACTAAAATCTAAATCAGATAAAAATGCATCAAAAGTCAATAATCATGTAAAGATATTTTTTTTTACATTGTAAAACATAAAATAATCACAGTTTGACAGCTGTAAGAACTGAAAATACAACCATGATAGACCTACACCCAGGAGAGCATGATGAATAACTTATTGGGAATGCACTTTATTCATAAGAGCCAAAGATCTAAGTTTTCTCAGATAATCTTTTACTTGGCACTAATTTATTGAATTTTTGTGTAACACAGGGAGTATAACTTCGATCCCATGTACCTAAATATGTCTTGAAATAGGTCTATATCCATATATTTGTAGATTTTGAGAATATATGGATATTTTTGTAGATATGTTTATATATCACTTGGCCCTACTTGTGAATGACTTCAGTCCATAAAGCCATTTGACTTCTATTGACACAAATCTTGTTCTGGACAGTACGTATTCAGGAGTGTTAGTGTGAAATACACCTCATGTTGATGGTAACAGGGAATAAATGAAGGAGGGTGGGGGTGTGAATTGCAATTTCTGAACTACAGTTCAGCACTTCCAATTCAGCAATTCCTGAACTATTATGGTTGGGAAAGAAAAACAGCATACACAGGGGTCCCAGTATTTCTACTGCACTGTGGCACGGCAAACTTTTGGTGAAACCAAATTATGTGCCGGTGCCACCAGCTGGAAAATGTTATTCTATAGCACTGCCTGGTGTCTGTGCCAACACAATCAATAATGGCCACTCTCTTGGCTGAATACTGTAATCAATTTCCCTTCTGGTTGTGATTTTTGTTTAGAAAATGTCTGGAATGATGTTAAACAATTTTGCAAAACTCCAACTTATTATGTTGGTTTGCTGGTCACGTTTGTTTCTGGATAGTACTAATGGTGTGTGATATAATGGTTCAGGAACAAGTCTTTTAACCCAGGGGTAGCATCTTCAAATCCCTTGTGGGGCACTGCCATGATACCCTTGAGAAGAGGTATTTAATCTGAACAGCCTCAGTGCAGTATCCTGCAGCATAAATAAACTGTGGTATGCTGGTATGGATACAGGTGTCTGCTAAACAAATACACAACACGTATAATAATATAATAATAATGCAGAAGATACAGTAGTCAGTAGACAGTAGTGTCCCACTTAGAATTTGAATTTCCAACTTTCAGGATGTTTATTGCACTCCTACACATAAATCCCATGGCCGTCACATCACCACTTTATTTTTACTCCCACATCTGCTGCTACCCCGGCTAACAGCGGAGTCCAAACCCACCACTCGCAGCTGTGCATCTCTGTCAAGGTGTCCCGAAGTTTGAATTCTGAGGGAGGGCTTGTTTATGTATCCACTCAGCCTCTCATGTAGAAATAGAAGGGGGGTGAGTCAGACGTGTTCCAAGCAGCAGGATTGCGAGAAAGCAAGGTCGATGCCTTCTAGTCCACAGGGGACACTTGCTCTGCTACATCGGCGTCATAACGGCAACGCTAGCATGGGAGCATTTTTTTGGCCTGGAATGTGAGCCATTCTAAATTGGTTTTGAATTGTGTGTACGCTCGATGCAAAGTGCTTAACTTCTTGCTCAGTGCCTGACATATCGGCTCTGCCACGTTCTTGGAGTCTTGGAATCTTATTATGTGTGTGCAGTGACAGTTCTCAATTTCTATTGTAACTATGATTTATTTACCGATAGTTGGAGGGGCAGCAGTTTTTACCATATATATGCAGAAAATGTAGCCAGTGAGAAGGAACACACCCATATTATATATATATATATATATATATGGTACTGCCAAAATAAAGGAAACACTAATATAAAGTGTCTCAATAGGGTGTTGGGCCACCATTATGTACCAGAACAACTTCAATGAGCCTTGTGTCTGGAACTCTATTGGAGGGATGCAACACCATTATTCCATGAGAAATTCCATAATTTAGTGTTTTGTCGATGCGCTGTCTCAGGCGCTGCTCCAGAATCTCCTATAAGTGTTCCACTGGTTTGAGATCTGGTGACTGAGATGGCCTATGATGACATATGGTTTTCATGGTTTTTATCCTCATCAAATCATTCAGTGACCACTCATGTTCTGTGGATGGGGCATTGTCAACCTGCAAGAGACCACTCCCATCAGGATAGAAATGCTTCACAATAGGATGATGGTGATCACTCAGAATGGATTTTGATCTATTGAAATGTACCTTGCCCTCCAAGACCACCATCTTTACTTATCACTTGATCATGAACAGCATGAGTCTCAATTAGAGAGCAGTATGAAGAGCCGGGTGAACGTGAGTGACAAAACAGAAAGGGTGACCTTGGCATGAAAAAATCGATCTTTCTTCTTCATTGAATTAAAAAAAAGAAAAGAAAAGAAAAAAAAGACATCCCAGAATGGAAATGTGACAGTTTGACAGATAATAGCGGGCACCCGATCCCAGAAGTCTCTCGTGAGCTCCACTGTGAGGAGAAGAACAAAGTGCACGAACGAAAGAAGGTCTCTCCACGATGTGTCGGACAGATCAATTGCTCTCTTTCCTCCGCTTCATAATACCCAAAGCTGTCAGGGTGAGTAATAAGGAAGCTAACGAGACACATCTTGTTAACTGGGACTGAGCTGAGATTCCTTCCCTCTTCCCCTGTTGACACTGCCACCTCAAAGTTCCTGTGGTCCAGACTTTCTAACTCTCAGCACTGCTACTCTGAGATGCTCCATACATACTGGACCTGGGCTCATTTTGAGGCTGGTGTGCATGTTCTTTTTTAAATTATTTGATTTGTTTATTACGGATCACATGTTTGCCATTGAATCACATTTTAGTCTGAGGAGAGGAGAGTGGGGTGCATAAACTGAGGATCACCACAAAGGAGTGTATGAAGGTCATTTAGGAATGGAGGTAATTTGTTCTCAAAGCAGAAGAAGCCTTATACAATATATATATAGAGCCAAGGCCACCACTGCAGTCTGGCATGGAACGAACATGACCGCGGTGTATAAACTGATGAATAAATTCTGAATAAACATTGTATATGGCAGCATTCTACTTTTTGTGGTTGGTAACTTCCCTCCCTCTCCACCTCAACCGATGCGTGGTGAGTACTCTCGTGAAAAATGGCTGCTCTGCCTCACCCAGGTGGGTGCTACATGTCGGTGGCGTCTGAGGTGAGCAAGCTTCCCCCCCATCGCGTTGAAGCATCAGAGATCATGAAAACTGTTACATAAATGCAATCCATTATTCTAATCACTAATATAGTTATCCTGACCTGAAAACTTCTTCAGAATTAAATGTGATGGATACATGGATAATTAGCTTCACAGAACCAGAGTTGATCAAATAAATTATATATATATATATATATATATATATATATATATATATATATATTCATTGTTATGTGTTATGTGTTCCTTATTGTTGAGCTGACTTACGTATGACCTGATGACACGCTGGTTCAGGACTCGTTAAAACATAATTATTTCCTCATTAGTATGGTGTATGGTGCAGTGTTTAGTTTCTGCATCTACAGGTCACAAAAGTTTTAAAGCAAAGTTTCAAGGCATAAATATTGCCAGATATTGATAAAGATAGTATTTGATATATGGCTCTTTCTGCCACATAATTAATTCCCCCCCCCCTCACCTGCCCACACTCTCTTTCACCCAATTCGGATTCAACACCTCTCGAGTCAACATTGTGCCACCCATACACATGTCGTGAGCAATGAAGCATGTACACGCTTCTGAGGCAGTTTCCACACAAGAGGCCTATATATCCACATGTACTATATATATATTGTAGCGTCACTGGGGGTTGGTGACACACAGGACCTGTGGGTGGAGGCTGTAGGTAATCAAAGAAAGGCAGAGAGGAGGCAGGATTCCCAAACAAAACATTAATTAAGTGAGTTCTCCAAAATACAAAATAAAGTCTTCAATCCATCATTTTACAACAAAAAAAAATTCTAAAAATAAAAAACAACCATAAATCATGCAGCTGGTGGCCGGGTGTGGGACTGCAGGCTGCTGGGAGCTGTTGTTTCTATTGCTCAAGTGCGGGTATATTCAAATCCAGGCCTCAAGGTCGGCAGTGTCTGCAGGTATTTGCTCCAACAACACACTACACCACCTGATTTCGAATCATTTGTTTACCTCCTTGGTCCAGGAAGCGAGCTAATTAGTGAAATCAGATGGTGTAGTGCATGGTTGGAGCAAATACCTGCAGACACTGTGGACCTCGAGGCCTGGATTTAAATATCTCTGCTCTGGTTTATCACAAGATTGAAAGGAACAGGCAGCCATTTCCCTGGGCTGCCTCTTGTGATGCCACTATACATATATATATACTGTATATATATATATATATATATATATATAAACATTGAACAAAAAGTTCAGAAATTTGTGTTTGGTAGATTATTTCTCTGTTGTAACACTGCTTCTTGGCAATACATTTTATACCGTTGGAAAGCCTGTTATTTCCCTTTTAAATGGTGCCACATTGGTAAGGAACATGCATTTGTGGGATGAGCACCACAGTTGAGTATGTGGGTTGTGCCCATGATAAATATGTCAAATCTTCTCTGCCAATGCCAAACAGCTTATTCTGCTGTTGCTATTGATTCTTGTTTGGTGTTGTTTGGTGGATTGGATGATTGAAGTCTATCAGTAACAAGGAAGAAACAAGACATATTAGCAATTTTACAATGTATTCATTTAACAAACAGTCAGGAGCCTCAGTAGCGTGTGGAATAACCATACACAGCCACAACAGCCTGGCACCTCCTCCTCATGCTGGTCACCAGCGTGGTCACACACGGCTGTGGGATGGCATTCCACTCCTCAACCAGGATTTGTCGCAAGTCAGCCAACGTGGTTGTGTTGGTCACTCTAGCACGAACAGCACGCCCAAGCTGATCCCACAAGTGTTCAATTGGGTTGAGGTCAGGACTGTTGGCAGGCCATTCCATTCTCTCTACTCCCAAATTCTGGAGGTAGTCTCTAATAAACCCCGCTCTGTGGGGGCGAGCGTTGTCATCTTGGAGGATGGAGTTCGGTCCAGACTGTGGAGATATGGGATCGCCACTGGTTGCAGAATCTCATCTCAATATCTCTCTGCATTGAGATTGCCTCCAATGATGACAAGCCTCATTTTTCCAGTGATGGAGATGCCGCCCCACACCATCACACTGCCTCCACCAAAAGGTGTTACTCTATCGGTGCAGCAATCAGCATAGCGTTCTCCCCGTCTTCTCCACACTTTGACCCTACGATCCAACTTCCGTAGGCAGAATCTGGACTCATCGCTGAACATAACGTTCCTCCACATGTTCAGGTTCCAGTGCAGGTGTTGCCGACACCAGCGCAAACGGGCCTGATGGTGAAGGGCAGTCATGGCAGGCCTCCTGGCAGCCCTATGAGCCCGGAGATTGGCTGCGTGCAGTCTGTTCCGGATTGTCCTGCAAACCTTGACTGCAAATCGAAGCCTACGCTTCCTAAGTGCTGAAAGGGTGAGGAACCGGTCTTCTTGGGGTGTCATCTTCTTGGGATGCTCACTTCGCGGTCTGTCTCTGACATCCCCCGTTTCATGGAACTTGGCCTTCAGTTTGGAGATGGAACTAGGGCTCACTCCAACTTGCCTTTGTGGAACACCAGCTTGAAGTTGCCCTATCGCACGGGCGTTATCGAGATCAGACAAACTTGGCATGCCGATTCTTGGAGCAGACACCAATTGACCACTGTAGCAGAGCCCATGCTCACAGGTGCTGCCAATCAGGCAACTGATTGTCAGCACCTGGGGGTCCCGGAAGCTCAAAACAAGAGTCAATAGCAACAGAAGAATACGCTGTTTGGCATTGGCAGAGAAGATTTGGCCAATTTTTAATGGGCGCAACTCACATACTCAGCTGTGCTGCTCATCCCACAAATGCATGTTCCTTACAAATGGGGCACAATTTAAAAGGGAAATAAACAGGCTTTCCAACGGTATACAATTTATTGCCAAGAAGCATTGTTACAACAGAGAAATAATCTACCAAACACAAATTTCTGAACTTTTTGTTCGATGTTTATATATATATATATATATATATATATACACACTACTGGTCAAAAGTTTTAGAACACCCCCATTTTCCAGTTCAAGTCCAGTGAATAACCTGAAATGGTAAAAAAAATAAAAAAGTTTAGCTTACCAAAAACTGAACCCCCTCTCCCCTCTATATTTCAGCATGATACATTTCTAATATTTACAAATTATTCACAATTCACAATAAGATAGTCACAGATACAAATGTCTGTCTCCCCGGACACCTTCCCAGCCTCACCGCACTGAACCCTATCCCCCCATCCTCCCTCACCTCCCTAACCCCATTCTCCCTCACCTCTTATTTCCTGTCCCCCAACATCCATTCCAGCCCTAAAACCCCCTGCCCATTTAGGGTGTGCTGCCCACCCCCCCACACCCTCGCCCATCACCACCACACACACCCAGCAACTAGCTCACAGTATATATTTGAGCTCACTGGATAATGAATCAAAGTTAATATACTAAAAACTTTATCCAACTGTAAAGGTAAGGTTATTTGTGAGTCTGGTTTTTACCTTCGGGATGTTTTCCGTCATTACAAAGACATTTGATACCTCTTGCTCTCCTGTGATTGGCAGTGCAAGGAGGCGGGAGTAACCATTGCTGTTAAAGATGAAATATTTGGGCTTTTGTGGCAGCATGGTGCCCTGCAGCAGCTCTCCTTAGACAATAATGAGCCCCACCGTGTGATGCCTTGATGCTGCTTGTTTGTGCGAAAGCTCCCCTAGTTTGGTGACCTTGTGGGTAAAATGCTGACAATCCAGACAATCCAAAAGGACTTTAAAAATTATGTCTCAGGATGGTATCCTCTGCCAGTGTCGGCGTGGTTTCAATCATTTTAGAGATGCTTTTAGTTATAGTGATGGACAGAGAAGTGAACATGACTTCAACTAGAATGAAGGACTTTAAACACACACGCAGACACACATACACACATATTCCCAAACACACATGCACAATATATATAGGTATATACAGTACATGCTGTATATATTTATATATATATATATATATATATAAACATTGAACAAAAAGTTCAGAAATTTGTGTTTGGTAGATTATTTCTCTGTTGTAACACTGCTTCTTGGCAATACATTTTATACCGTTGGAAAGCCTGTTATTTCCCTTTTAAATGGTGCCACATTGGTAAGGAACATGCATTTGTGGGATGAGCACCACAGTTGAGTATGTGGGTTGTGCCCATGATAAATATGTCAAATCTTCTCTGCCAATGCCAAACAGCTTATTCTGCTGTTGCTATTGATTCTTGTTTGGTGTTGTTTGGTGGATTGGATGATTGAAGTCTATCAGTAACAAGGAAGAAACAAGACATATTAGCAATTTTACAATGTATTCATTTAACAAACAGTCAGGAGCCTCAGTAGCGTGTGGAATAACCATACACAGCCACAACAGCCTGGCACCTCCTCCTCATGCTGGTCACCAGCGTGGTCACACACGGCTGTGGGATGGCATTCCACTCCTCAACCAGGATTTGTCGCAAGTCAGCCAACGTGGTTGTGTTGGTCACTCTAGCACGAACAGCACGCCCAAGCTGATCCCACAAGTGTTCAATTGGGTTGAGGTCAGGACTGTTGGCAGGCCATTCCATTCTCTCTACTCCCAAATTCTGGAGGTAGTCTCTAATAAACCCCGCTCTGTGGGGGCGAGCGTTGTCATCTTGGAGGATGGAGTTCGGTCCAGACTGTGGAGATATGGGATCGCCACTGGTTGCAGAATCTCATCTCAATATCTCTCTGCATTGAGATTGCCTCCAATGATGACAAGCCTCATTTTTCCAGTGATGGAGATGCCGCCCCACACCATCACACTGCCTCCACCAAAAGGTGTTACTCTATCGGTGCAGCAATCAGCATAGCGTTCTCCCGTCTTCTCCACACTTTGACCCTACGATCCAACTTCCGTAGGCAGAATCTGGACTCATCGCTGAACATAACGTTCCTCCACATGTTCAGGTTCCAGTGCAGGTGTTGCCGACACCAGCGCAAACGGGCCTGATGGTGAAGGGCAGTCATGGCAGGCCTCCTGGCAGCCCTATGAGCCCGGAGATTGGCTGCGTGCAGTCTGTTCCGGATTGTCCTGCAAACCTTGACTGCAAATCGAAGCCTACGCTTCCTAAGTGCTGAAAGGGTGAGGAACCGGTCTTCTTGGGGTGTCATCTTCTTGGGATGCTCACTTCGCGGTCTGTCTCTGACATCCCCGTTTCATGGAACTTGGCCTTCAGTTTGGAGATGGAACTAGGGCTCACTCCAACTTGCCTTTGTGGAACACCAGCTTGAAGTTGCCCTATCGCACGGGCGTTATCGAGATCAGACAAACTTGGCATGCCGATTCTTGGAGCAGACACCAATTGACCACTGTAGCAGAGCCCATGCTCACAGGTGCTGCCAATCAGGCAACTGAATGTCAGCACCTGGGGGTCCCGGAAGCTCAAAACAAGAGTCAATAGCAACAGAAGAATACGCTGTTTGGCATTGGCAGAGAAGATTTGGCCAATTTTTAATGGGCGCAACTCACATACTCAGCTGTGCTGCTCATCCCACAAATGCATGTTCCTTACAAATGGGGCACAATTTAAAAGGGAAATAAACAGGCTTTCCAACGGTATACAATTTATTGCCAAGAAGCATTGTTACAACAGAGAAATAATCTACAAACACAAATTTCTGAACTTTTTGTTCGATGTTTATATATATATATATATATATATATATATACACACTACTGGTCAAAAGTTTTAGAACACCCCCATTTTCCAGTTCAAGTCCAGTGAATAACCTGAAATGGTAAAAAAAATAAAAAAGTTTAGCTTACCAAAAACTGAACCCCCTCTCCCCTCTATATTTCAGCATGATACATTTCTAATATTTACAAATTATTCACAATTCACAATAAGATAGTCACAGATACAAATGTCTGTCTCCCCGGACACCTTCCCAGCCTCACCGCACTGAACCCTATCCCCCCATCCTCCCTCACCTCCCTAACCCCCATTCTCCCTCACCTCTTATTTCCTGTCCCCCAACATCCATTCCAGCCCTAAAACCCCCTGCCCATTTAGGGTGTGCTGCCCACCCCCCCACACCCTCGCCCATCACCACCACACACACCCAGCAACTAGCTCACAGTATATATTTGAGCTCACTGGATAATGAATCAAAGTTAATATACTAAAAACTTTATCCAACTGTAAAGGTAAGGTTATTTGTGAGTCTGGTTTTTACCTTCGGGATGTTTTCCGTCATTACAAAGACATTTGATACCTCTTGCTCTCCTGTGATTGGCAGTGCAAGGAGGCGGGAGTAACCATTGCTGTTAAAGATGAAATATTTGGGCTTTTGTGGCAGCATGGTGCCCTGCAGCAGCTCTCCTTAGACAATAATGAGCCCCACCGTGTGATGCCTTGATGCTGCTTGTTTGTGCGAAAGCTCCCCTAGTTTGGTGACCTTGTGGGTAAAATGCTGACAATCCAGACAATCCAAAAGGACTTTAAAAATTATGTCTCAGGATGGTATCCTCTGCCAGTGTCGGCGTGGTTTCAATCATTTTAGAGATGCTTTTAGTTATAGTGATGGACAGAGAAGTGAACATGACTTCAACTAGAATGAAGGACTTTAAACACACACGCAGACACACATACACACATATTCCCAAACACACATGCACAATATATATAGGTATATACAGTACATGCTGTATATATTTATATATATATATATATATATACAGTTATACACTGCAAAGTTACTGACCAGTCAACTGTGGTTCTGTGTGGCTCAGTAGGTAGAGCATGGCGCTGACAACCCTTAGGCTGTGGGTTCTATTCCCATTGGGACCACAAACTGAAAAAAATGATGCATTCACTACTGTAAGTCACTTTTGATAAAAGCGTCTGCTAAATGCCATATATTAACTGAATATTTATGAAATCGGAAGTTAGCCTGCACAATTAGGCCTTACCAGTTCCAAGCTCTCACTGATGCAAAAAGGTGAGCATTACACCGAAATTATTTTATATTGATAGAAATACTTGGAAGACTATCAAAATTTGCCAGAGGTGAGCTCTTGGTACAATTGCTAAAGAATACAGATGGGAAAATTGACCGTATTTTATATAAAGAAGGGCCAAAAGGTGTCTGTGTCTGCATTCATGCTGGCACGTGTGTCTGTGTCTGTGTGTGTGTGTGTGTGTGTGTGTGTGTGGATGTGTGTGTGTGTGTGTGTGTGTGTGTGTGTGTGTGTGTGCATGTGTGCGCGTGTATGTGTGTGCATTCTTGCTGGCATGTGTGTATGGGTGTGCATGCACGCACATGTGTTTGAGTGTGTGTGTGTGCATGCACGTGTGTGTTCCTGCATTTGTGTGGGACGTGTCTGATTGTGAGGCAGGGGATGATGGAGTGCTGTCTGGTTCAGCATGTCTGATTGAGGACAAGGAGAGACAGTGGGAGCAGATGAAACGCCCACTCGGCTTTGGCATCAGACTCTGGCTCCTCATTCATTAGTCCACCAACTCAAACACATTTTCCTTGATTTCAACTCATGTTTGTGTGTGTGTGCCTGTGTAAGTGGGTTTGTGTGTGGCAAGTCTGTTTAATGTTAATGAGTCACAATTAGTTTTAATGTTCTTCATAAATGTTTGTGTGTGTGTGTGTGTGTAGTAGAAAACAAACTCAGTTGTAGCTTGGCACTGTAGCTGATAGCTGAACTTGTATGGTTGGTGCATAGAAAAACACAGTTCTCACTACATCTCCCTCTTTCTCTTTCTCTGTCTCCCTCTCCCCCTCCCCCTCTCTCTCTCTCTCTCTCTCTGCCTCTGTCTATTTCTCAGATTTACTGAAGGATTTACCATAAGGCACTCCACGGCAGGGTCAGGGTTTAGTCCTCGCCTTTAATGACCATATGTGAAGCACAACGAGGTGATGACCTCAATTGAACACCTTTTGGCCTCACCTGTTACCACAAGCATCTGTAGATGAGGCACATTTCAGACACACATACTGTGACACACTCAAGGGTTGGGAGAGTGTTCACTCGACTGAAAACGATAAATTCACTGTCCACAACAAAATAAAGGAAATTCAAATCTTTATTTTCTGTTTGGTGTGAGCAGGAAAAAAATGTTAATCGTAACAAAACAGTCCAATCCACATTCCAATCGACTCGTCGATATCTGTAAACAGGGTTCGGCACACGAAGACGGAATCTCAGACGGTCCAGGGTTGGGCTAGGCGGGGGGAAGTCAAGCAGGCGAGGGTCAAACACGGGGCGGGTTCTCAGACAGTCACGGGTAATGGCACACAGCAGCTTCCTCCTTCCAAACAAGATCATACACAAAGCGTTAATATTCTTTCGTTCTTTTTCTACTCACTTCCTCCGTTGATTTCCCGGTTAAGGTACTCTCCCGTGTGTGTGTGTGATTTCCCTTTTCTTGCGCCTCCAATCCGTGTGTTGATTCGCTGCAGCTGGGTGTTGTGAATGAGGAACAAGTGTTGTTAATTTCACCGATTGCCACGGAACTCCATATCTGGGCATTGGTTTGATTGTCAATCTCAACAGTGACGACGCAGGAACTCCATGTATGGGCATAGAGGTAAACACCGGGAAGCGTACATATCGGTTTTCCACCACCTCTCCTCTCATACACCCCTGCTGGCTGCCACAATACATACACACACACACACACACACACACACACACACACACACACACACACACACACACACAGGTAAAAGCTCAGACATTTGTTTCGGCTCTCCAATAAACACTATTCCTACAAACTATTTATACATATTTATTAATAAATTCACTTCAGGGTGCCATCAACATTCAGAATAACACAAATCACATTCACCATACACCATTTTTTAGAAATATGCAAACATTTCGTGACAAGAATGCACATGAACTAAAAATTGAATAACAAAGTCAAAATTACATTTAATTTGTGGCCACACCTCCTTGCATGCTACAACACAATATGAATGGCGTATGGTGAGTTATGGTGGCCATTCTGTCGCAAAATGGCTGCTGTGCATCACCCAGGTGGGTGCTACACATTGGTGGTGGCTTCACTATAAAGCAGTTTAGGTTGCTTGAAAGGCACTACATGAATGTCATCCAGTCTTCTTCTTCTTATTATTATTAAATCGAATAACGGGCAGGCTCAAGCCCACCTCTCAACTCGTCAGTTTCCTCAACCTCTTCACCCCTCTTTTATATTTATGGAGTGTTTTTCAGGGGTGGGGGGGCACACGAGGGCCAGCTACACCATCAGCAAGGCACAGCACAATGCATTCTGAGGAGACTGGAGGGATACCATATGGGGAAAAATATATGAATACAGATATTGAATTAGGGCGGCACGGTGGTGCAGTGGATAGCGCTGTCGCCTCACAGCAAGAAGGTCTCGGGTTCGAATCCAGGCCGGGGGCCTTTCTGTGTGGAGTTTGCATGTTCTCCCCGTGTCCGCGTGGGTTTCCTCCGGATACTCCGGTTTCCTCCCACAGTCCAAAGACATGCACGTTAGGCTAATTGGAGAGTCTAAATTGTCCGTAGGTATGAGTGTGTGAGTGAATGGTGTGTGTGCCCTGCGATGGATTGGCGACCTGTCCAGGGTGTATTCCTGCCTCTCGCCCGGAACGCATGCTGGGATAGGCTCCAGCACCCCCCCGCGACCCTGACCAGGAATAAGCAGCTTAGATAATGGATGGATGGATGGATGGATATTGAATTAGTTCCTTTATCTGTCCTCTTGAAATATGAATATTATGAAAATAAAATCTTTACTCTATGGCCCCAGCTCTTGCCATGGCTTTACATGCATCTACCATTAGCCTTATATGTGAAACATGATGTTACGTTATGTATTTTTGTGTTCTGCTTGTTTTTGTATTCTATTATTTTCTCCAAGTTTGTTTATTATTCATGTTAGTTCCCCCGTCTGTCTGTGCTCCTTGTTATTCGAGAATCCACTCCTTGTCTTTGTCGTTGCACTATTCGGGTGATTGCGGCTATATGGGTTTCTGCCTTATTTCGTATCTCGTTTACTTTTTTCTTTCTTTCTTGTTATCTGTACATATTAGTTACGTGGATATAGTACTAACCAACTTGGGTACGTTACTAACATTTACTAATTACTAATTATCTTGTGTTTCTATCTGCAGCTGTCATTCTCCCTCTCGTTCTCCTATCCCTGTGCATTTCTCCCTTCTCACATTCTCTGCACGTGTTTCCACCTACGCGCTCATCCCCTCCGAGCTGTGCACGTGTCTACCTGCTTTTCCAGGTCGTTTGTTATTATTGTGTCTGTGTGCTTTCCAGTCCGTGTCTTTCGTCTCCCCTTGTTATTGTATTAGTGGTCCTCATTGTTCTCACCTGTGTTTTTGCCCCTTTCCCCTCCCAGTCACACCTGATTCCTCTTGTGTTATCTTCCTCGTTTGTTTAAGTTCCTAGTTTGCACTCTCTCTTCGTCAGAACGTTGATCAAGTTTCCCAGTGCCGATTGTCAGTAAGCCTGTGTTATTTTGTGATTCCCGAGACACCCTTTGTTTTGACTTCATGTTTTGCCCGCCGATTCTGTTTTGTTTGCCTTTCTGCCTGTTTGGTTTTTGATATTTCGACTGCCCCTTGACTACTCTTATGGATTTTTTTTTTTTACCTTTTCGGATTCTGATAACTGGCTTTGATCTTGGACTGATTAATAAACGTTCCTTTTCTGCTATACCCTGGTCTGCATTTGGGTCACACATGGTTCAATATTGCTCATGGTTATGTTTCTGTGAGGGCTGGTAGGGGTGAGGCCCAAGCGCGACCAATAGTGAATAATAAGGAAGACACTAAAACCCAATAGGGAGCGAGGGGCGTTAACCCACGAGAATTAGTTACAGAAAATAAAGTCAAACTCCCAACGTACAACGAAATAATAACTACCCCAATTAGAAAGGGCGAAATAAAAGCGGTCCGCGAACGGAACCGAACGATAGTAAAACTGAAATACTGACGTGTAGCCCAACACCACACGCGGAGGAAAAAAGGAAATGAAATAACTTGTCGCAACAAGCGAAAAGAAAACAAAGCTGGAATAAAACCCAGAAGCCTAAGACGCAGTTTAGGAAACGAAACAACAAAAATAAGTGCCCTGGGTATTTCGGTAAATAACCCCGAAATACAGACCAAACAAAATAAGGAGAAAACTAGACTTCCGTAGAAGTGGCGAGAAAGTTAGAGAGAAATACGACTTTCCTAAATAAGTATTTCTCAATAGTTTTTCTAAGTAAGATTTTTCTAAATAAGTTTTTCTAAGTAAGTCTCGAAGACAGATACCGTGCACGGCTTCAACGCCAAATGAATTAGACACTGAAGCACAGAGTAGTGAAAGCAGCGAGCTTAAGTAGGCAGAGAACACCTGAAAACAATCCGCTAATTAGCTATGGAGATCAGCAGGAACGTACTCACAAGGATAGAAAAAGAGTACGCCCACACGGGGCTAAACAGGCACTCAAACCATGACAGGACCCCCCCACTAAGGAGCGGCCCCAGACGGTCTTTCAGCCTTACGCCTGTGAAAGTCCCGGATTAATTCAGGATCGCAAATGTTCCTAGCAGGGACCCATGAGCGCTCCTCAGGCCCATAGCCCTCCCAATCGATAAGAAATTGTCTACCCCTACCCACCCGTCTTTCAGCCAGAATCTGGCGAACTGTATACACCGGTCCCCCACCGACGAACCGAGGGGGTGGCGGGACATCAGCGGGAGCCAAAGCGCTAATGAGAAGTGGCTTGATACGGGAGATGTGGAAGGTAGGGTGAATTTTCATAGCTGGCGGCAATTGCAACCGCACCGTGACGGGGTTAATTTTGCGGGTGATCTTAAACGGGCCGACGTAGCGGGGTGCCAGTTTACGAGATTCGACTCGCAAAGGCAGATCCCGAGTGGACAGCCATACCCGCTGTCCTGGCCCGACGGTGCCTGTCAGCCAGTCTCTTCTGGGTCGAGGACGCCCGCAGTAATGCTGACCGGACTCGCTTCCAAGTATCAAATCAAGTTTATTTGTATAGCGCTTTTCACAACAGAATTGTCACAAAACGCTTAACAGAGGGGGAACCCAGGCCTAGACCCCCCCAAAAGCAAGCCTAACGGCAACAGTGGCAAGGAAAAACTCCCTAGGTAAGGAGAAACCTTGGGAGGAACCAGACTAAAAAGGGGGGGAACCCATCCTCTTCTGGCCGGCACAGGGTATGTCCAAAAAAGACCATGTCATGGTCAGTCCAAGGTTAGTCTGAGTTAGGTAGTCAGCGGTGGGGGGGCTAAACCACGCGGAGAGGGTCCAGATCCAGGAACTGGGGTTGGCGTGGGGTGAGGGTTGATGGGGGCAGCTCACACTTCTCGCAGGATCTGGGGCTCGGGGCAGGTGCCCCCGAGTCAGAGGCCGAGGCAGAGAAGAGAACATGCAGTCAGAAAAAAAAAGCAGTGCTATAGCCAGTAGCATTATGTAAGAGCAGGGGAGCACAAGCATAGGAAATATACAGATAGCCCCAACAGGTGTAAGCTATGGCAGCATACCTATTAGGAGAGGGACAGAGAAAACACGCAGCCATGTGAGAGTTCCAAACAATCCACACCTGATCAAGGATAACCAGCATAACAGTGGTGGTAACACATTGAGGAGGTGACAGTATGGAAAGTTTCTCACTCCATAAGACACTAAGGCACGGCCTTCTCCATCTCTCCACCTAGACTATGTTTGGCAGTAAGCTAGGCTGAAAAGATATGTTTTTAATCTACACTTAAAAATTGAAACTGTGTCCGAATCCCTAACATGCCTTGGTAAACCCTTCCACAACAGAGGAGCTCTAAAAGAGAAGGCTCTACCACCAGCTGTGCTCTTCAAAATTCTAGGGAGTAATAGATGGCCGGCTTCTTGTGAACGAAGCAGTCGTGTCGGCTTATAGGGGACAATCATTTTGGTCAGATATAAAGGTGCAAGTCCGTTTACTGCTTTAAAAGTTAGCAACAGTACTTTATAATCAGCCCGATATTTAATAGGAAGCCAATGTAGTGATGCTAACACTGGAGTAATGTGCTCATACTTTTTGGATCTAGTCAAAATACGTGCCGCTGTATTCTGTACTAGTTGAAGACTCTTTAGAGAGCTACTAGAGGAGCCGGATAATAAGGCATTACAATAGTCTAGCCTCGATGCAACAAAAGCATGCATCAAGGTTTTAGCATCCTCTAATGACAGAAAGTGCCGAATTTTAGCTATGTTTCTTAGGTGAAAGAAAGCTACTCTGGAAGTGTTTTTAATATGAGTGTCAAATGTAAGGTCCTGATCAATAATAAAACCAAGGTTCTTAACCATAATACTTGATGTAACTATGCAATCACCTGCATTTAACTGCAGATCCAACTTGTTCCTTAATTTTTTGGGGCCCAAAACCATCATCTCTGTTTTATCTGAATTTAAAAGCAGGAAATTTACTGTCATCCAGTTCTTTATATCAGAGATACAAGCCTCTAATTGAGTGAGTTTAAGTGTTTCACCTGGTTTCATTGATATGTACAGCTGTGTATCATCGGCATAGCAATGGAAATTTACACCATGTTTACGAATAACATTACCGAGTGGTAGCAAGTATAATGAGAACAGTAATGGTCCCAGCACTGAGCCTTGTGGAATACCATATTTAACCTGAGAGTAGTCAGAGAACTCTTGATCGAATTGCACAAATTGAAACCGGTCTAATAAGTATGATTTAAACCATGAGAGTGCCCGTCCACGCAAACCAACCAGGTTTTCTAGCCTATGAAGGAGAATCTGGTGGTCAATAGTGTCAAAAGCAGCACTTATGTCAAGGAGCACTAGAATAGAAACACAACCAGTGTCCAATGCTAACAGTAAGTCATTTACAACTTTAATAAGTGCTGTCTCAGTGCTATGGTTTGGTCTAAAACCTGATTGTAATGTTTCATATAGATTATTCGTTTTTAGGAAAGCAGTTAATTGTTGAGCTACAGATTTCTCTAACATTTTTGACAAAAAGGGCAGATTTGAAATGGGCCTATAGTTCTTCAGATTAACAGGATCAAGATTTGGTTTCTTTAGAAGAGGCTTGATTACTGCTACTTTTAAAGACCTAGGTACGCAACCCAATAATAGGGATGTATTTATGATATCTAACATGGGCTGGCCTAGCACAGGCAAAAGCTCTTTAATAAGCTTTGTTGGTATGGGGTCTAACAGACATGTAGATGATTTGGAGGACATAACCAGTTTACTGAATTTGTCCAGATCCAAGGGAGTGAAAAACTCAAGGGTCTCTACGCAACCCTGCTCCTGATAGCCCTGTGCTATCTCGGCAGTTGGAGTGCTAGATATTGGAGTCATTTTCATAATTTGTTCTCTGATTGTCTCAATCTTATCAGTAAACGAGTTCATAAAGTCATTTGAATTATAGTTAGAAGGATAACTGATGGAAACTGAAGACTGTTTTTTTGTCAGTTTAGCTACCGTGTTAAATAGAAATCTTGGGTTGTTTTTATTCTGGTCAATTAGTTTCGAGAAGTACGATGACCTAGCTGTAGTAAGAGCGTGCTTGTATTCGATGAGGCTGTCCTTCCAAGCAGAGCGAAAAACCTCTAAATTGGTAGAGCGCCATCTGCGTTCTAATTTTCTGGAAACTTGTTTAAGGGCACGGGTATGGTCGGTAAACCAGGGTGCAAGTTTCTTCTCACTGCATTTTTTTCTCTTGAGGGGTGCGACCGCATCAAGTGTATTCCGTAAAATGTGATTTAACGCATCAGTTTGATGATCAATTGACAAAAGGCTATTTGGGTCCTGACTTGATACTAAGGATTCGGGAAGTAAGTTTATAAATTTTGAAGCCGTCAATGAATTTATAGAGCGGCTGGAATAGTATTTAGGTTCGATTTAATAGGAATATTTACCTGAATTTCAAAAGAAATCAAAAAGTGATCCGATAGTACAGGATTATGGGGAGACACAATGATATTCTCGACATCGATACCATAGGATAAGACTAAATCTAAGGTATGATTGTGGCGGTGGGTTGGTTCAGATATATTTTGAACAAAACCGACAGAGTCAATAATAGCTGCAAAAGCCAGTCCTAAAGGGTCACTGTCATTATCAACATGTATGTTGAAATCTCCAACAATCACAACTTTATCCGCCATAGTTGCCAAGCTTGATAAAAACTCTGCAAACTCGGAGAAAAAACAGTATACGGTCCAGGTGGTCTATAAATAGTTATTAAGAGGAAGGATTGCACTGAGGTAACTAGATCTTTTGACCGTCCAGAAAGCATAGAAAGCGATTCAAAAGAGGAGAACTTATCCCCACATTTAGGTGTAAAACTAAATTTTGTCGAAAAAATCACAGCAACACCGCCCCTCTACCGGACAGACGCGGCGCTTGGCAGCTGGCATAACCATCGGGAGATGCCTCATTAAGTGCACTGTATTCGTCAGGCCTAAGCCAGGTTTCAGTGAAACTAATCAGGTCAAAACTATGGTCGGTGATTAGTTCGTTCACAAGAACTGCCTTGGGGGAAAGTGATCTAACATTTAACAATCCACATTTAAGATGCGTCTTACTACAGGCAACACTTACTGCAGGCTGAGAGGTTTTAATATAAATAAGATTGTGTACACAAATGCCACGACAGCCAGTGTGCTCAGATAGCTTTTTACTTCTAAAACCATTTCCAAAATGAGGACAGACACAGTCCCAATAGCTAAGCTAGTCACGGGTTTTGGAAGCTAGCAGACAGTGGTTTAGGACCAGAAGTCTGCTGCCTGGCTAGCGCTCTGAGAGGTCATAAACTTTGCGAATTTATACTACGGGATAATGTTCTAGATAATAGAAGAGAACCTCTCCAGTTCGGGTGGAGTCCGTCTCTCTTCAGTAAGCCAGGCTTTCCCAAAAAGTAGGCCAATTGTCTATGAAGCCCAAGTCGTTGTCAGTACACCAGTTAGCCATCCAGCGATTTAGCAACGTGAGTCTACTGTAGACTTCGTCACTCCTACGGGTAGGGATAGGGCCAGAGATAATTACTTCCCGACTGAGTGTTTTAGCGAGCTTACACACCGAAACAAAATTATTTTTAGTGATCTCCGACTGCCTAAGTCGGACATCGTTGGTGCCAGCGTGGATAATAATTTTAGAATATTTACGATTATTCTTAGCTAGCACCTTTAAGTTTGCCTCCACGTCGGTAGCTCTGGCCCCAGGCAAACATTGGACTATGGTCGCTGGTGACTCTATCCTCACGTCTCGTAAAATGGAATCGCCAATTATCAGAGCTTTCTCAGTAGGTGTATTACTGAGTGGGGAAAACGATTCGAAACGTGAGTTAGGTGTATGACCTCCTTGGGACGGCGACTATGCCTCCCTCGAACCGTGACAAAAGCGCCTTGCTGCGAAGGCTCTGCTGGGGGAATAGCACTAATGTCTAGGCTATTTAAACTCCCTGGTGCGTCCGGCGCCAACAGAAAAGACTCTATGTAACTCTCTCCTTCCTGAATCTGGCGAAGTGTCCGGATGCGGTCCTCAAGCTCAACTATTTTCTGCGCCAATTCTAAATTAAGTTCACACTTCCTACAAATACCAGTTACGTTAAACTTGGCGTCAGAACTAACACTAAACATATTGCACTCCAAGCAGGAAACAAGGGAGGAAGCCATGGTCGAGTTCCTTACCGTAATGTTTTCTTGGGTGTCGAACAGAAAACCACGGTGCTCGAGTCCCGTATAGGTTGGTTAGTTAGGAATAACCGAAAAAGATTAAAAAATACAAAAGAGTTTTGTATCCAAATCAGTATAAAAGTGTAGAAAATGCGGGCAGCGAAAACCTGGAGCAGCAGTTACTACAGCGCGCGTCGCGTTCAAAATGGAAACCGACAGTAGACCGACACCGCTGAACAAACCGGCCCGCAGAAGGGACACCAATATTCTCCTCTAGGTCAGGGAAGAGTGGAGGCTGATACCCTACTTGGGCCTCAAATGGCGAAAGGCCTGTGGAGGCGTTGCGCAAGGTGTTATGGGCATACTCGGCCCAGGGGAGGTACTGACTCCATGAAGTGGGGTTAGCACTGGCCAGGCAGCGGAGAGTATTCTCCAGCGTCTGGTTAGTGCGCTCTGTCTGTCCGTTAGTTTCCGGGTGGAAGCCCGAGGAGAGACTGACAGAGGCACCAAGCTGGGAACAAAATGATCTCCAGAAGCGGGCGATAAACTGAGGACCTCGATCCGATACCACGTCCATGGGTAAACCATGCAGTCGGAAAACGTGGTTTATGATAAGCCGTGCAGTCTCCGGCGCCGAGGGCAGTTTATGCAGGGGGATAAAATGGCCTGCCTTAGAAAAGCGGTCAACAACCACTAAAATGGCCGTATTGCCTTCTGAAAGTGGCAGCCCGGTGATGAAGTCTAAGGCAATGTGACTCCATGGCCGACTGGGAATGGGGAGAGGACGTAAGAGTCCCGAAGGTGGAAGGTGGGAACCCTTACTCCGAGCACAAACTGGACAAGCGGCAACAAACTCCCGAACATCGCTCTCTATCCCAGGCCACCAAAAGCGCCTCGCCACAAAGTCTTTAGTCCTGTGGACCCCTGGATGACCCGTGAGACGCGAAGCATGTCCCCACTGGAGGACCTGAGATCTGACTCTAGCCGGAACAAAAAGACGACCAGGAGAACCACCCCCCGGATCTGGCTCCAATCGTTGGGCCTTACGCACAACACCCTCGATCTGCCACATGACAGGGGCCATGATCTGGCCTGCAGGAATGATGGGTTCCGGTGGGCGATCGTCGTCGGAACGGTCGAAAATCCGAGAGAGAGCATCAGGCTTAACGTTCTTCGACCCAGGACGGTATGTTAATAAAAAATTAAAACGGGTGAAGAACAGAGCCCAACGGGCCTGCCGCGAATTGCGCCTTTTAGCCGTCTGGATGTACTGGAGATTCTTGTGATCCGTCCAGATGGTGAAAGGGTGTTCGGCCCCCTCCAACCAATGACGCCATTCCTCTAACGCTAATTTAACTGCTAGGAGTTCCCGGTCTCCTATATCATAGTTCCTCTCTGCCGGTGTCAGGGCCCGAGAGAAATAGGCACACGGATGGAGCTTCTGATCCTGGGGTGCGTGTTGAGACAAAATAGCTCCTACCCCCACCTCAGAAGTATCAACCTCTACCACAAATGGGAGGGAAGGGTTGGGAGTAACCAAGATGGGCTCAGAGCTAAACCGTCTCTTAAGTTCCGCAAAAGCGGCCTCCGCTCGTGGATTCCACTGGAACCGCGAGGATGCAGTCTTTTTGGTCAATGCAGTGATGGGGGCAGCGAGCGTACTAAAATTGCGAATAAATCGCCGATAAAAGTTCGCGAACCCTAAAAACCGCTGCATGTCCTTAATGGACCGCGGGGTGGGCCATTGCGTAACCGCCGAGACCTTTTCTGGGTCCATTTGGACCTTCCCCTCAGCCACAATGAACCCTAAAAATGACACTACGGGGGCATGAAAAACGCACTTCTCTGCCTTGACGAACAATTGTGCCCTGAGCAGAGCCTTTAAAACCTGCCGAACGTGTGTAACGTGCTCAGTCAAGCTGTTAGAAAAAATCAGAATATCATCTAGGTAGACAAAGACAAATTTCTCTAACATCTCTCTGAGCACGTCATTGACGAACGCCTGAAACACCGAGGGGGCATTAGTGAGCCCAAATGGCATCACTAAGTACTCATAGTGCCCACTATGAGTATTAAAGGCTGTTTTCCATTCATCTCCCTTACGCATACGCACTAAATTATAGGCGTTACGAAGGTCGAGTTTGGAAAACACCTTAGCTCCCTGGAGACGTTCGAATGCAGAGTTCATAAGAGGTAGGGGGTAGCGGTTTTTAACAGTGATGGTATTAAGACCAATATAATCAATGCAGGGCCTTAATCCCCCATCCTTCTTTTGGACCATCGAGGCCCGCAATAAAACGGGAACGGGATAATGAGTGAATGGGTAAACTCATTCTCCTAGCCCACTGAGCGTCCGCGAAACACTCAACAGCTCCGGAGTCAAGGAATGCGTCCACTGTAATGGAGTGCTGGCCCCATAATAAACGGACGGTTAAGAGGGTTCGGAAGCCTGTGGTGGTGGGTCTCGCTAGTGGCTTCCGTCCAGCTAGCGAGACGTGCGGTTTCCCGACAACCTTGGGCAGTTGTCCCTACTGTGCCCCCAGCATTTACAGTAGCGACAGCTTTCGTCACGGGTCGTGCCCTGTGGAGACTCACGCAGTGTCGAGCTGTCCACCTGCATGGGTTCCTCTCTATGAGAGAACGAGCGGGTGGAGGAGGGGGTCGGAACGTGAAAGCGCTCCGAGCGGTCCTTCCTCTGACCTCGCTCTCTCTCCCTCTCTCTGATACGGTTATCTATACGGATAGCAGTGGAAACCAGAGCATCAAAAGAGGTAGGAGGTTCGAGCACAGACAGGGCGTCTTTATCCGGGTCAGACAGTGCGTTGAGGAACAGTGTGGACAAAGGACCCTCTGTCCACCCTGTCTCCCCTGCCAGTGATCGAAATGTTATAGAGAACCCGGCCACTGTATCAGTACCCTGGCGAAGACGGGTTAGCCTCATGGCTGCCTCCTGACCGGAGATATCATGGTCAAACACCAATGCCATCTCTTTCATAAGTTGATCCGCATTATTCATCATGGCGGATTTAGACCTAATCAGAGGGTTGGCCCAAGCGAGAGCAGTCCCAGTTAGCAGAGAGAGAATAAATGCCACCCGGGAATCATGTGTGGAAAAGCATGAGGGCTGTGCCTTAAAAAAAATTAAACACTGGGAGAGGAACCCCCTACATTTTCCAGACTCCCCATCATACCTGAGGGGCAATTGGAGCTTAGGCTCTTTAATGGTGAGAGGATCAAGTTGAGGAGGAGGAGGATTAATAAGGACTGGTGATTGTGCACTTAACGTCATACGACGGAGATTGTCTGCTAATTCACGCAGACCCTCACCCTGGCTACGCAACTGAGCAACCATTTCCCCCTGTTGTTCTAAAACAGCCTGTTGTTGAATCTGGAGGACGTGAATGCCTTCCGCATGAGATGTTAAGGCTGCCTGTTGTGTAGCCAATACCTGGTCTAAAACCTGGGTGGTCGCTGGTGCCTGCATAATGGCTTCAGTGTACTGTGAGGGCTGGTAGGGGTGAGGCCCAAGCGCGACCAATAGTGAATAATAAGGAAGACACTAAAACCCAATAGGGAGCGAGGGGCGTTAACCCACGAGAATGAGTTACAGAAAATAAAGTCAAACTCCCAACGTACAACGAAATAATAACTACCCCAATTAGAAAGGGCGAAATAAAAGCGGTCCGCGAACGGAACCGAACGATAGTAAAACTGAAATACTGATGTGTAGCCCAACACCACACGCGGAGGAAAAAAGGGAAATGAAATAACTTGTCGCAACAAGCGAAAAGAAAACAAAGCTGGAATAAAACCCAGAAGCCTAAGACGCAGTTTAGGAAACGAAACAACGAAAATAAGTGCCCTGGGTATGTCGGTAAATAACCCCGAAACACAGACCAAACAAAATAAGGAGAAAACTAGACTTCCGTAGAAGTGGCGAGAAAGTTAGAGAGAAATACGACTTTCCTAAATAAGTATTTCTCAATAGTTTTTCTAAGTAAGATTTTTCTAAATAAGTTTTTCTAAGTAAGTCTCGAAGACAGATACCGTACCGGCTTCAACGCCAAATGAATTAGACACTGAAGCACAGAGTAGTGAAAGCAGCGAGCTTAAGTAGGCAGAGAACACCTGAAAACAATCCGCTAATTAGCTATGGAGATCAGCAGGAACGTACTCACAAGGATAGAAAAAGAGTACGCCCACACGGGGCTAAACAGGCACTCAAACCATGACAGTTTCCCAATGTTTTTTATTTAAGAAGGTAGGTCCACTGAGTAATCAATTCTCATTTTCTGTGATGACCTGAGGAATCAAAGTGGGTAGGGATTGGAGCTGGTGGGGGTGGCTAAATCTATAGAGCCAGTTCAGTGGACCAGGATGCTGAAGGTTAACACCTAAACTGGTGTGTAAACCCCTAAAATAAGTGCCTTGGGATCTGTAATGGCCACAGTGAGTCAGGACCTTGGTGTGATGTTTCATCTGAAGGATGGCGCAACAGTGCTGGGACATTGGATTTTATTTGGTCCCCACCAACATCAATTCTTGCAGCAATTTAATTTTTTGTTGCTGCACTTCTTTTTGTTTTCCCAGGTCTCCCATACAAATACAAATACAAACCAATCCCGGCCCTGCTTAGCTTCAGTACTAACCAATCCCAGCCCTGCTTAGCTTCAGTACTAATCAAGCCCAGTCCTGCTTAGCTTCAGTACTAACTAAGCCCAGTCCTGCTTAGCTTCAGTACTAATCAAGCCCAGTCCTGCTTAGCTTCAGTACTAATCAAGGCCAGTCCTGCTTAGCTTCAGTACTAACCAAGCACAGTCCTGCTTAGATTCAGTACTAACCAATCCCAGCCTTGCTTAGTACTAACCAGCCAAAAAGAAAAACATTAAAAAAATGTGTTGACATTAGTGAAATTCTGAGCTTGCCTGTTGCCCTTATAATCTAGACAACAGGTGATAAGGTTACCTTCGCAAAACGCAACTAGCCTGCTTCAACATAACATTTCAAACATCTGTATAACCCGGTTGTCTGTGCTGGATATGAGGCTGATATATTTAAAACTATGAAGGCTCCTTAGCTCTGAGATATGCAAATGCTGACACACAGATGGTTAAAGTAACAATGGTGTTATTTCCCACTGATACTGAATGAAAACAGGTCATTAGAAGTACCATTGCCCTTTGCTGTCTTACCCCATGCTACTGTACTGCCCTAACCTGCCCTACACTACCATGTGCTGCTCTATATCTCTTAGGATACAGCAGGCAGTTTCCCCAGCAGAAACAATCCTCAAACCATTGTTTCTGCAAGTGTGTCTCAATATGTATACGCCATAAAATAATGATTTCATATATTTATCACGAGCAGGGCTACTCAACGGCAGTCCTTTGAGCTGAAGCTCTCTTTAAGCCACTCACGCACTGAAAACTAGTCTGGGTGATGAATGGATTCAATCAGGGCGGACATTAGACTCAGGTGGTTAAGTGCCTGACTGAAGCAAAGACTCCTAGACCCCGGGGGGCCTTCCAGGACCAGGGACGAGTGTCCCTCATCCAGACAGTCAAGAATGGATAATCTGCCTACTAAACCAACTTTGATCTGTCTCCATTTTTATGTTTCATGGGGGAGGGGGGAGGAAATGTATAGCAAAGGAAAAAAAAATGGTTTCAGACAACGGGGGAGGAGGGTGGGGGGACTCAGCAGGGGAGGACACAGCCTGACAAGAGAGTATTTTCACTTTCACGCTGGTGCCGTGATATTTACAGAGAGGATTGTTCATGCCACAGATTCATGAGGCAGAAATGAACTGAAAACAACATTTGGGGAGAAGAAGGAGAAGTAATTATGGGATGTGTGGCAAACGGTGGCTTTCTTATACATTCTAGTAACAAGTAACAAGGGTGGTTAGGCTATACATTTTGAATAAAATGTAACACTTTGCGTTACTTATTATTACGTTATTATTATTTTTTATTTTTTGTATTCATAGATTTTGACAGATGTTCCTCTCCTATAATATCTGCAATGTATTTCCCTCCTTTAATTGTGATTACAGTTGCTTATTCCTACATAACAAAAGAGCTGACAGAACCCTTCATTTACTCAAGTGTTTCCCTTATTTTGGCACGTACCTGTATGTTCAAGGCATGGTTCACTGTCCATTTTAAGCTTGGCTGTTCATTGACATTCCACAGATGCATTGTCTTCTCCAAATGTGCTCCGGTGAAACAAATTTGTATTTATTTATTTATTCATTCATTGAATCATTAATTCCTAAAGTGTGTGTGAAGTAGGCCTCTGGCATGGCCGTACATTTCTGAGCACAAAATAAAGCACAAATAAAGCACAAATCAAGCACAAATCAAGCACGGTGGGGCAGATCAGGCATCTGTGGGACCGTTTTAACCGCAAATAAGAGTGTGCAGGCTTATTTGAATTTTGAACATGAGAAGTGCATTGGACAAAGGCAAAATAATAATATATGATAATATATGCCATTTAGCAGATGCTTTTATCCAAAGCGACTTACAGTAGTGAATGCATACATTTTTCAGTACACGTGGTGACAGTGTGAAAATTAGGAGTTGTGTGTGGGGGGGCAGGTGCTTCAATGAATCTGTGAAATCTATTTAATCTGAAGTGAAAATACCAGAAATTATGTAATTTCCCATGGAAGAATGGTGTTGCATCCCTCCAATAGAGTTCCAGACACTTGTCGAATCTAGGCACACTGAAACTGTTCTGGCGGCTTGTGGTGGCCCAGTTCCCTACACTTTATATTGGTGTTTCCTTTATTTTGGAAGTTACCTGTATCAAGATATTCAACCTATTCAAAGAGATCAATCACAGTACTGCTACTGTTTACTGCCTGCACAAGGCTGTTCCACTGCTCCCTATCTGCATAATGTATTACATTACATTGTCATTTTCTAATTAGCACCAGTTGGGCATGTTCGGCAGGTCAGAGACATTTTCAGAGCTTACAAACGTTGACTTCTCAAGGTTCCTGTGGTTAAAAAACGATTCATACAGTAACTGCAAATCCATAGCGAATGAAAGACTATAGCACAGAAATAGCAGCACCATTCATTAACACTCTTCAGGCTCTAAAGGCCTCTACATGCTTCTGCGTAAGCAACACGACCACTTATAAAACATAGATAAAAGCATAAAACTTTAAAGGGCACTAAGACTTTTGCCCAATAGCCTTAACGAAGCATGTACAAATGCTTCATTATCATGGTATAACATATTTATAAGTTATATAAAAGCAAATACAATGCTGACAAGTATGACAACACATGTTGGGCTGTAGTTTGAGGAGGACGGTAGCAAAAATGCACTTGGACAATACAGATAATGCACCTGGACGGTAGTGTAATTTCTCATATCGCCCATCGCGAACAGAATATTCCTCACCTCTGCCCAGTTTGGTAGTTTGGTTGTCGGCAGTAAAAGCGTTTGCATCAGCATGGGCTGGGAAGCGCAATGGGAGGCGTGTCAGTAAAAACAATAGTGCAACTTCTGTGTGCGATAATTCATTCACGTTTTTGTCCATCCAGACCACCGATTAACTCAAACGCAGGGCGTTATATGCTAGTCTGGTGACATTATTAGATAGAGGGGAGACATGCGAGAAATCCTGCATCACACAAGACTGTTTTGTGGACATGTTTTTGTTTTTACCTCACTCTGAGGCAAATAGTTGCAAAAACAAATATTTGAAATGTGATCTGTATTCAACTAAGCAGTTCAAAGTATTTGAGCTTTGCATTCGTAAGGAGTGGATTCATGCATTTAAATGAGAGAGAGAGAGAGAGAGAGAGATTTTCGCGACAACAAAATTGTGAGGGATAAGGACCCAGACGCAGATCAGGATTAGGCAAAAAGGAACGTTTAATTCAGGCAGGGGTCAAAACCAGTAGTCAGAGTAGACACAAAAGACACAAAATCAAAATCCAGAGAGTAGTCAACAAACAATCCAAAAAGTCAAAACCAAGAAGTCAGAATACGCAAACAAAACAGAATCGGCAGGCAAACTCGAAGTGAAAACAGAAGGGGTGTCTCGGGAAAATGCAACAGACTCTGGCTTACTAACAATCGGCACAGGGAATGATGATCAACGTTCTGACAAGGAGTGAACATAAACACGGAACTTATATACAAGCAGGGAAGGGAAACACAATAGGAATCAGATGTGACTGGGAGGAGAGAAGGGCAGGAAAACAGGTGAGAACGATAGGGTTCGCTAATACAATAACGAGGGGAAACGAAAGACACGGAACTGGGAATCACACAGACACATAGACAATATACGACCTGGAAGAGCAGGCAGACACGTGCACAGTTCGAAGGGGAGGAACGCATAGAGAGAATCTGCGTGCAAATGAAGCAAAACGTGAGAAGCGTACAGGGATAGGACAACGAGAGAGAGAATGATAGCGATAGATAGAAGCGTGAGATAATTAGTAATTAGTAATGTTAGTAACTTAATCTAAATCCCTAATGTTAGTAGATTAGTAGGTTAGTACTATATACATCTAACTAATATATACAAAGTGTTATAGGAAGAAAGAAGGAAGTAAAACGAGATTTTTTAAAAGTCGAATTTCCCGAAGTGCATGACAAAGACAAGGAGTGGATCTCGAACAAACAGGAACAATGACAGATGGGGAACAGAACGTGAATGAAACATGAATAATGAATGATAAATAAACAAAGTACAAAAACAAACCGAACAGACATTGCAAAACATAACAAAAATAGAGTACATAATTGGATGACATATCACTTGAAAATACAATGAGCAATTGTAAGGGATGAAGAGACAGACCACATGAGCTGAGAATCACAATGTATCAATGAAACATACTCAGGTAATACACTTAATAAACAGGTTTTAATAGAAGAGGCTTAGATTAAAATACACAAAATAACCTATACTTCCTCATTCCAGAAAACTGCAGCAAGCTATATCAGTTCAGAGAAAAGTGCTTTTCTCAGTAGGAAACCGATACGATCAATCCCGTTCCACCCACCATCCAATTCTGCGAATACACTTGATCACTGATTTCAATTATTAAACCATAAAAATATTAATATCAATATCAATGATCAATATATGGAGAACAAATCTGTTCCGTGGTAGCCTTCTGTCACCTTCTTCCCCCACTGCCACACATACTGTATCTCCTAGTTGTACACAGTTACTGAACTCTATGTTAGTGAAGATCGAGGCATTATATTCTATATTCGTTGTATGACTTGTATGTAGGTCTTGATTTTAACTCTGAATAGTGGATGGGGTTTGCACTCAAAAAATAACTACCTGCCACTTCTGCAGTGTATTAATTCATACATTTGTTGCAGAGTGAAGCCAGGCAGGACATTTTGGTATTCAAGCCAACTTTTCCAACACTAACAAACTGCTATTTAGATTTTTTAATTATTTTTCTTTTTTAATCTTTTCTTTTGTGAAATTGATTTTAATATTCCTTCAATGGGTATAGGCACCAAGCTGGATTTTGCTCACTCTTTTTTTCTAATTTAATACCTACACCGCTGCATCATATCTAATGTGTAGCTTACAGCCCCCAAATAATTGCTTACCTAATACAAGTGCATTTGTTTAAAGTTAACAAATCACTGGCAGTGAATTGTTTTGCTGTTTGTTTGTTTACATTACCCAAAGCAAATGAATTACGCTGATTATTAGACTTAAGGAGGATACTAAAATGCGCATGCATCGTATCGACATGCTCTCATGTGTCAAAAATGGTTATTCATTAAATGTTCTGTATGCTTTTGATGTTGGAAATTGTCATTTCCTGTCATTTTTACTTGGAATTACAAATATGAAGCAACGGGGACATAAGAGCGAGTTCTACATTGTCTTTGACAAATTCCAAAATTCTAATTCTATTTGTCATTCTCCTCTTTGGTATTTATGTTTCTTTAGGGGTGTGTTATGGTTTAGTGGTTCGTGAACTGGGCAGTATTTGACCAGAGTACTGGGGATGAGAAACACGATGCAGTTGCACCCTTGAATGGAGAACCTAACCTGAGCCACTTCAGTGGATGCGCAGCTGTCCACATGGGCGACGTGTCTACTGTAAGCTGTGTGCGCTACAAAGGGATAAAGGCTTCTGAGAAGCAAATATGGCATGAATATTTTTGAGTACCCCCACTTTGGACTTATCTGCCCACAAAAACGTTTTATATTCCCTGTCTATTACATGGATAATGCGTTTCCCGATTCCAATTGGCCAGCACATGTTGTTCATTTCAGAGCTCGCAAACAAAACGCTCGGAACATCTGGTGACAAAAGCAGTGTCGTGAATCTGTAATATGCCTTCATGGTGAGGCGTGCGACTGTTTAAAGTCAGGGACCGAGGGAAATTCCTCGGTGAAAGATGTCTTACTGCCCCAAAGCCAGGGAACTAATTTCTGCATAACTCTTCTTTTTCATTAACCAAAAAGGAAGGACTCAAGTCAGTACTGAATGCAAAAAAAGAGAAAAAAATAAAATAAACATTTGTGATCTGACAGTAAGTGTCAAAGAAGTACTCGGATGCTCCAGATGGAGTTTTTGGCTGCTGTAGAGGAGCCCTGTGGTGCGCGGATGTGTGTGTGTGTGTGTGTCTGCATGTGTTTGTGTGTGTAAGCAACTCTGTGTTTCTGTCTGTATGCGCATATGTGTCTTTGTATGTGCCGGGTGTGCAAGTGTGCATGTGTGTGTGTGCATCTGCATCTGGGTATGCATATGTGCACATGTCTGTGCGTGCGTGCGGCTCTGTGCAAGTGTGTGTTTGTGTTTGTGTTTGTGTGTGTGTGTGTGAGTGTGAAATCAGTTTTGTGTATCATGGCTTATTATTGACAAGGAAGCAGTGACTGGCATTTAATATGAGACAGTCAGCCCATGAAGCAGTGAGACCCTATATGTAAACTCCATGCCTCACAGAGGGTCTTGTTAATCGTCAGATTAAAACTCTGGGAGAGCATGATTATTATGGCACTCTCACTGGCGGCTTCCCACGCTGCCAGCCCACCTGACTAGCTGCACCTGTTCAAAACCTGCATGGAAGAATCCAGATGCTTTATCCAGGTCTTCTGAGCTGGTCACAGACACTGAGCGTCAGCATTCAGAGCAAGGCTTTTATTAAATTCCAAAATGATTGATTTAAAGGCAATGTAATATCTAGAGCATGTCTTCTTTTAGTGGTGGGTGCGCACACACACACCCCCAAACACACACACACACACACACACACACACACACACACACACACACACACACACACACACACACACATTCTTGCAAAAACCCACATGCACACAAAACCGTACAAGAAATAACTTACAGGTGCCAAGAATGGAGATATTGGATAAAAGATTGGCATATATCCTTGTTGCGGTTATTGCTGTCGCTGTTGTTGTCGATGTTGATATTGCTAGACCGCTAATGAATTTGAGTTTTTAAATCAATAATCAACTGCAAGAAGGCAAGAAGTTTCGACTTTAGGCTTTGACAAGTAATACAAATGGTGAGGTTTTACTGGATAAAGCTTCAGCTATTTTTCATCACTTACTGCTTACTGCATTGTGTCATCCCTCATACTGGTGATTTTATTCCTCATAAAGCACTGCCAGTATGTAGGAATCATTTGTTAAGAATTGACAAATATAATGAAGGAGTTATGACTGCTTCATGAGGGCCTTAGGAAAATGTACTTTGTGCAAAGTATAGTTATGTGGGACGATCTGCCTTCTTTGAGTATGCTAGTTGAGTTAATTACATGATATGATTTAAAAACTATAAAACTATGTAAATCATAAGATTGCAAATAAAAACTGACAAAATTCAATCATAAAAATAGCATTGCAAACAAAAGCTATAAAAACTGATTTATATATATAAATATCATAAATAATATATGGAAATAGCAATCAATAAAAATAGAAAAAAGCCAGAGACTTTTTCCTCAAATCACAGTCCTCGCCATTTTCAAACACAGCACTCTGGCCCATCTTTGCTTGCTCTACCTGAGAAAGGAAAACCAGGACCAAATTTGGAAAGATTTGAGTAACCCTGCCTTACCCCCGATGCTGCATTAGAGAATCACTAAAGCAGCCCTACATTTCTTCCATCAGTTTGTGGAGTTTGCCCTCAGATAAAAAGTCATAAAGACTCTTCAGATCTTCTCTTCTGGGGGATGTATGTTATAGGTGTAAAAATATAGCATATAGCACAACATTACATAAAAGAATGAAGTAGCATGATCAAAACTTTTTTCCATGCATTTATTGGACGTGTGTGTGTGCGCACGCACATATTCACTCATGAATATACAAACACACATGCACTCAAGCACACAAAAAACACACACTCACAAGCAAACACACGCAGTCATGTGAACATGCACATTTGCACAAACACACACACACACACACACACACGTAAAATCACATATGTCTTAGAGGGACAGTTTAAATTCAACAGTTTTATGACAGAAACGTTGCTTTACTTGTGTTATTTTGTATTCATTTGAGCCTGTTCGCAGACACGCAAAGTTGTTTTGTGCGGATGCCTAAAGACAGACAATGCTGCTGTACAAAACCCAGGAGATTGTTGTCCCTAACCTTACCGGGAAGGTCACATCTGAGCTTTCCGTCATACAGCAGCCCAAAGATTCATTGTGTGGCCTCCACATCATGCATACAAAAGGTGTATTAAACTAAAAGCCGATTCAACGTTGCACTTACCGAAATGCCGTTTGAGTCTGCAGCCTTTCAGATTGATATCATACGAAATTAATATTTCATTTCAGATCATTTGGCAATGGTCAAATTCCTTTTAAAAATGTGAACATTACAGCTACGGTTCCCTCTATTCACGCCTTTGATAGAGATGAGGAAAGAAGGCTTTATAAAATAAACAATACAGGTAATGAGCTATATTGTATGCTAAAAAAAATTAGGAAATTGTGTTCTTTTATATTAATGGTTAATAAGTATGGCTGCATCAGGGCTGACAGGGAAACGAGAGAGAGAGATGAAAGGAGGGGGAGAGGAAGGGAGAAGGAAGGAGGGAGAGAGAGGGAGGGAGAGAGTAAAGGAAGGAGGGATAGAGGAGATAGATGGAGGGAATGTGAACACAGGTGCAGTGAATTCCCTCCTCATTAAACCAAGGAGCACGGTACAGTTCCCCACATCCCTACCCCTGCATGCAATTACCTAATTCCTTCTCTCAGCCTGTCCTTGCCAGGCCCTGACAGAAATACTAATATTTTCATCTTCATATTTCAGGTGCCACACTGCACTCGCTGCCCGAGTTATGAGAAGGATGTGCAAAGTTGTGTCGGATAAAATAAAGAGCTTCCTCTGCCATGAGAGGTGCATGAGAGCGGTTGCCATGGCCACAGACACAGACTTTGCAAATGTTGTAGTTTTTTCAAACTTATTTACTTAATCTGCTCCCCTCCCCGCCCGAAAGATAGCAACTGATGGCAAACATTATATCTCTAAGCTTTAGACATTAATATCCATAAAAATTGTGATTTGCCAATATTTTACATATTTTATTTATTTATTTATTAACATTAATTATTATCCTTAGGCCTATATATAGACAATGTATTACAATTCACAATTCATAAATCATTTCTGAGCAAATACAATTCTCCATGGAAGATGAATGATGACACAGCACATGCTATTTATGTGAAATGCTATCCTCAAATGTGATATAACACATTATAACACGTTATAAACAGATAGGTCCACTCCTGGATTTTCATGATAAAGCATAGATAAATAAAATGTCCATGCATAATTTTTATATCGTTGTGCCTGGCACTAAAAATCTCCTTTTATCTCCTTCAGCCACCTCAGCTCAAGATCCAGGTTTTAAAAGTGTTTCACTTATTAGCGCGAAGATAAGAACATTGCCATTAACTTAAAAACAAAAGTGAATGGCAAAATAAATAAGATCAGAAGTTCAGAAACTGAACTGTCTTTACCTAGTGACCAAATAACTTTGCTAGTGGAAGAATACACCTTAAGGTCCATTCAAGTTTTCCATTTAGTTCTCTGCTTTGTGTCGTGTCTATCAATGTCCCCTAGCAGTACTTGAGATATAAATCACGGTTCTTGTTCCATATCTCTTCATTGTCTCAATTTCAATTTCAATGTGGAAGAACATTTTTTTTAAAGAAAACTAACATTCAGCTATGAGATTGACATATATGGCCTTTGAGATTAGCATGCATTTGTCAAGTAGCCCAATGGCCTTATGTACAAAGATTCTAAGAGTAGGAGTGCTGATCTAGGATCAGTTTAGCCTTTTAGCTCATAATGGATATGGTTAGGATATGGACAGGGGAAACCTGATCCTAGATCAGCACTCCTGTTCTTCAAATCTTTGTACATATGGCCCCAGGATTGGAAGACAGCGTTCATCACACGCCCAAACAAACGCGCTTCCCCAGACTCCAAACAAAGAGAAGGGCAATTCCCTCCTTTCACTCCCTCCTTCCTTTCCGGTTTGCTGACTGTTCACTTCCTACACCATGTTGTTTTTTTTGTGTGGTGCTGAATCATTTTCTAAGCCCAGAGATGCCCACACTGTGCGATAAAGACATCAACACTCTATCACGCATCGATTTGAATGGCAGCTCCAATGCGCTTGGAGAAGGACCCGGATTAATTTAATTGTGAGGTTAGGTGATTTGTCTACCTAGCGACAGCACAAATTAAGACGAATGAGCCCCTCCTGTCTGTAGATCACTAACATCTGAGATGGGACGGGGGGTCGGGGGGGAAGGTTACAAGGGAAAAGCTGATTTGTTTTTCAAGGAGAAAAAAAGGACATGATGATGAACTAAATAAATGTTGGACTGCTTTATGGTCGTTGTTGTTTGGGGAGGTCTAACAGGTAATTTAGGTGTCGATATATGAAGTCTTTGCAGTCAAAGACTAATTGTAGACTAGGAAGTTATCACCTGGGAAATGTGCTGCAAGGTGCCTGTAACCTATTGCGGTTTAACTTAGGAAACATTATTTATTTTTTCTCCGTAAAATAAGTCAATTGAATGTTAACCGGCCTGCGTGATGCAATTCCTTCCTTATTCCCACCAAAATGTGCCACCTCCAAAGCCAGAAATTGCCAATAGATTAACCGAAGCAATTCAACTTTATGTTGCTGTGTGGTTGCATTCCTCGTTATACCACATGCCACGGACTTAGCTTGGAGTAAGGGTGCATTTATGCACTTGCTAGTAGCATGCCAGGTTCACCAACCACTGAGCCAAAGTTTTGAACAAAGAATGCTCCAGGTTTTACAGCCTTAGAGCCTTATCTTGTAGTCTTTCTGAATTATATGTATTTTCAGAAGTAAAGTTTAAATTAGGATAGTAAAACACTTAAGACTTTAAGTAGACACATTTCCAGCCCTGTAATTCAATTGTGGCTGCTGTTGCAATTAAAGTGTAATTGGTATTGCTATTAAATTGTGTTACAGCGTAATTAATGTGCTTTTTAGGTTTGCAGTCACGTTAGATTTGTGAATACCTGCTCCCTTTTAAATTAAACCCAAAAACCTAAACTCTCATTTAGTGGAATCCTTCATCATATACCCAACATGCGTTTTTTAAACAATAGTATTTACTTAACTTTAACCTATTCACTGTTGTTTATTTGCTACAAAATGTCAATATTTTCAGGTTTTCCAAATTCATCGTTCTTAAAATAAATATATAACTCCAAAACACAGATTAAGCAATTCAAAGAAATACAGTTAACACAGTGCATTACAACAAAAAAGACAGTACAGCAAGTTAGATGGCTTTGTTCAGATGTTGGACATAGGCTGGACAGGGCTGGACTGGGACAAAAAATAGGCCCTGCCATTTGGCTCAGACCGGCCCATCCAGTGGCGCCCATTTTCTGTCGACGGGGTGCTACGCGAAAAGCTGAGACCAGTTCGTTTATTTCGCGGACCGGGGTGCTACGCGAAAAATTATTCCGCCCCTCGAATACCCGGTCCGTGGTATAATATATATATATAGGCTATATAAAATAATTCTACCGCCCTACCGGCCCTACCGGCCCAAAACTAGACCGGCCCACCGGGCATCTGCCCGGTAGACTACATAGCCAGTCCATCCCTGGCCATAGAGATGGAACATACACTTTTGTCATATTCCCGATGTTCCTGTCTCGTTTTTTCCGTTGTCTTGTTCCTCCCTTGTGATTGTTGTGTTAATTGTTTTATTATTTTCAATTATTCTATTATCATTCCCTCATTACTCCCCATCATGTTCACCTGTTGCCAATTCCGTCATCCATTCCGCACACCTGCTTCCCATCATTTCCATCAGCCCTGCAGTATATCTACCCCGGTTTTCCAGTCACTCTTCGTCAGATCGTTGTTTCCTCTACCTGGTAGAAGCTGACGCCTGTTACTTGTTTTCCTACGCTGTGTTTACTGTTCTCTCCGTGTTGCATGTTTTGTATGTTTACCCGTGTTCTTGTCGTTTTCCCCTCGTGTTCAGGTCCATTACTCCTCCGTCCACCAGCTCTGTTCGTCCTGCCAGCCCCGCCTGCCTGCACGCTTAGCTGCCTCCCCGGTTCCCTCCTGTCTGTCCTCCTGTGCATCCCCTCCAGAATCCAGCCCATCGTCTCTACTACCTCTGTCATCGCTTGTTTCATTATTATAATTCAATTTTCACTCTCCATCCTAACCTTCCGTGTCTGTGTTTGGGTTCGTTCCTGTTCGTCATAACAGAACGATCTGACCAAGCATGGACCCAGCGGACACTAACCAGATCCGTCAAGCCCTGTCCCTACAGGGCGTTCTTGTCGGCCAACAGGGTCAATCCATCCAGGAGCTGACGACAGCGCTGCACTGCCTCTCCACCAGCGTAAAGGAGAACAAAGATATTTTACAAGACTTGTTTTCACAACGCGCTGTCCAAGGAAGTTCCCCTCCTGTCGTTGCTTCACCCCCGGACCCGCCAGTTTTCCTGCACAAGGAGCCTCACGTGCCTGCTCCTGATCGTTATGCCGGAGACCTGGGTATGTGCCACGCCTTCCTCATTCAATGCTCCCTGGTTTTCGAGCAGCAGCCTACCTCGTATTCCACTGATGGGTCCCGCATCACCTACATAATGGGGTTGCTCAAGGGGGATGCGCTGGCATGGGCGTCCGCCTTGTGGGGGAGCAATTCTTCTTATTTCACCTCCTACTCCCGCTTCGTTTCAGAATTAAGGAATGTCTTTGACCACCCTGTCCGAGGTACGGACGTTAGTCAACGGTTGTTCACCATTTACCAGGGTGCCCGTTCTGTGGCCGACTTCGCGGTGGAGTTCCGCATCACAGCTGCGGAGTCCGGTTGGAACGACCGGGCGCTCCAAGGGGCTTTTCGGCACGGTCTCAGCGACTCTTTGAAAGATGAGTTGGCTGCCAGGGAGGACCCAGCTAATCTCGACGACCTCATTTCCATGGTCATCAGACTTGATAACCGCCTCCTGAGCGTTACCGGGAAAGAGCTGTCCGTCGTCCCTCCATCTCCTCTTCCCGTGGCTCTCCTCTCTACCCTCCTAGATCGAGACCTGAATCCCCTGCTGCCTCTCTTCCCAGCCTTGTCTCTACTGCAGCCGTCTCCGAAGAGGTTCCCATGCAACTGGGTCAGGCTCGTCTCGCACCTGCTGAGCGTCTCCGGAGGTTGCAATCGGGATCCTGCATTTACTGCGGTCAGTCTGGGCATTTCCTGTCTTCCTGCTCCCTTCGACCAAAAGAGGGGGCTCGCCAGTGATTCTGGGGGTCCTGGCAAGTCGTACTACTACCCCACATACTCCGCGACCTCATATGCAGCTCAACGCCGTGTTGTCCTGGAATCAGCAGTCCTTGCCCTTGTCTGCATTAATCGACTCCGGTTCTGACGAGAACTTCCTGGATTCCAACCTCGTTACCCAAGCTGGCATTGCGTTGGAACCCCTCACTACTCCTCTGAATGCTAACGCTCTCAACGGCAAGCTCCTCGCTCAAGTTACCCACCGCACCGTACCCCTTCACCTCACCCTTTCCGCAATCACCACGAGACCTCCAGTTTCACGTCCTCTCCTCACCCCACGCTCCCTGGTCCTCGGCCAGCCTTGGTTGGTGGCACACAACCCCACCCGACTGGACCAATAGTCGAGTCACCAACTGAGTCCCTCCTGTCACTCATCTTGCTTGCTGTCTGCTTCTGCTCCTGCTCTACCTGAGGCTCCTACGCCCACCGCTGAACCTCCCAATCTCTCCTCCATCCCTCCTGCTTATCATGACCTCGTCGAGGTTTTCAGCAAGCAACGCGCCCTTTCCCTGCCTCCTCACCGACCTTATGACTGTGCCATTGATCTCCTTCCCGGGCTCCTGCCTTCCAGCCGCCTCTTCAACCTGTCCCCCCGTCCAGAGAGGGAGGCCATGGAGCGCTACATCCGCGATTCTCTCGCCGCGGGTCTCATCAGGCCTTCTTCGTCCCTGTTGCTGCTGGATTTTTCTTTGTGGCCAAGAAAGACAAGTCCCTTCGTCCCTGCATCGATTACCGTGGCCTCAATAACATCACCATCAAGAACAAATACCCTCCCACTCATCAGCTCAGCATTCGAGCCACTTCAAGGTGCCGTCATTTTTTCGAAATTGATCTCCGCAACGCCTACCACTTGGTGAGGGTTCGTGAGGGCGATGAATGGAAGACGGCTTTCAAGACCCCTCGGCCACTTTGAATACCTGGTCATGGCCTTTGGGCTTACTAATGCTCCCGCCGTTTTCCAGGCGCTCATCAATGACGTTCTCCGGGACTTCTTAAACCGCTCTGTTTTTGTTTATTTTGACGATATCCTCATTTTTCCCACAGCCTCGAGGAGCACGTCCAGCATGTCCGCCAGGTTCTCCAAAGACTTTTAGAAAATAAATTATTTGTGAAAGCGGAGAAATGCGATTTTCATGTTCACTCTGTTTCCTTCCTGGGTTACATCATTGAGAGCGGTCAGGTTAGGACGGACTCCGAAAAGATCCAGGCGGTGGTTACTTGGCCTAAACCCACCTTCGTGAAGCTGCTACAACGCTTCCTGGGCTTTGCTAATTTTTACCGTCGCTTCATCAGGGATTACAGTCGGGTTGCCGCTCCCCTCACTCGCCTCACCTCCTCCCTTACCCGCTTCGCCTGGTCCTCGGAAGCGGACGACGATTTGCGGAGCTTAAGAGGCACTTCACCTCCGCACCCATCCTCATTTTGCCAGATCCATCTCGCCAGTTTGTGGTCGAGGCTGATGCCTCCGACACCGGGTGGGAGCGGTGTTATCCCAACGCTCTACCCTGGACCAGAAACTCCACCCTTGTGCCTTTTTTTTTCCCGTCGCCTGTCCCCTGCCGAGCGCAATTATGATGTCGGGAACCGTGAACTCCTGGCGGTCAAGCTCGCCCTTGAGGAATGGCGCCACTGGCTTGAGGGTTCCGAGCAGCCGCGTTTATCGCCTGGACTGACCACCGCAACCTGGAGTACATCCAAACGGCTAAACGCCTCAACTCTCGCCAGGCCCGCTGGGCCCTGTTCTTCGGCGTTTCAATTTTAACCTGACTTTTCGTCCCTGGTTCTAAAAAATGTTAAACCCGATGCCCTTTCCCGTCTCCATGTCCCCGAGGTGTTTCCGTTACTCCTGAGACCATCCTTCCTCCGTCCTGTGTGGTGGCCGCTGTCTCCTGGCAGATCGAGTCGGTCGGTTGTCCGTGACGCCCAGCAGACCCATCCAGATCCAGGTACGGTCCTCCGAACCGACTCTTCGTCCCAGACCCCGTCCGATCTCAGGTCCTTCAGTGGGTCCACACCTCCCGGTTCGCCTGTCATCCTGGCATCAGCCGCACCCTGAGCCTGCTCAAGCGGCACTTCTGGTGGTCCACCTTCGATGTCGACACCCGTTCTTTTGTGCTCGCCTGCCCCGTGTGTTCCCGGTCCAAGGCTACTCACCAACCTCCTGCTGGCTTGCTCCGTCCCTGCCTGTTCCTGGTCGCCCTTGGTCCCACATCGCCCTGGATTTTGTCACCGGTCTCCCCGCGTCTAAAGGTAACACCGTGGTCCTCACCATCATCGACCGCTTCTCTAAAGCCGTGCATTTTGTTGCCCTTCCCAAACTCCCCACTGCCTCTGAAACAGCGGACCTTCTCTGCCTCCACGTCTTCCGCCTGCACGGCATTCCCTGACATCGTCTCCGACCGCGGACCCCAGTTCACCTCCCACGCCTGGAAGACCTTCTGTGCCGCTCTTGGTGCCTCGGTAAGCCTGTCCTCTGGTTTTCACCCCCAGACTAACGGCCAGACAGAGCACGCCAATCAAGACCTGGGAGCGTCTCTCCGTGTTATCACGCCAGAAGATCCCTCGGCCTGGAGCACTCAACTTCCCTGGATTGAGTACGCTCACAACTCGTTGACCAGCGCGTCCACAGGTCTGTCCCCTTCGAGGCTTCCCTTGGTTACCAACCCCTCTCTTCCCTGTCCAGGAGGAGGAACTGGCAGTTCCTCGGTCCAGGCCCACTTGGATCGCTGTCGCAGGACCTGGGAGCTCACCCGCACTACCCTGCTTAGTTCCACTGATCGGAACCGGCGCTTCGCTGACCGCCATCGCACCCCCGGCGCCCAACTACCAACCGGGTCAGGAGGTTTGGCTCTCCACCAAGGATCTTCCCCTTCACACTACTTCCCGCAAGTTCACACCTCGCTACATTGGCCCCTTCCCCATTGACTCTGTTATTAATCCCTCTGTGGTCAAGCTTCGACTTCCAGCCTCCATGAGGATCCACCCCTCCTTCCATGTCTCTCTCATTAAACTGGTCTCCAATAGCCCACTCTGCCCTCCTGCCGTCGCCCCTCCACCCCCCCGGATCATCGATGACCACCCGGCCTACACCGTCCGGCGTTTGCTGGATGCACGCCGTCGAGGCCGTGGATTCCAGTATCTGGTCGACTGGGAGGGTTATGGTCCGGAAGAACGCAGTTGGGTGTCCCGCGCCCTTATTCTGGACCCTTCCCTCATTCGGGACTTCCATCTGTCTCACCCTAACCACCCTGTTCAGATGCCCAGAGGCATCCGTTGAGGGGGTACTGTCATATTCCCGATGTTCCTGTCTCGTTTTTCCGTTGTCTTGTTCCTCCCTTGTGATTGTTGTGTTAATTGTTTTATTATTTTCAATTATTCTATTATCATTCCCTCATTACTCCCCATCATGTTCACCTGTTGCCAATTCCGTCATCCATTCCGGCACACCTGCTTCCCATCATTTCCATCAGCCCTGCAGTATATCTACCCCGGTTTTCCAGTCACTCTTCGTCAGATCGTTGTTTCCTCTACCTGGTAGAAGCTGACTCCTGTTACTTGTTTTCCTACGCTGTGTTTACTGTTCTCTCCGTGTTGCATGTTTTGTATGTTTACCCGTGTTCTTGTCGTTTTCCCCGTGTGTTCAGGTCCATTACTCCTCCGTCCACCAGCTCTGTTCGTCCTGCCAGCCCCGCCTGCCTGCACGCTTAGCTGCCTCCCCGGTTCCCTCCTGTCTGTCCTCCTGTGCATCCCCTCCAGAATCCAGCCCATCGTCTCTACTACCTCTGTCATCGCTTGTTTCATTATTATAATTACATTTTCACTCTCCATCCTAACCTTCCGTGTCTGCGTTTGGGTTCGTTCCTGTTCGTCATAACAACTTTCTTGCATCCCAGACAGTGAGACCTCCTACCAGATGTCAGTGTTGTAGTCAAGTCACTGAACCTCAAGTCAATATCCAGAATCCTTTAGGTGGTTGAATATACATCATTACAAAATATATACATTGCTATGCCATATTGCTATTGATATATTATGACAGTGAGAAAGTCATAATAGAAATTATAGCTTTAGAATCATTACAATCTAACTCCACGGGTGTAATACTGCAGGTTTAAATAGTAACACCCCATTCCCCATTCCCCATTCCGCACCTGCAAACCCCCACACACATTTGCACATTTTAATTCCTTGTAATATTTCATATCCTCAGTATTCCGTGTATTAAATTTATTTTCAAGACTTCCCTTTGTCTCAGTATCTTTAATGATCTTTTTACTGCTTTACACTAATCATTTTTTATTTGTGTTACGTTCCTCCCTTGTCTCTCTCTCTCTCTCTGTTTGCACTTTTGGGACTGTAGGCTTTGATCTTGAAACAGAAGACATAAAAGGTGTACTGTGGCAAGTTCACCTTGAGATTAACTTCAGTGCCTATTGAATTTAAATGACGGGTTGCATTTTAATACTCTGCTATCTGGGGAAACCCTCGATGGGAAATCACTTTTTGCTTACAGAACTAAAGTCTCCAAAATGCCTAATGAATTATG